>CM040395.1:64732379-64932379 GCA_022702515.1 Ilyophis sp. 1 JC-2022 | reverse complement strand
GTAAAGGTGCCGGGAGTCAGGGTGAACTCAAGACCTGCACGCAAAGAACCAGCTAAACCTCAGAGTGCTGTGTTCTACCGCCACGTTAGAACGACGTTATCGTATCGCTGTGCCCGTTCGGGGGCCTGGTTGTGTGTTTCTGTGTGTGTGTTTGTGTGTGTACATGCATGCATGTGAGAACCCATATGTGTGCCAGCATGTTGCATGGGGTTGGCGTAATCTGGGTCGACTGTGGCGGTCATGTGTGCCGTTCCGTACACACGTCCCGTTTGGGGTCGACTGTGGCGCTCATGTGTGCCGTTACGTACACACGTCCCGTTTGGGGTCGTGCCTTTTTATCCCCCTTTCTATTATTTTAAATAAATGCCAGTTTTGACCAACATTCAGAACACATTTGTACTTTCTTGTGATTGTGCAACAGTTAGTGATGGGTTTTTTCAAAATGTTGCCAACAGCTCAATAAGTTAAAGTGAGTTGAGAAAAGATCTGAAGCTCATTTGAGCTCTGACTGTAAGTTGCAGGTGAATTTCCGGGGTGTTTTTTGCGGAGGCTTTTTTTTTTGTTCGGCCGGTACTCTTTCTGAGGTGAATTGAGACGCAGCATTTTTTAGAGAGAGCTGAAGCGCTGTCAGTCCTCTCCGCCGGCCCACACACGGCGTCACGCGCTGCGGCGACACCGCCATCCCGCTGGGCCCTCCGCCCACAGACCGCCAGCCCAGCGATGGAGCGTGGGGAGATACGGGAGCGTGAATAAGCCGGTGTTAAAACTTGCCTGTGTTATGCAATATCAGCGCATCTCTGTAGATGTGGTCAGAGAGAGAGAGAGAGCGAGAAAAAGGCCCTCCCTCGTCCTCATTACTGTCGTCCCACGCACACACACACGCACATACGCACGCACACACACACACACGCACATACACACACGCGCACATACGCACACACACGCGCGCACACACACGCGCGCACACACACATGCACATACGCACAGACACACACGCGCATATTTACAAGACTGAGAACGATTTCAAGTATGAACGAGTAACAGGACTCACTCCTGCATTTACAACATTGTCAGTAAGTTTGTAATATTTGCGATATTTGCTCTGAACGTAAATCTCACATTTTGAAGTGTAAACGTGATCTCCAATGTGAACATTCTGCTGAGAGAAGCTGGAGAACACGTGTGTTTCCACATCCGATTATTTTAACTGTACTGAACATGGCCCTGAGCGCACGATCTGTGGAAGTCAGGGAGCGTGGCACAGTTAATGCACAGTTAATCACTGCGCATCTGCTACCAGATGTCAGCTCTCGTTCCCGTCCACACTCGCACAACCAGGCTCATCTGCATAGAAACAAGAGTCCACTTGGGTAGTCGCTCCCTGTTCCCAACACGACTCCTTACTGCTAGTTGTCCCTCTCTTGTTCACAACCGTACTAAGTGTGAACTTGACCGGATTAAGCGCTAAATGAGGACCTACAGGCGTATTTAGCTGTAGTGTGAACAGGGCCAGAGAGAACGCTGACAGTAAGACGCGGACAGTGAGACGCGGGCAGTGAGACGCGGACAGTGAGACGCGGGCAGTGAGACGCGGACAGTGAGACGCGGGCAGTGAGCAGTGAGTGGGCAGGAAAGCGTCTGTGAGACGCGTGCAGTTCTCTGGTCAGTGAGACGCGGACAGTAATCCTCTGACTGTTTAGTGAGACGCGGACAGTGAGACGCGGGCAGTGAGACGCGGGCAGTGAGACGCGGGCAGTGAGTGAGGAAAGCGTCTGTGGTGCTTCTCTGGTCATGGTTTTATTCTCAGGAATCCTCTCTCTGTTTATATAAGGCATGACGGGGCAAAGGCACCATTTAAAACTCTCTCCTTTCAGTGAAATATATTACAAGCATTTCTATGATTCCTTTCATTATATGCGTTTAATTTATTTGTTTTTGTTGTTGCATCCAAGTGCATTGAGCAGTCTGGACCAGCTGCTGCATGTTAGCATGGCCTGTTCTCACCTTAAACATTTCCACTGCGCTGTGCAAGATGTAGCAGCATGGTTTCATCTCGTGAGTGTGTGACTTACAGCTACGGCATGACCAATGAGGTCAGCAAACTTCCTCACTGTACACCACGTTAACGCCTCTGCCTCGCTCTCCATCTCCCCCCCCCCCCTCTCTCTCCATCTCTTCCTCCCCCTCTCTCTCCATCTCTTCCCCTCTCTCTCCATCTCTTCCTCCCCCTCTCTCCATCTCCCCCCCTCTCTCTCCATCTCTCCCCCTCTCTCTCCATCTCTTCCTCCCCCTCTCTCCATCTCCCCCCCTCTCTCTCCATCTTTCTCTCCTCCTCTCTCTATCTCTGATTCTCTCTCTATCTCTCTGTTTCACTCCCACTCTCTCCCTCCCTACCCAGAATGCTCTGCGGTTGGGCGGACCTCAGGTGGCGCAGTCGCTCACCACGCCGGTGGTCTCCATGGCGACGCCAAGCCTCCTGACGCAGGGGCTGCCGTTCTCCGCCATGCCGACCGCCTATAACACAGGTGAGGCTGAGGGCCGGCGGCCATCTTTATTTACTTCAGAAGGGTTATGTTTGTCTGTGCTACTTTAATGTCCCTTGTACCGTACCGTGGCGTTGGTTTTGTCTCACCTCTATCGCTTTTGTCTTACCTCTATTGAGTGAGGGAATAAATATGTTTAAAATATTTTTCCCCCTCTCACCCTTTTTTTTTTTTTTACCCTCCAGACTATCAGTTAACAAGTGCAGATATATCGGCTCTCCAGGCTTTCACCTCGCCGGCTGCCCTGTCACTAGGCAACATGTCCTCATGGCAACAGCAGCAGCAGCAGCCTGTTACCCAGCAACAGTCACAACAGCAACAGCAGCAGCAGCAGCAACAGCAACTTAGCCTGGCATCGCTCAGCAACTTGGTGTAAGTCAGCTACCCAATCTGATATCGCAGCACCGCCCCCTTGTGGAAGTCATCCAGTACTGCACATGTAATCACTCCCTAACACTCTCATCCACTCCTGCAACTTCCATGTGAACCACATGGAAAGATTTATCTTGTTTTCTTTGTTCCATTTAAATTTTATGGATAGGATCGCCCCCAACATCACTGAACACAATAAACCATAACACATGTCCACTATTGCCCACCTGGCCCATGTCATTGTGTTTTCTTCTCAAAATAAATAAATAAATATGTTAATTAATTAATCATCATTTGGAATAACATGCACCTCCGAGTTGGAGGAATTAATTTTGCCCCATGACTGCCTGCAGTTTGTCGCCCGTAGCCTGCTCTTCTTATCACTGCCACCAGGTGGAGACATTTCTCCCTTTACAGTGGCTCACATCTGCGTGAATGTAGTCCTCAAGATGGTGCTGCACTCTACAGCCATCCTTTTAAATGTACTGGTGAGCTGAAACACAGGCCTGGCTCCCTCGGGAAGCTCACACAAATATTTAGAAGATAGCTTGTCCGGTGCCTCGTACCCACTGGTGATATACGGGGCAGGTGGGCGGGGCGTCCACGCTGTGCCACGCCCCCAGGGACCAGCGTAACGGCGTGTGTTCTCTCTCGTTCCACAGCATGTGGGGCTCGGACAAACAGAACGCGGAGGTGTCTAACTGCATCTCCAGTATCGCTGCCAACCTGAGGTGAATCCCTGTTGTACGGTGTGGCGTGGGTGTGATGCTTTCTGTCTGCATACCCCGGCCAGGGGCGGGGGAGGGACCTCCCAGCTAAACTAACCAACCAAGCGATCCGTTAATCAATCAACCAACCAATCAATATCCGGCAAAATGATATATCAGTTAAATAATCAGTCAATCAACCAATCATTATCCAGCAAAATGATCTATGAATTAAACAATCATTCAATCAATCAAAGCCCACAGAGCAATGAATTTGGGGATGAAACCCCTCTCAAAGTGTGATTGTGGTGTTCTTTGCTATGTGGTAGCTATTTTTGCGTCAAATTTGTGCTCTGCTTTGTGTCGTAGACACAGTCACGTGATCCCACAAGCAGGTGTGTCACAATCTTGTGTGGTATAGTTTAAATCCTGGAGTTACAGGTGTAGGTGTGGTACAGGTATAGGTGTGGTATAGGTGAAATCCTGGTGTTACAGGTATAGATATGAGAGAGCTTAGGATCAGAATACCCAACACTGTCATCACACACACACTTATACACATGTACACACACACATATACACCGACGTTCACACACACACCGACGTACACTCGCTCACACACACACACACACACACACTGAAATACACACACGTGCACACACACACATATACACCAACATACACACACATGTGCACACACACACACATGCACATATACACACATATACACCAACATACACACACGTGCACTCACACACGTACACACACATGCACATATACACACATATACACCGACATACACACACAGTGTTGCAGGCGTGTGGTATGTGTCACGGCTGTGTGGTCCTCTGATCCATGCTTGAGTGCTTGAAACTCTCTGAAAGTTATCTGTTGGCCAGCCACACTGGCCTCCATGCACATCCCACTGCATGCTGGGTATCGCGTGGCGGCTTTCGCGGGTCGTCCGCTGCAGGGCATGGAGGCAGGTGAGGTTCTGTGGTGGTCTGTCTGTCTGCGTCCGCCTGTCTGTCAAACTCGAGGACAAGCTGCTGGTTTGTGTGCTCTGATCTCCGCGTCGCTGTTCCTTGTGTGAGGAGGTGACGGGTTGGGTTTCTACGGTAACGCGGTTATTAACGCAGCCCCATGTACCTCAGTGTGAGGGGGAGCCCAAAGATGGGGCTCCTTGGAGGTGATTTTAGAAGATTCTTCTCTTGCTCTTTCTTGATCCCTTTATCTTTTCTGTTCCTTCTCTCTCCCTCCCTCTCTCTCCCCTCTCTCACTCTGTCTTTCTCCCTCCTTCTCTCTCCCCCTTCTTTCTCTCTCTCCCTCCCTCTCTCCCTTTCCCTTTCTCTCTCTTTCTCACTCTCTCCCCCCTCCCTTTCTCTCTCTCTCCGCCCTCTCTCTCTCTCCCTCTCTTTCTCCCCCCTCTCTCTCTCCCTCTTTCTCTCTCCCTCTGTCTCTCCCTCTCTCTCTCCCTCTCTTTCTCTCCCCTCCCTCTCCCTTCCCCCTCTCTTTCTCTCTCACCCTCGCTCTCTCTCACTCTTCCTCTGTGGTGTTGAAACGGCTCGTTTTTCTCCCCTCCTCAGCAACATGACCTCGCAGTCAAACTTGTTCTTGGGCAGAGAGGACTGGTTGAGCCGGTACCGTATGACCGTATTTACTCTCCTGTGTTCACATCCCATAATGCTTTACCCGTCTGTCCCCATGGCAACAAGGCTCGCAACAGCCCCCATTGCAAAAAAAAAAAAAAAAAAGAATATATATATATCCATATTAATTTTAAAAATCACCTCCATGACTGACCAGCCATTTCATGCTTTGCAATGAGTCCTTGTTGAAGGGGTTCCGACTGCTTTGGGGCTGCTGGGTGTGGCTGGGGGGCGGGGGCGGGGGCGGGGGCGGGGGCAGGGGCGGGGGGCGGGGGTACCTGTGGGATGTGATGTGAGCGGAAGGGGGTGTGGCCTCAACGAGACTAACGTGTCACTGTGGAATGAAGCTGAACTGTGTGTGTGTATGCGTGCGTGCGTACGTGCGTCTGTGTGTGTGTGTGTGTGTGTGCGTGCGTGCGTCTGTATGTGTGTTTGTGTGAGTGTGCCTGTGTGTGTGTGTGTGCGTGCGTGTGTGTGTGTGTGTAAGTGTGTGTGTGTCTGTATGCGTTTGTGTGCGGGTGTGTGTGTGTTTGTGTGTGTGTGTGTGGTGATATTTGGCAGTGTGCTCATATGCGTGCGTCTTGAGGGCGTCTCATTGGCTGAAAGCAGCAGCAAACCACACCCTCTCGCTCTCTCACCCTTTCTTGTTCATCTTCCTCTCTTGCTGACTGATCTCTCTCCCTCCCTCTCTCTTACTCTCTCTCCCTCTCTCTTTCTCTCTCTCCCTCTTTCTTTTTCTCCCTCCCTCCCTCTTTTTTCTTTTTCCCTCTCTTTCTCTCTCTCTCCACCCGTACAGGCCAGTAACTCACATACCTCACGGCGCCACACTGACGGTCAACACCAACCCCAACGTGAGCATCAAGTCTGAGCCGGTCTCGCCCAACCGGGACCGCAGCACGCCCTGCCCGTCATCCTCCTCCGCCACAGTGCTGACCGTGGTTCCCCAGCATTACCCAGGGGCCCTGCGTCTGGATCCCGGCCCCGCCCCCACGGGTCGCTCACCCGTCGGCAGCCTGAGCAGCAACGGCAGCTCGTACGAGGGCAGCGACCGCGACGACGGCTCCTCTCAGCCCCGCCCACCCGACTTTGGCCCCGCCCCTACACTCCTGAGGCCCGCCGGCGAGGCCGAGCAGGAGGGCGCCAACGTCAAGCGCATGAGACTGGACGCCTGGGTCATGTAGAGGAGTCGCCAAACGCCATCCCCGCCCCTCCCCTCCTCAACAGCCACGCCCCCCTCCCCCCTTGTCTCTCTTTTACCGCCACGCCCCTCACCCCACCCGACTCCTTCTCACGAGCACTCGAAGGCTGAGCCACCAAACCAGGGATCTATGAGGGGTTATGAATGATGATGGGGATGGGGCTTCGCAAGTCCTGAAACTGCCTGAGTTTTTTTGGGATTGGAGCTCTGTTTGCGTGTGTGTGCGCGCGTGTGTGTGCATGTGTGCGTGTGCGTGTGTGGACGGGACACGCGGTGGCAAACTGGAAGCAGGCTGAGTGAGCCTCACGCTTTTGGGAGCCACATGCGTGTGCTGCCCTGATGGCTTCGTCCCCTCTGCCGGCTGGATTTGTTCACCAGTCTTCTATCGCTGGGGTCAGGGGTCACGGGGTCACAGGTTACCAGGCGACAGTTTGGAAAAGTCCTTCTTCATGGGAGCCGACTGCTGCTGCGCCCCTTTTTTCAGAACTCCATCAGCTTCAGAAAAAAGGGTTCCCCCCGATTTTCACCAATCCACCGGAATAAAGCCACCCCAAAATCAAAACAACTCCACCCTAAAGATTTCAATTGTTGCCGCTTTCAGAAAAGTCTTTTGTGCTTGTACTGTAGAATATCTTTTGTGTTTTGATATACAGTGTGCACAAATTTTCACAACTGTAAACAGTGTTTTCTAACATATGCAGGATGGTCAATTAAAAATCGTAATAGAAATATGACATATATGCTTATATATGTATATGCATTTTACATATATATATATATATCTAAGTATATTAATTAATTTGGCAAATAAACTGTTTCTGCTGAAGATGAGGAGGTTGAGTCAGGAAAGGGCAGCAAAGCTGGACTTCAGACTCTGAGCCTAATGGCATGACCCTGCTTTTCCCACAATGCATTTGGAGCGGACTGTAAGCTACCAAAAAGCCATTACCATGATGGGTATAATGCTCCCAAATGCCAAATGTCCCATTCCCCCACATAGTCCATGGGGAGGGCTCCAGTGCGTTTGGGGAAGTTGGGGCGGAATGGGGCTTCAGATGTACTTACAGGATTGTGTGTCCAGGTATCTTACGGTTCATATTTCCCCTCTGTGTAATAATGAGGTGATTTCTTTCTCCGTTTTCAGGGAATTTTGGCCCTCTTAGGCACCCGTATTGTGTTGAAATCCCAACCGCGAGCGTGGCGGCTCATTTCTCGAGGAGGCGATCAGAAGCAATGAAAACGTGCTGTTAATTCACCGTGTCTATTAGGAGCTAGCTGTCTCAGTTTATCAGGAGCTCCTGAATTCTCAAATCAGGGGAAATCGGTCAAATTAATCAAGGTTTTTTTTTTTTTCCAGTGAAAGTAACAAACACGTTTGAACCTTAGGGGATTTGGTGTGATGTTTTTTTGTAAAGGAAAATAACTTGTATATACACAATGTTTTTTGATGTTCTTGTACAGCGTACCGTAGCTCTCGTATAACTGAAGGGGGCTCTTCAATAGCTTAAACGGAAAGCAGAGGAACTGTGAGTATATTTATATGGCTTCATACAGCAGTAAAACTATTCGTTTTTAAAGAAGAAACTCTTTCTGTTTAACATAGCAGAGATCATAGACCGTTGGGATTGTGTATATAAATATATTCACATATATTTTGCTGGATATCCCTAAAAAATATATAATAATGGCGTGTTGATACTCAGTGGATCTGTCTATATATTTATGTAGATGTAAATGTAATATGTTGCGGGCTATAATGCTGGAGAGACAGCAGCAGCAGCAGCGGAGATAGCAGGAGAAGCATTTGACTGTTTTAAGCGATCTTTAATCATTTTACCTTTGACGGAGCGCACTTTAAATTTTCAGGCCCTGCACCCCTCCCGAAAAAAAAAAACAGGTTTTGTTTTTCTTTTCTTTTTTTTTGCTGTTGTTGGAGCGGGAGCAATTGATGTCAGTGCATGCTTTCTAGAAACATCCTTATTGCACACCACCACCAGCCCCCGACCCTCCCACTACATGTTACACGCTACACGTATGTTTATAGGGGGAGAGTTAGGCCATGGTTACACAAGGAGACTTTGCACACACACACACACACCTGGTCTAGTCTTTTATTTCTACATCATCCTTCAACCTCGGCTACAGCCACCGATGGGCTCAGCCAATGAGCTCTGTTGTATAAAGTCACCTGACCCTTAGCATTTTACAGATGTAAAGTGGGAAAGGGGGCGGGCCCAGGGCAACGAGTACCGCCGCTGCGATCTGTTTTGTGTTTAATGCGCAGTGGATCAGGACAGGGGGACAGCATTGTCTCAGATTCTTTATGAATACAGGCGGCGAGATGCACTGTCTGACCGGAGTGCTGACCTGATACTGACCAGCAGAGCCAGAATACTCCAGTGCCCTTCGTACTGTCTGCTTGTGTTCTCAGACAAGCACCAAGAATGAGATTAAATCAAGTAGACGTTTCACAAACATATGTAAATAAATAGACATAAGAGTGGACCTGTATTTTTCTGGTACCTGAGTGAGAACACGAGAGACAGGGCAAGGGGATCCCCTCCAACACCAACCCCCCCAAGCCCAAATGAGTCAGATCCATGTATTTGGACAAGTAGTGAGCATGGCTTTAATGTCCGAATTATTGATTGGTGTGATTCAGTTTTTGTTCCGTTTAGCCACAGGTCTCACGTGGTAACGTTGTTGACTTAAGTGTTATATAAAGTACATTTAAGAAGTGACCTGCTGGCCAGCTCTTTATGCATCGTCATCTTTACATATAAAAGATACCTCAGTAGTGACGAGTAATACATTTATTGATATTTGACGATTGATAAGACTTGCCGTGTATTTAGTGAGGAAAGATGCCTGCAATCCAATCGGTAGATACTGGATGCGAATGAGAAAACTAATGTCCATCAAAGCCAAGCTGTAGGTTGATGCCACAGGCAAACAAACGTCAGCTTGATTTCTGGCCACGCCCACATCACGTGCTCCACACTCTTCTCTTGGGTTATGTAAACTCACCCCAGAAAAAATAAAAGTCCGTTGGAGATTAAGTCCTGATAAGGTTCGGTTTCAACTGTAAACTTGACCATTGTGGCGCTTTATTTTTTATTCGTTTTGGCCCGTTGTTTTGTCTAATGAATCTAACTCAAACCCGGGAATTTCTCTCTCTCTGATTAGCCTTTCTTCTATGTCTGTTTTAGACGGATACGATGGGAGGCCATTCGAATTGTAACACTTTTTTTTCTTTTTTTGCGCTTTTTAATGTCTCTTTGGAGGAATGAGGGTTTCACTGTTGACAGCCACTGCCAGACTGTGACCACCTCCACTCTCTCTTCCCGGCTTGGCATCAATCAGTGCCCTTTTGACAAACGGACCTTCAGCCCTGGCCGGCGACTCGCCACTACAGACGGCTGTGTGTAGTGCAATGTTTTCGGGGAGAGCAATCATGGAGGATTCATGAAGCGGATCGGCTTTCATCGTCCTCCTCTGGCTACTTGTGTTTAATCTGTCGTGGTTAGCTCAGTGGCTGTTTTCAGTGGTGATGGGTAACGTAACTCTGGGCAACACGCTTTCGGTGAAACTGGGCTGTCAGCCTGCGTCGTTTCTACCAACCGGCATCAAAGAGTCCTTGCGCGAGGCTTTGACGCGGCTCTTGGTTTTCAGCCGCGTTAAGAGACGATGTACCCTAACCGAGAGACAATCTTGCAGAAATGTAAAAACCCTGCGACCCGGTTTCTCACTGTACAATGATGTTTTTAGGATCTCACTCATTTTATAGTGTTAATTTGTGCTGGTGACAGTTCTATCGTCTGTTTATTATCATCATCACGATTATTATTATTATTACTAAAGAGAAGCAATTATTTTTCTGCCGTTTTGTGTAGGGTAGCCATCGTATTTTATTTGACTTTTTGGTTTTACTGTATAAATATATATAAATATATTTTTTTCTTTTTTGGATTTTATTTTTTTCTTCTATGGGGTGTTGCTAAAATTGCACGGTTTATTTTTTAAAAAGCGATTATCGCAATATTAGTACATATAAAAGCAATGGAGGAAAGAGACGGAGAATAGTTTAAAACCAATACCAGTTCAATGCTGCAATTTTTAGTCAGACACTTAAACTACATTTGCAACGTGGGGGGAAAAGACACTTAAGTTATTTCTAACCAGAAGACACAAATAAGTAATGTAAATGCATGGGATTTAAACACGCAAAGAAATAATAATCATAGTACATACGTTTTTTTTTTAAGTGCATAACGAATAAGAATACAAACCTCAAGAAAAAAAAATGTAGCTGAAGAAAAGGTTTAAAAGAAGAAAAATGATAGCTAATATATTGTGTTCGGCTCGTCTGCTTTGAGTTTTTGTTGTAAAGAAAATTTAAGATGTTTTTCTGTTGTTTTTGGAGAATGATATACAATTTGTGTATATTTTCATAAACAAAGTATGCACTGATATGTTATTAAAATTCTATACTGCTTTTACAAAAAAAAGTGTTTGTTATTGTACCAAAGTATCCATTTGTCCCTGGAAACCTCCCCTTTTTGCGTATGTTTTACCGTATTTTATATATTAAATAGACAAGTTGACCTAACAAATTAAGTGTCTTGTCTTTATTTGTTTATTACATTTTTTCTCGTATTCCAAGGGCTGTTTACTCATAAGAACAGATGAACAGACCTTTTGAAGGGCCGGTGCTTTAAGTGAGAGAAGGGTACCCAACCCTAGGTCTATAAAAACTACACTGCTCAAAAAAATGAAGGGAACACTTAATCATCACAGTATAACACCAAGTCAATTAAACTAAACCGGTCATGCTGGATGATGTTGCAGGCAGCATAACATTCGCCACGGCGTCTCCAGACTCTTTCACATCTGTCACATGTGCTCAGTGTGAACCTGTTCTCATCTGTGAAGAGAACGGGGTGCCAATGGTGAACCTGCCAATTCTGGTGTTCTCTGGCAAATGCCAATCGAGCTGCACGGTGCTGGGCTGTGAGCATAGGTCCCACAACAGGATGTCGGGCCCTCATGCCACCCTCATGGAGTCTGTTTCTGACAGTTTAGTCAGAAACATGCACACAAGTAGCCCGCTGGAGGTCATTTTGTAGGGCTCTGGCAGTGCTCCTCCTGTTCCTCCTCGCACAAAGGATCAGATACCAGTCCTGCCGCTGGGTTGTTGCCCTTCTACGGCCCTGTCCAGCTCTCCTCGTGTAATGGCCCGTCTCCCGGTATCTCCTCCACACTCTTGAGACTGTGCTGGGAGACACAGCAAACCTTCTTGCGACGGCATGTATGGATGTGCCATCCTGGAGGAGCTGGACTACCTGTGCAACCTGAATGGGCTGCAGGTACCGCCTCATGCTACCAGTAGTGACAAGGGCACTAGCAAAATTCAAAATGAGAAAAATCAGTCAGGAAGGATAAGGAGAGAGAAATGGTCTGTGGCCACCACCTGCAAAACCATTTACTTTTTGGGGGTTGTCTTGCTGTTTGCTCTCCTGTGCATCTTTTGTCACTTTCATTTGCACCAAAGCAGGTGAAATTGACTCACAATCGTTTACGCTTCCTAACTGGACAGATCGATATCCCAGAAGTTTAATTGACTTGGTGTTATACTGTGTTGATTAAATGTTCCCTTCATTTCTTTGAGCAGTGTATTTTACGACACCCAGTTATTGTACAGAATATATCTTACCAAAATGAATGATTAAAATGAATGACCGCAACAATAATACAATTAATATACATTTTAATTAAATCAAAGGGGGGTGGGCGTGGGGCACATCGGGCAGTTGGGGGCTCGGCCCTCGACGACAGTAACATAACAAAGAGATCCAGTGATCAGTTTTTGGTGTTGTGCGTGTAATTCAAGATATTGTCCACTAGATGGAAGCCGAACATAACTTTTGTGGAGGAAAACCCCACGTGCGACACTTGCAAAATATTTAAAGTAACTGCTCGCTTTTTAACTAATAATATTTTGTTTATATATGTAGATATTGACTATGAATCAACTCTGAAGGTGCGTTTTAGTCAGAGTATTATGCATGGGAGAGATCAGTGCCACCTGAACTTGAACCCTGAATTTTTTTTGGTGAATTCAATAACAATAAATTCAATAACATCAAAATTCAGACGAAAAAAATGTGATCCTTGCTGGACTCAACACTGAACTCTGTTAGCATCAAATTAGCACTTACCATTTTACTGTAACCTATAATTCTACATTATTTAGTGCTTGATCTGATCAATTCCAAGGACGAATGGTGGTTTATTTAATAGAATCGGCGTTCTGTCTGTTCAAATAAAACTGAATACAACTGAAGAGTATACATTATCACCTGCACAGACTTGCAACTGGCAAAAGTGTTCAGAGCCTTGGACAGTATTACCATTTTGCTGGATTACAAATTATATTCATATTTTAATTCAATATAGGCTAATATTTTTATGAAATGGGTTACTCAAACTTGTTTTACATAGTCTACTCAAAACCGAACATTTTAAAAGGAAAAATTAGTTCTATTTTACACTCAGATTTGAAATGCGAAGATGTTCTTGATCATATTATGCAAGACACAAGTATATGAGTAGTAACGTTTAAAATATATATATATATATATATATATATATATATATATATATATATATATATATCGTAACGTTACATGCACCAGTTCCTCTAAACGGACGTTATTTTTCGTAGAATATTCTCCAATTATTTCGCCCAAACTCGTGCTACCTCAGCGTATAATGTAATTTAGGAAGACAGTCAAATTCGTTACTGTTATCCATATAAACCAACAATGTAGTCCACGCGAACAATAAAATAAACTGTTTATTAATTTTGTATTTTGGCTTTACATTTCCAATATACAGTATCTGAATTTACTACCACGACTACAACCAATTGAATAGCTTTTTATTGGTTGTTAGCAACATCCTCGCTGATTGGCGGAGCTGTATTACTTCCTGTTTGTCGCCAATCGTTTATACGACACCGTTTGTGTAAGGCTGTTTTTCTCATATTTATACACTGCAGCGTCTTTGTGACCTTGTCAAATAAACTTGTCTTTCTTTTTAAGTCGAGTAATAATTTTCCGATTGAGTTAATTTAGTCGGATTTTTTTAACCGTCTGTCTTTTTTTTTTGGTACGCGGAACCCAGCCAAAGATTGTCCTGAACTTGGCTAACTAAATAAACACAGCCCCTAACCCTGGAAGTGGTGTAATATAACTAGCCTACTTAATACAAATAACGTTATCGGAAGCAGTTTGACAGCTAAATCGAGAAGTTGTCCAGAAAGACAGGTTGTTTAAGCCTTTCTGTTTTTGCTGTTGGTCATAAATTGTGTTGCATGGGAATTAAGGAGATATTTTATCACTAACGTTAATACAACTAACGTGGATTAAAAGCATAATTTGGTCTGACCGATTGAAATTCCTGTGATGTGAATATGGGACATACATGGCGCATACGTGGCTATTTTTGGAATAATGTGACTAAGAAGGTAAATCACCCTTCGATAGTTGTAAAAAGTCTCATTAAGAACAATTGGCAGCTCATTTCAATACAGAGCTTGTTACTATGGTTGGAACAAAAACCAGTGGGTCGCCAGGACCAGGGAAACACTGGTCTAACTTATGTTGGGGCTAGCAGTGGCCATTCTGTAACGTAGGCTACTGTGCTAACCTCTCTCAGAGCAAATCGGTGAATGTGTTTCAGTGCGTGATCTCTGGATGTTGGGGCTGCGGGCTCTTCTGGGGATCGGGTTTCTGGTGACGTCACGAGGCAGCGGAGTTCTCTCTCAGAGAGGGGCGTGTCCAGCGGTCGGAGGGCGTAACCTCCTCATCAAGGATTGCGCCAGACATCAGTTGTCCACCATGGCCCAACCAATCAAATACCTCGGGTGAGTACTCGCGCGGCTATTCCCTTAAATCCGAGGGTGCGTCCCAATCGTCGAAAAATGCACCCTCCCTTCCTCCACTACTGCCTCCTCTACTCCGTGCCCCGGAAACGGATCTTTGTTTTAATCTAATGTCTAATGTTAATTACGTATTAATGGTTACATATTAATGAATGTCTCGACGCAAACCGCAATGTCAGGTACATTGTATACTGTACATGCAAATAATTGTACTCAAAACGAAAGGCAGTTTTCTATACTTCTGAGTAGGAGAAGAGTGTCATTGGGGGAGTGGAGGAAAGGAGGTGGGGAGTGAAAAATATTGGGACGCAGCCCCAATGTGAGTAGAGAAACTGGAGATATCCTGTTCTGTCAAAATCTAGGTTTATTTCAACCAATAATTGGGGGGGAGGACGAAATTCCCCTTGGGAAAATTTCTTAACCATGTAATTTGAAAAAGTGATGCTATGTATGTATGTAATAATGTTTTTGAAAAAAGAAATGGGTTTTATTGGAAAAATTTGTTTAAAAAAAAACTACAAAAAATACATTTCAACCAATAATTGTGTAATTGAGTAAAGTCTACTGATTGATACAAGTCACCTATGATCGCTGTATTCTGGCTTTATGAATCAGTGTGATACATGAACAGTGTGATAAGAGATGATTTGTGTGTGAGAGATCAGAGGTCACCCCGTGTGTGTGTCTGTGTGTGTGTGTGTGTGTGTGTGTGTGTGTGTGCGTGTGTCTGCGTGCGTGCGTGCGTGCGTTGCGTGTGCGTAGGCAGGAGGAGGCCCAGCGCATAGACGAGGAGCTCTTTACAGAGTACCGCTTCAGTGTGGATCAGCTGATGGAGCTGGCAGGACTGAGCTGTGCCACCGCCGTCGCCAAGGTGACGCCCCGCCTCTTTCCTCTCCCCCCGCGGCGCCATGTTTAACATGCTGTGTCCCAGTGATCATGTGACTGAGCTTACAGACTCCCCCCCCCCTCCCCCCCACTCTTGTGTGAAGTGTGCTTAGTCCTACGCACTGCCTTTCTGTAACTGTACACACTTTGTGCGTTTGTAGCTGTTCTGCACTGTGACTGCGTACACGCCGTGTCACTCTAACTCCTCCCCCTTGCTGTCCCAGGCCTATCCGCTGGACTCCCTGGTCAAAGCCACGCCCTCTGTGCTGGTGGTCTGTGGCCCAGGCAACAACGGAGGCGACGGATTGGTCTGTGCCCGGCACCTCAAGCTGTTTGTGAGTCCGCCCAGTGTCCGTGTTGTGCCCAATCACCATTGGGGCTTTGTTTTCAAGGTGCTCTCTGAGAACCCAGATAATGTGACATCATCAAAAGTGGCCATGTGTTTTGTTCTTGGCAGGGTTATGAGCCCAGTATTGTGTACCCCAAACGGCCCAACAAGCCCCTGTTCCAGAACCTGACCGCCCAGTGTGAGAGGATGGACATACCCTTCCTGCCCGAGATGCCTTCTGAGGTACGTTTGTGAGTGTGTGCTTGTGACTATGTGTGCGTGCATGTTTGTGTGTGTGTATACGGACATATGTGTGTGCGCTTGTAACTATGTGTGCGTGCATGTTTGTGTGTATGTATACGGACATGTGTGTGTGCGCTTGTGACTATGTGTGCGTGCATGTTTGTGTGTATGTATACGGACATGTGTGTGTGCGCTTGTAACTATGTGTGCGTGCATGTTTGTGTGTATGTATACGGACATGTGTGTGTGCGCTTGTAACTATGTGTGCGTGCATGTTTGTGTGTGTGTATACGGACATGTGTGTGTGCGCTTGTAACTATGTGTGCGTGCATGTTTGTGTGTATGTATACGGACATGTGTGTGTGCGCTTGTAACTATGTGTGCGTGCATGTTTGTGTGTATGTATACGGACATGTGTGTGTGCGCTTGTGACTATGTGTGCGTGCATGTTTGTGTGTATGTATACGGACATGTGTGTGTGCGCTTGTAACTATGTGTGCGTGCATGTTTGTGTGTGTGTATACGGACATGTGTGTGCGCGCTTGTAACTATGTGTGCGTGCATGTTTGTGTGTGTGTATACGGACATGTGTGTGTGCGCTTGTAACTATGTGTGCGTGCATGTTTGTGTGTGTGTATACGGACATGTGTGTGCGCGCTTGTAACTATGTGTGCGTGCATGTTTGTGTGTGTGTATACGGACATGTGTGTGTGCGCTTGTAACTATGTGTGCGTGCATGTTTGTGTGTGTGTATACGGACATGTGTGTGTTCGCTTGTAACTATGTGTGCGTGCATGTTTGTGTGTATGTATACGGACATGTGTGTGTGCGCTTGTAACTATGTGTGCGTGCATGTTTGTGTGTATGTATACGGACATGTGTGTGTGCGCTTGTAACTACGTTTGTGTGTGTGTGTGTGTGCGCGTGCACATGTGTGCCTGCTTGTGTTTGTATATGTGGAGATTGCGCTGATCTCCCTGTTGATCTCTCTCTGGACAGGCGGCGGTTGTGTTTGTATATGTGGAGATTGCGCTGATCTCTCTGTTGATCTCTCTCTGGACAGGCGGCGGTTGTGTTTGTATATGTGGAGATTGTGCTGATCTCTCTGTTGATCTCTCTCTGGACAGGCGGCGGTTGTGTTTGTATATGTGGAGATTGCGCTGATCTCCCTGTTGATCTCTCTCTGGACAGGCGGCGGTTGTGTTTGTATATGTGGAGATTGCGCTGATCTCTCTGTTGATCTCCCTCTGGACAGGCGGCGGTTGTGTTTGTATATGTGGAGATTGTGCTGATCTCCCTGTTGATCTCTCTCTGGACAGGCGGCGGTTGTGTTTGTATATGTGGAGATTGTGCTGATCTCTCTGTTGATCTCTCTCTGGACAGGCGGCGGTTGTGTTTGTATATGTGGAGATTGTGCTGATCTCTCTGTTGATCTCCCTCTGGACAGGCGGCGGTGATCGATGAGGCCTACAACCTTGTGCTCGACGCCATTTTCGGGTTCAGTTTCCAGGGCGCGGTGCGGGAACCCTTTGGCACCATCCTGGCCACCCTGAAAAAGGCCACCGTGCCCATCGCCAGCGTGGACATCCCCTCAGGTGGGCACAGGTACCCACCACACCTGGCTGGGGCACGTAAAAGACTCCTGCAGGTCCCTGGAAACGTGTCACTTCACAGAACGTAGAGTTGTATGAAAGGGATGATGATTTTGTTGTGAATATCTAAGACTATAGATGTTTGTTTGGCAGTTGTCAGTAATCTGCAGGAATTTTACTGGTATCTATTTGAATAATAATTTGATCCAGGTGTCCTACCAGCACAGGCACTCAGGTAGAGCTGGGTGGGACAGGGGAGACTTACCTGGGGCATGGAGAGCCTCTGTCCTGGGACACGTTCACCTGCAAGCCAGCTGCATTTAAACAGTGCACAATAGTGAAGCTGACATGGCTATCAATCATCGTCAACCCTAATTTATATAAAACAGGTTTTGTGTGTGTGTGTGTGTGGTGCGTGTGTGTGTGTACGTGTGTGTGGTGCATGTGTGTGTCTCTACAGGATGGGACGTGGAGAACGGTAGCTCTGACGGGATCCAGCCCGACCTGCTTATCTCACTCACCGCCCCCAAAAAGGCGGCTATGCATTTCCGCGGGCGCTACCACTACCTGGGGGGTCGTTTTGTGCCCCCCGCCCTGGAGAAGAAGTACCAGCTCAACCTGCCTCCATACCCTGGCACTGAATGTGTCTACCAGCTGCCATAGAGCCTTATAGCCAGACCTGGGGTAACGCAATACTGTTGTTACCAAAGTATTCTGTGATTGGTGGAGCTCCTATTTGTTTTCTACCCATAAGGTGATGTCACAATCATTTGATTGGCTTCCTGTAAATGGTGACAGAAAAATGGTGCCCCGTTAAACTAAAAATGGGCGGAGCTACCATATGTTATCACTTTCGATGGCAGACAGGTTTGAACCAATCATTGTGTTCTGCTTTGTGCATCAGGGGTCTTTTACTTGGTTCAGATTCAGACCAGTCAGAAATGGACAGCTAATTGTATCTCCACACATTACGGGTTCACAAAAACCGCCCTCTTCCATCGACTTATTGAGAAACGTAATGTGTCTGAAGCAGAGTGGTTGTGGTTATGAATTGGTGGAGGGAAGGGATTTGGGTAAATCAGAATTGCTAAATTAAAAAGTAATTATTCAACAACTACAAAAAACATTGTTTTGGTGATTGAAGTCCACCCATGTGATGTGTGTGAGATAAGCTGTTGTTCTGGCCCTGGTATTCAGTGCTCTGCTTGCTGGCAGGTTTATCGTCTCTATGGTTACTGTGTCGCAATCCCATCGGTTCTATTGCGTATCTTGGCACATATAGTTACTTAATTCCAAAGGAAGGATTTCATGTAAAAATAAATGAATAAAATAACATCCAAAATAATGTGATGATGCAATGTATTCGCCTTCTGAAAATGTCCTGAAAAAACTGAAGATTGATTTAAGGAAAGAAGAGGCATTTTGTTGGTACATATTTGGTTTTGATTACATATTTATTGGAACCACAGTCACAAAATACGTATACATTCAATCTTTCAAGTAAATTGCAGTTTGTAGACCCTATGCATTGTTTTTTTCGTGAAATGAGTGTCTACACATTGTACGTTATATGTGAGTATTATTTAACGTGTGCCCACTAGAGGGAGCAATTGTCCACTTCTTGATTCTGTGCGGACTACTAAATTATAACAAAGTGGCTGGTTGAAAATCTGAAAACTAGCAAATGTGTATATCATCTATCTTACTGTTAAGGTTTTTATTCATTTTGACTTTTGTAATTTTCATGAAAAAAAAGTTTCGGCTAGTTTTTCAAGAAAAGTTCAAAGTGGTTAATGAACAGGAGATGACCGTCAGGCTAATGGTTTCTCTGAAGATGCATCAGATTTTAAAGTTTCAATGGAAAGGAGACAGAATTTTGAATGTTAAGAAAACAGGGAGGCGTTCCTCGTGGGCCTATATCGGGTCTATATGTGTAATCTGACCTATCTCTCCCATATCCACACCTGGCTGCTATCCCATTATGCAGGTCTGTAAAAATCATATATCATACTTGCAAATGGTGATTAGTAGGCCTATTATATATTTGTATTCAATTCTTATACAATCTCTGAATGTTCTATAGGCTGTACCTATATGTTGGGGAACTATATAATGTTAGTCTGAAATGTATGCTAGTTCTCTACCACATAGTTTATAAGTTTCGTATATGGCATATGTGATTTTTTGAGAAGACATTTTGCATGTGGGATAACTACTCATTCCATTATAACTATTGCAAAGAACAGCTGCTTGCAACAAAATAACATTTCCGATAGGCTATATCGGCGGGAAAAAATGACGAATGCATACATTGTACAAACCACAATACACGCAGTTGCATAGAATTTCTTGCAGAAGCAGCACTTCAAATGATTGTGGGCACTTTTTAAACGCTTGATTAACATAGCAAGCCCTTATCAGTAACGTTATCTGTTTTACAATCACGAGATGAGATCGCGAGAGCAAATATTCGGTATGAACCAAAAAAAAAAAACATTTCACAATGCCCAAGCAATTGGCCCCGACAAATCAGCTTTTTAAACGGTAGGCACGCACGTCCGTCTGGCTAAACTTGCTTCTTCCAAGCTGGCGTACTGCACCTCCTGTATAAATAAAAATAACAATATTTTTCACTCCCCACCTCCTTTCCTCCACTCCCCCACTGACACTCCTCTCCTACTCAGAAGTATGCAAAACTGCCTTTCGTTTCGAGTACAATTATTTGCATGTACAGTATACAATGTACCTGACATTGCGGTTTGCGTCGAGACATTCATTAATATGTAACCATTAATACGTAATTAAGATGTAATCAGCGACATTAGATAAATGGACCGCTAAGGTATAGACTTGGGCCGATTTTTTTCCTTCAAATTCAGATGCGACTTTCTCAACTTTGCCACGTCCTGTCCTCAAAAGCAGAGGTGATAGCCACAAGGGAGTCTATGGTTTTAGATGCACTTTAAGCCGGGGTGTGACACCGTGTCGTTAATCTTTCGCAGTAAAGTCATGATGATGCCAATAAGTGCGTATTAATGTAGGCTATACATACCGAAATAGTCCGATCAATCGCCAACCCACTTTCTTGCCTTCCTGTGAATTAACAGTTAAGTTCAGCCGTTAAAACATATTTCTTTCCGTAAATGACAAGACCATTTGCGCGAGAAAAAAACAACACATTGAACAGTGTGGTGTTGCTGGAGTGGTGCGTATAACATTTGAAGCTCCACGCGGATGTCTAAAAAATAAAAGACATTGCATGGAATTCTGGCTCCTCGTTTCAGCTTCAGGCACGTTAATAGGCCTTCGCGCCCACCCTGTTCCGTTCGCGTTTCTCCAAGACTGGCACGTTCCAACGCGGCGACTACATTGTTTATGCAGCTGCGCAATATTCACAGAAAAAATATTTATGTTGACCGACCGGGTCCAATGATCCAATAAGATCCAGAGTCCAATAAGTAGCCATAGGCCTATTGTAGTAGAGTTAAAAGCACTCTATTAGAGTTGATTTTACATGGAACATTTCTTGGAGTAAGTAGGCTACCTACGAGTCCATAGTTTCGGAACTAAACTCGTTCCAATGCCCTTTTGGAATCTGAATGATCATTTTATTGTAGTAAATTGTATTAATAAATCGCACTTACCGGAACGGTGTCTGTGCTCCGCGCATGCGCTTCGTCTCTGTTCCCTGTAGTTGAGAGAAAGTAGCCCATTACGCGTTTACCCTCACCCGCATGGCTGGTTTTACGCGTTCCACACAGAAGGGCAGAAGGTCAAGAATTGAATACGAACCTTGCGTGTCCATCACTTCTCACAGAACGCCCTGAAAAAATAAATATGAAAGCACAGTTAAAAAGGTAGGCTTCCCTCCACATGTAAATGGAAATCAGAAATGTGTTTGCTTTTGTATTTACATAATAAATATTAAGCATTGGTTATTTAAAAAAAAAAAAAAAAAAAGTTAAATGTCAAGGGGCTGTAAAATTGAGTGATTTTTATTTCTCATCTAAGAGCCAACTAAATATAACCCAATTGGTCAAATGTATTGTGATTTCAATGCAGGCTCGCATACAAATAAAAAGTAGCCTTTAACGTTTCGATTCAAATTTCAGCTTAGTTTGAACATAGCTATTTTTTACAGCATTGTAATGTAAGTAAAATAGACAATTCACAGCAACTGTGAAATTCAAGTATCTTTATTTACCGCGATGCAAGACGACAGCAATGGAGATCGCCACGATGATGGATAGCCCCGCTCCCGCTAAGGCTCCGTAGAGGAGCACCGGACACACGTCACTGCTCTCTGCAACACGGGATTCGGAAAGTAAAATGCACCTGTGACATAGAGTGGGGTTCGGGAGGGGGCCACTCCGCGCTGTAATACACTTTTTAGATAATACATTAATGCATCCATTTCACGGCACTTTATAGAAATAGCCCTATATATTGTAATATCTGCGCGTGGCGACGATTCGCAGATTTCCCCACACATTAATTGTGAAGTGTTGCCATATATATTCTGACCTTGATAATATATTTACTCTCATCATATTGCCATGTATTAATTTTCCAAAGAGCAGTGTACCATCCAACTGAGATCCCAGTGAATCGGGCTTGATCGAGCCATTAACTGAACTTAACTGAACTCCGATATAGACTTAGGAGATGGCGGCACGGTGGTGCAGTGGTTAGCACTGTCGCCTCACAGCAAGAAGGTGAGATACAGAGATGCCCTGACGTGCGTCTTAACCCCGGTGTTCCGTTGTTTTCCATTTCCTAGGACCTGTGAAAGTGTTCGCCTGGGTCTAATACCGATAATATTATTGGGATTTTAAAACCATACAGAAATAAACTGCTAGATCACATTTAACAATTGGTGTCACATTTTTTTATGATGAAGATGTGATTTATATAAATTCACTATAATGAAGGCAGGGGGGCATATATTGGGCTTATCTCTGAAAATAATTATGTTGAAACAATGTTTTCATGCTGTAGATTATTCATATTTATTGCCTTGAACTGACATTCTCAATTATTTTAAATCTTTATCTTATTACATTCAAAGAAACCATATTATAGGCAAAATTCATAAAGCAAATACAGATGATGAACAAGAAATAGAAACACAAAATAAGAACCAAATTTGCACTGGTTTAGTCACCGGTTATGAAATACTGGTCTTTCAAAAGCGTCATTCCTCTTTTACTAAAAGTTTAAAATTGATCAATTTGACGAAGACCGAACACAAAGGTTAATAAGTCTGATGACTAAAAGGCTTAATCCTCATATTATGTTCACTTTTTAAAGTTTAAACTGACACAAAACTATTGTAATAGAGTAACAGAAACATTTGGACACTTTCCGTGTCACCTTTTGTGTGTCTCCAAATTGACAAGCATTTTAATATTTTTATAATATAAAAAATCTGTGTTGAAACATCTCATTTTAGAGCCTGAGGAGTGGCAGTTTGTGAAGTTTAAAACCCTGAAAGAGTGCCACCAGAATTACCCACAAAAAATCGGATAAACATTTTATACAGCGACCACACAAATGACCCCACACAACATCTATGTAAACAAAGTTGGTACAGGACTTTTGAAAATATGACATTTCCTTTAATTGCGTGTTTGATCCAAACAAGTTAGGAGAAGTCATATTGTATAAAATTTAAAAAAGAAGGTTAACTGGTTTTTACGAGACCCAGAGCATAAAGGGTTCATGCTAAAAAGCTTAAGTTTACTTTTACACAGACACACTTTGAGCAACACGTTCCTTTTCATAAATAATGTCATATATCTGATTAAATGAGTGGAGAATGAAATTAAAATGTGCAGGCTATTCAGATAACAGCCCTATCAAACTCACTGAGTACGGTACCCTATCAAACTCACTGAGTACGGTACCCTATCAAACTCACTGAGTACGGCACCCTATCAAACTCACTGAGTACGGCACCCTATCAAACTCACTGAGTACGGTACCCTATCAAACTCACTGAGTACGGTACCCTATCAAACTCACTGAGTACGGCACCCTATCAAACTCACTGAGTACGGCACCCTATCAAACTCACTGAGTACGGCACCCTATCAAACTCACTGAGTACGGCACCCTATCAAACTCACTGAGTACGGCACCCTATCAAACTCACTGAGTACGGTACCCTATCAAACTCACTGAGTACGGTACCCTATCAAACTCACTGAGTACGGCACCCTATCAAACTCACTGAGTACGGCACCCTATCAAACTCACTGAGTACGGCACCCTATCAAACTCACTGAGTACGGCACCCTATCAAACTCACTGAGTACGGTACCCTATCAAACTCACTGAGTACGGTACCCTATCAAACTCACTGAGTACGGCACCCTATCAAACTCACTGAGTACGGTACCCTATCAAACTCACTGAGTACGGCACCCTATCAAACTCACTGAGTACGGTACCCTATCAAACTCACTGAGTACGGCACCCTATCAAACTCACTGAGTACGGTAGGCACACTGAGACAGGCCGGATAAATACTGCTATAGATAACGCACAGATAATATACACTGCATTCCAAAAGTATTTGGACAGTGACACATCTTGTTGTTTTGGCTCTGTACTCCAGCACATTGGATTTTAAATTGAACAGTGATTTTAAATGGCTGTTAGTCGTCAAGGGTCTGAGGTATCGAGCCTCAAACCACCACTCTGCTGCCAGATATGCAGTAGATATGTATGGATCACTTTAAGGGTTTCTTCTCCTTGCTTATTTTTCCATAGAGTTCCATGAGTCTGGAGAAGCCACCTTTAAAGTGATCCATCCTGATCTACTGCATAGCTGGCAGCAGAGTGAATGTTTTGAGGCTTGTGTGATACCTCAGGGTCTTTTGATGTTGTTGGGTCACAGACATCAGGAAGTCGTGGCATGCAAAGGATATGCAACCAAATATGAAATATGATGACTTTATTTAAGTTTATGTTCATTTGTCACATTTATTTTTAGTCCCCTATGGGGGGGACACTGTATATTAAAAGGGCTACAATTTTTATGCGGTTCACCCAATATGAATGTAAAAACCCTCAAATTAAAGCTGAAAGTCTGCACTTTAACCTCATAGCCACTGTTCCATTTCAAATCCAATGTGCTGGAGTACAGAGCCAAAACAACAAAAATGTGTAACTGTCCAAA
Source organism: Ilyophis sp. 1 JC-2022 (assembly GCA_022702515.1). NCBI lineage: Eukaryota > Metazoa > Chordata > Actinopteri > Anguilliformes > Synaphobranchidae > Ilyophis > Ilyophis sp. 1 JC-2022. The sequence goes on along the minus strand of CM040395.1, from coordinate 64,907,734 downwards.
TACTTTTGGACTGCGCTATAAATACATTTAAAAACCACATATTTAAGCCGTTGGCATCATGAGTGACGTATTTTAGACAAGAGTTTTGTTTATTTTCCTCAATTATCTGTTTGTAATATTGTCAAAAAAAAATTCATTAATGTCGGCAAAAGAAGACAATATTTGCTTATGTATTAAAACAAAATAAAAGTCTTGATTTAATCTAAGCTGAGTGCCTATGCCACCTTTATCTGAAATATGTAAACACCAGCATTGCCTATTCTAAATTAAGGTTGGCTTGTCGTCTGAAACTGTATGGCAAAGTAAACTGTTCAGTGTTAAATCAACTCTTACAGAGTAGCCTACATAGAGTTCCCTATTGGGACTCATAGGTAGGCCTACTGTTACTATACGAATCATCTGATGTTCGTGACTGGCTGCAGGTGAGCCTACGCTCACATGGTTAGTTTATTTATTAACGTATCACTAAAAAAGAACAAAACACCAGCGTTTGTAAAAATGAGTAAGATTTACCTTCATTTTGCACGCTTTTTGAAGTGTTCTTCCCGTCAAACTCCACCACGCAAGTGCACACAACTCCTCTCTCCCACTCCTCCGCACGAACCAGAACCTGGTTTTGGGTGGACTCCACGATCTGATCGCTGTCTTTTGTCCAAAGGGTTTGGGTCAACCCGCTGTCCTCTTCCCCGTCTATCACCCAGAACACGCGGACTTGAGACGGGGCGACTCCGGAGACCACGCACAGGAGAGGAATTTTGGGCTGGATACTACGCGGCCAGAGGATGTCGACCGGTGGGGGCTCGGTTTTATTTCCTGGAGCCAAAAGTGATCAACCAAAGAATTACGTGCTTACAGTGTGAATGAATGACAGGTGTAGGCGATGTGTGAAAAATGGCGAAATGGCGGAAAAATCCATCATCCAATGACCTACAATAAAACGTTACATAATTTAGGAATAAGCAACTCGATGAGAGTCTGATATGATGATGATATTTTTGGAAAACTGATTTAAATCTATACCCAAAGCGGCTTCGCAAAGCATTTATTCACAATATTTCTAAATCTAATACACAAACACAGGAAGAAAATACGCAAGACCGCCAATCGGCTAAAAAGACAATTTTACGCATGTATTGAATATTATTATTAGGCCGTTTCTCTTCTGTCACCTTGTGTCACTATTACAGTTGACCCGTCGCTGAAGTAGACCATCGTGCTCAGCACCACTGAACAGTAGTAAGTCCCGGAGTCAGTAACTGCTGCGTTTTTCATCTCGAAAAAGCAATATTTCTCCTTTCCGTCAGTATTGCTGTTCTTAAGGATGATAAGTTTCTTGGTCCTGGGGTCTATTCTCGTCCAAACAACGGCGTAGCAATATGTAGATACTGCTTCCAAACGACACAGTAATCTGATGGTACCACCATCCTCCACCTTCAACAACTCTGGAGACTGGACAACCACTGATCTCTGGGCTGTAAAAGAAATGTAAAAAAGAAGAAAAAAAAGAAACAACAAACAAACCTGCGTTTGAAAACACTTTCCAAACCCTTACCAGGATAGGCATCATAGTACATGTATTCACTTTGCAGGCGATAAATCCTATAGGCTACAAATTCTTAAACGAGACAATAAGATATAGGCTATTTTGTTATCTTTAAATATGTAGGCTAATTCGTAATTAATAATTCGTGTGTAGGCTAATTCGTAATAAAATTTATGTTAGCCTATATGAAAGCGGAATTGCATCGGTAATTGAATGTGTTCACATAAATATACGGACTATTATTATGGTATCATTCATGACAGGATATTAGAGTCAATTTTACAACAGCCTGTGTAGCATGTGAATGATATAGCCTATACTTTTTTTATTCATCGACGTTAAACATTGAAAATGTCTAGTTCTGCGGAGGTGACATATTTTGCACGCTTACAGGAAATCTAACACACGTTTTATAAAAATTGTTTGATAATAAAACTATTTTAAAGGTGCATGTTTTTAAATGTGTCACATTTTGCGCAGTTCTTACAGCAAAATAAAGGCTGTCTATCGTCTACAATGTTTATGTGCTTATGCATTTTCCAGTTTTAATGAGCAATAGAAAAAATTTAATACAATAGATAGCTTTTATTAGTAAATTTAAAAACTGAATAAAGGGCATGCAGTTTATTATACATTCGGCTACATTTCACGTAGGCTATAGCTACTGAGTGAGTCCGTGAAATAGTCTTCCATGGCGTTTTTCTATTGTCTATACGCAGCACCTAAATATAGACTGACTAGCTACTTTTCATGTAGCTACAAAGCAATCTCAGCGATCCAACGAGTTACAGTACCGATTCGAAAATGCATTAAGCTATGTTTTGCATTTAGAAAAATAACAGCTGTAACTGGAGTGATGCTTAAAGCACTTTTAGGCTAATTAAAAACTTACCTTTCACAGCATATATGTAATAGAGTAGCAGTAACCTGGCGCGCATTTTGAGAGTCTTTCTGAATTTGTCCCAGCCCATGCCCACCGCATGAAACAATTCCGTCAGAAGAAAAAAAACATTCTTAAGGTCTAGCGAGCGTCTTGCCAGACCACAAAGACTATAGGCTACAGGAAATGCTCTGCACCTATGCGATTCAATATGCGTAAACACACACAAAAGGCTGGCTTTACAGTAAACACGGCGGCAATTCTCGAATCTTGTGTTAATATATGTAACCTACATTTATAAAACGCATAAGTGTGAATACGCTATGAGGCCAAATCAGGAGAGATCGGTAAATAGATCCATAGAGTGTGAGGGAATTGAGCATAAACACGAGGCTTAGCCTAATTAAAAATTTAAAAATTAGCCTGCCAAGTGTGCCTCTTTGACCTGTGTTATAGCCCATGTTCGGCCTACATTAGTCTAGCTAGTTTATATTTTTGTAACAGAAGAAAACTGGTTTTCTGTAACTAACTGTTGCAAATAGAGCAATCATCATCATCCTTATATAATGCCATATATGTGCTCATACTTACCTTCTGATATGATTATTACTCTTATTACTATTCCCTTATTATTACTCTAATAAGGGAACCTAAAATTGTGAGTTAAGGCAACTACACCTTTGTGTTTTAGGCCTCAGTGGAGGCAACTACACAGGGTAGTTAATAATATTGTGAGTTTTCTCGGTTCCTTACTCTCACTATGTACCTGCTTGCTGCTGCACCCGTATTTTTATTGTTTTATCTCCTTCCCCCGCTTTTATCATTCTATGTTTTATGTATTTCCCTGTTGTAAAGCACTTTGAGCTGCATTCGTTGTATGAAAGGTGCTATATAAATAAAATTTTACTTACTTACTTACTCTGATTATAACCAGGTTATTAATATTCTGATTATTATTATTAGATCTATATTATTATTATTATTATTATTATTATTATTATTATGTGTCATCTCGTATTTGTTCACAAATTATACATTTTCACGGTAAGAAAGGCCTTTTCTAGAAACACAAAAGCAACAACAACAACAAAAAAACACTGTTAAACTCCATAATTTACAGTAAAACCTAATCCTTATGTAGGCTACTTCAAACATATAGGCTACCGCTAAGGACTGTGAGTTTCGTAAATCAACTGTCCACTTTGAGTCAGAATATTCACTACAACCTATTGAAGTACAAGTGAATCAAATGTCTCCATCAAAGTCAGGCTATATGTTTAGGTAACCGCTGGTTTCATTGTTATCAGCGTATTCCCGCTTTTAATGTTGCTATTTTAGCAGTGAACCTTGTTCTGGAATAAACCACCTGTCAATGAACGAACGAACGAACGAACTACAGCTATAAGCTACAGATGAAGGGTTCTCCACTTTAAAATGTAGACTTTCATAACCCAATTATGTCAACAGGCTCCACGTAACTGAGTTGAGAATAGCATCAAAGTTGTATTATTTAGTTGCTCGCCGAGTTGAGAAGCATCAAAATTGTATTATTTAGTTGATTTAACTAAATAATACAATGTTGATGCTTCTCAGCTCGGCTATGTGAAGCCTGCTGACATAACTGTGCTGTGTAGGTAGGCTATGTCCAACATTTCATTTTTGTTATGAGAATGCGAAAAATGTAGGCTACTTCTAAATTCGACTTGGGCTATAGGCTACACGGAAAAATGAGTCCGTGGACTCATAAAACTCCCTAGGTGTTACATGTAGCCTACACTAGCAGTGTTAAATGTATCCCGGCATTTTTGCTGGGCATATTGCATGTGATTTTTAGACAGCGATTGGTGCTGCAAGTGGTCGGCTCTACGCACAGAGCAGAATACCTGGCAACAGCACCTTCCGTTAACACAAGCGACCGAGCTAACCGCAAAGGGCGCAAGAGTTGGGCCGGGTGTCTTGATTCGGTGGTCTACGATGTGCTCACGCCCAAGTAGCTATCTGTTTCTAAAGTACTTTTATGCTTACAAGATAGCTTGCAGGAAATTTCCGATGCGCACATCCACCGTTACTGAAACACGACCCACCTGACATTTCGCTGTAGCGAAAGGTCCGGAAATGGCTGAGGCCCTATTTTCCACACCAAGATTTCAAAACGACCAAAGGAGGTAAAAGGGCACTAAAAAGTTCAATGCCAGGCTAAATAAGCAGCACTGAGATTGAGAAAAGACTCCGAAAGACTCTACTCTGTGTTACTTTAATGAATGACCCAAATCAAATATATTGTTTAGACAAATAAATGCACATTTTCTGTATGACATTTTATTGTAGCTAGTGCCTGGCAATACACAACACACACACACACACGATCATTTAAAGTTCCTTATATGATAACATGATCATGGTATGAATAGCATTATTATGGTATTGTCCACCGCATCAGCAACATTGTGTAATTTTAGAAAATTCAATACTGACAAAAAATATAGACCTTTTTCACGATATTCTAATTTTTTGAGCTGCACCTGTATACCGGCATTTTTGCTGGGCATATTGCATGTGGCTAGCTCAAAATGACAAAATTACGGTTGGCTAGGGGGAATAAAGCATTTTGTAATCCGAGCGCGCCCTCTAGCGGCATAAATGTGTCACGGCCGTGGTCAGAGTGACCACCCAATGGGCCCTTTAATCCTCGAGGGAAAAAATTTACTAAACACTGTTTTGTCCTTTTTTCATTGGGCATGTTTACATCGTTTGGAAATATTGTTGTTCCAATCCTAGTACTAGTCAAAAATAGTTGTTAACTTGCATAATTGTAAAGTAGCCTATAACTGCAAATCTCCATTCGGGCGGCAGTGTAGTTGAATTGTTAGGGAAGCGGACTTGTAACATAAAGGTTGCACATTCTGAGAAATAAATATACAGTGTGGGTACATTTTTGTCCTTTAACAAACAAATTCCCCAAATGTACCCTGAAAGTATACAATAATGGTCTTGGGTACTACTAAGTAACTTTTATAATCAAAGAAGGTACAAATTAACTATGTATTGCTGGCTAGGGGAGTAATTTTCTGGAGAAGCGTTTGCATAATTTTAGGAACTTTTTTGTACCTTTCTTTCTGGGTGTGCACGTACTAGTCCAATTGTCGTTGTAGGCGAATGTAACCAATGCACTTAAACTGGATAGCTTCAGTGTATGCAGCTGTAATGGTGGATAGGCATATGGCTCTGGAATCTGGATAAGGGCGTCTGCTAAAATTCCTGTAATGCAATGTCATTTTCAATTTGGGTGTTTTTTAGGCTGCATCAGTCCTTTCAGTAAAGATGAATGGAAAAACTACGATATTTTTGAGACAGCTATAGGCCTAATTGATGAGTTCCTAAAAGCATACGTTCGTGGGAACACGCGTAAGCTGTCTCGGACATGATGATGCTCGCAGAGCCACGGAACAGGTGTTTTGGGCAAGACACACCAATGCCGCGTTATCTGTTCACTTCCAGCCCAGGACGGTCGGTTCCGCACCTCTGTCGGTAGCTTTACACCCTCTGTCGGTAGGCTTACACCAACCTGTCTCTATCGGCTACCAGAGGGCTGTCTCGAGGTCACCTGTAATCTGCAAATCTGCTTTTCTCTCTTTAGCGGTCTTACCGCCGCCTTTCCCCGCGGTGTTGTGACCTACCTATATCGCTGTAGCGTAGTAGAAGCGAGGGAATGACACGACAGTCACGTTAAACCGTATAGCCTACGTCCTGTGGCGCGTTATTCCTCATGAAGGCCATCGACTACAAAGTGACTCGATGGGAAAATCAGTGGGGTTAGATTTAGCCTATAGCTTATAAGGAATAAACAACCAGGATGAGCCGAGTGCGTTCGGAGCCTTCCAAGTGAGAAAGTGACGGCAGCGCCCAGGATAACGTCAGGGCATTTGACAGTAGGCTAGACAGAAGTCGTTACCGTATTTTACTGTAGCCTACTGATACATTTCAGTAATTGATGTCACTTCCTTGCAAAACGAAAGCCGTTGGACCATGGGATCAGAGCCAGGGGTCGACTTATAGGTGAGCGATACAGTACATTCACAGTAAAATGTTCAGTGTTACTTCAAATCTAACACCGTTAATTCAACTCTAGCAGTGTACATATGAGCCTACTCTAACCAGATTAGGCTCATATGTACTCTGTTAGAGTTTAATTAACACTGTTAGAGTTTAATTAACACTGGGCATTTTACTGTGTAGAAATTGTTGCGACCAACTGTTGCCTGCAATGCCCATCTAGCTGCTTAACGTAGTGGCTGTGGCGGCAAATTAGTTTAGACTGTAAACTGTAGAAGGTTTCGATAAATGAGTAAGTGGAAGCTAAAGGGGAAGACCCCCCACCCCAATTTTTCCACTGAAATAGTTGAAGTAACAGTTACAGTATGTTCTTAGATATGCTAATAATTGTGTGTTGAGTAGGCTATGCAACATTAACACTGATATTACTGACAAGTCACCCTGGATAGCCTACACAATAAAATGTTCAGTGTTAAATCAACTCGTACATTATGGTCCATATTGGACTCACGTGTAGGCCTACTCTGTTAGAGTTAAATGAACACTGGACATTTTATTGTGTAGCCTAAGAGTGTTTCCTAAGTGATTGTAATTTAAAGGTTCTAATGCAATACAGTCCAGTAACAGTTCAGTGCAAAGCCAGTTCAGATAGAGTATGTTTAACTCTTAACAGATTAAATGTGTTCCCTATATTGTAGGCTACTCTTATACACTCGGTTATAGGTGATTGTACATTGTGACTTGCACTCACACACACACACACACACACACACACACACACACACACACACACACACACACACACACACACACACACACACACACTGTTTGATCATTGGCTGTTTTCAAATAATTGTGATTTAAAAAGAAAAAAACACTTTGTATGCTTAGACATTGGCTGGCATTTCAAATGAAAATTAGTTGATCATGCTTTTTCTGAGTCAAATGAAAATGTGTTGAGTGGACTAGAGCAGGGGTTTTCAATCCTATCCAGAAAGGGCCGGTGTGGGTGCAGGCTTTTGGTTGAGGCACACACCTGATTCTACTAATCAAGGTCTTTAGCAAAGACTCTAGTGGTTGATTAGTACAAACAGGTGTGTTATTGCTTGGTTGGAACAAAAGCCTGAACCCACACCGGCCCTTACTGGACAAGCTTGAGTACCCCTGGACTAGAGTTTATATAACACAGCCTGTTGATTTGATGGAGAGCAGAATGGCGTTTTGCCTATTGTCAAACAGTTCTGAAATAAGAGAGGGTGATGCTGCATAACATATCTGTTGTTTCATTTTTAAATTCAGTATTAAACCTCAATGTTCATATGTCCCGTCTGGCGTTTTACCTTTTCCGTTCAGTCAAACTTTACCTCTTCACCTCAAATAAATAACACGGCATGAACACCACAGACGTCATTGCTATCTATAAAATATGATATAATATAGGCCTACTTATTTTTTCTCGAAAAATACAGTATTTAATTGTTTCCCCACTACATAGAGTGTATCGTGATCATTTATTTGGCCCTAATTGTCATACAATTTTTTTTTTTATTTGTCCTTTTTTATTTATGAATGTAATACTGGTCATTTTTTGTTCTTTGCCATTATAATATTCACCACTAGACGGCAGACACGCTGTTTCTGTTTTGTTTAAAATGAGTGTGGGGCTAGAAGCGCTCTAATACAATACTGATAACTCATTGTGCCTTTGTTGGTGAACTAGAAGTCTAGCGCGACGAGATCTGGAGGGGTGAGGGGAGACTGGCTAGCGAAGTGATCGCTGTTTTGTGCTCTAGGTTGCCCAATAACCACGGATTTATTGTTAGCTTGACTGGAGTCAAAACGCGAACAGACCAAGCCTGAATATTAGAGCAACGTTCACGCGGGGGCCGCGAGACATCAGCTCGGAGGAAATGGAAGAATTTTTGAACAGTTTAAAATCCAGCGGTGCGCATTTTATGAGGAGGTGAGAAATTGGACAACAGCTCATCAATTTCATTTGTGTAAAATTTAAATATCGCAGGTTCCCAGAGATCATCTGTTGTTTTTCCTAAAGAAAGACAACTAACGTGTATTTGAAGGTATGCACAGCGATGCAGGTGATGTAACTATTTGCTGTCGACGCTCTTGCAGCATATCAGTTAGGTTATTATTTGCTATTGTGTGTATATGAGACGAAACGTGGCGGATGGGTGTCATGTTATGGTTAGCATCGCTGTAAATAACACTGCGCACGTTTCGGGTTGTTTTTAAAGTGACCAGGGTCCAACTGTAACTTCGGGAAAACACGTGCCATCCCCAGCTCGCGGTAACATTGGAATGTTTAGGGAGTATAATGTGGTCGCTGTTTTCAGCGTTTCTTGGGGGGGAAGCAATACTTTTGTTATGCAATCCCTTTGCTTTTGGTTTTAGCTGGACTTTTCAGCGAGGCAGTGTCGCGAAGCACTTCATTTGACAAGAATCGTGTGTAGTGTGTAATTGCGCCAAATGGCGACACGAAAGGATAGAACCAAAGGAAGCTTTGCAATTCAATAGTAGAACAGAAACGACAAACGTCTTTGGCAAGCTGTTGTCATTCACTTACGTTTTTTCTCCGCCGCAATAATTGGGGAAAATAATTTTTTTGAATAGTTCCGTTATGATGGTGACAATTTCTCGCTGACTTCAGCATTTGGACATATGTGTTAGGCCTACTGAATAAAGTGGTGTAGATAAGTGATGTAGAAAAAGTAATGTCCATATATTTTTAAATATGTATCCATTTAGTTTGGTTCCATGTGTGGCAACAGCACATAGCCACTCCCTGCTTTGATTTGTAGCTTGTCGTAGTTTTAGTTGTTTCGTTCATGTTTGTTTAAAGATTTTTTACGCAAGAAGAACGGTCGCGTAGCCTATGATCCCATATGCTGCTCTTCAGGAACAAAAAAAAAACTAAGAACTTCGGCGTAACAGGCAGTTTCTGCACGGTGGGGGGGAGCGAAGAGATCCATGTCCGCCGTAAAACAGACGCAGATGTTGGGTATGATTCGTAAGTGACAGCCAGCCTTTGATGTGGAACGGGAATGATGTTTCTCATTCAGGTGGAGTTTTGTTTTGATGGACATAGATCAAAAGGGTAGCTAGTTTTGCACAATTGGGTCCGCCCACGAGGAGGGAGCGGTATACGTCTCTTGAAATAGAACACCGTGCTACAGCCCTGTGGTTTTGTCTGGTCTTGCAGATATCTTTTTAACACGATGCATAGCGGCACAGAAACGCATCTGCTTCCTTTCACTGCATACGTGTATGTTTAACGCTCGCTGTCTTTCCGGAGTCGTGTGTAATGTGAAAATGAGCTCTCCTCCCCCCCCCACAGGCGTGTGAACCCGCTAGGTGCGATGCTGGAACCAGTCTAATTGCATTCGCACACTTGTGTGCACTTGGGGCGGCAGTGTAGTACAGTGGTTAAGGAACTGGGTTTGTAACCAAAAGGTCGCAGGTTCGAGTCCCACGTAGGACACTGCCGTTGTACCCCTGAGCAAGGTACTTCACCTGAATTGCTTCAGTATATATCCAGCTGTAAATGGATGCTATGTATAAATGCAAAAAATGCTGTGTAAGTCGCTCTGGATAAGAGCGTCTGCTAAATGCCTATAATGTAATGTAATGTAATATGTAATGTGTCATATTTTCCAATTAGAGCGAGGCGTTACAGGTCGAGAACATAAATTGGATTGCTCTTGGAAACGCACGTACACAAGAGCACACGCACGCGCGCACAGAGGTAATATGACCGTTGCCAGGTCTGGGAGCTGTCGGGGCCAGCCAGATTTTTTGTCGTCATGGCAACGCTTCAGGGGCCTTGTGTCGGGAGTCAAATCTTCGCTTGAGTTACCCCCGAGAATCTCTCTGCTCCCGATATCCCTGTCTTTCCTCTTTGTCACACACTCACAGCCGAGACAGTGGATGGCATATGCCGTCCATTTACGTGTTTGTTTTTTGTTTAAGATGTTTGATGTTCTGTTGTTCCCCCGTGTTGAGTTATTATCGTTTCTCTCCGCGCTTCTTAGTGTGCTGTTTCCTTGGCATCTTCCATCAAAGGCCATTGCTTTTTTTTCTCACTTTTTATTCCTATTGTTGTATTTAAATTCATGTTTGCATTTTAAATCCTTGGGGTAATAAATACAGTCTTGCACCAGGAAATGTGCACCTTTTTGCCGCTCATCTACATAATCTGCACCATAGTGCCTCGCTCAGCTACATAATCTGCACCATAGTGCCTCGCTCAGCTACATAATCTGCACCATAGTGCCTCGCTCAGCTACATAATCTGCACCATAGTGCCTCGCTCAGCTACATAATCTGCACCATAGTGCCTCGCTCAGCTACATAATCTGCACCATAGTGCCTCGCTCAGCTACATAATCTGCACCATAGTGCCTCGCTCAGCTACATAATCTGCACCATAGTGCCTCGCTCAGCTACATAATCTGCACCATAGTGCCTCGCTCAGCTACATAATCTGCACCATAGTGCCTCGCTCAGCTACATAATCTGCACCATAGTGCCTCGCTCAGCTACATAATCTGCACCATAGTGCCTCGCTCAGCTACATAATCTGCACCATAGTGCCTCGCTCAGCTACATAATCTGCACCATAGTGCCACGCTCAGCTACATAATCTGCACCATAGTGCCTCGCTCAGCTACATAATCTGCACCATAGTGCCTCGCTCAGCTACATAATCTGCACCATAGTGCCTCGCTCAGCTACATAATCTGCACCATAGTGCCTCGCTCAGCTACATAATCTGCACCATAGTGCCTCGCTCAGCTACATAATCTGCACCATAGTGCCTCGCTCAGCTACATAATCTGCACCATAGTGCCTCGCTCAGCTACATAATCTGCACCATAGTGCCTCGCTCAGCTACATAATCTGCACCATAGTGCCTCGCTCAGCTACATAATCTGCACCATAGTGCCTCGCTCAGCTACATAATCTGCACCATAGTGCCTCGCTCAGCTACATAATCTGCACCATAGTGCCTCGCTCAGCTACATAATCTGCACCATAGTGCCTCGCTCAGCTACATAATCTGCACCATAGTGCCTCGCTCAGCTACATAATCTGCACCATAGTGCCTCGCTCAGCTACATAATCTGCACCATAGTGCCTCGCTCAGCTACATAATCTGCACCATAGTGCCTCGCTCAGCTACATAATCTGCACCATAGTGCCTCGCTCAGCTACATAATCTGCACCATAGTGCCTCGCTCAGCTACATAATCTGCACCATAGTGCCTCGCTCAGCTACATAATCTGCACCATAGTGCCACGCTCAGCTACATAATCTGCACCATAGTGCCTCGCTCAGCTACATAATCTGCACCATAGTGCCTCGCTCAGCTACATAATCTGCACCATAGTGCCTCGCTCAGCTACATAATCTGCACCATAGTGCCTCGCTCAGCTACATAATCTGCACCATAGTGCCTCGCTCAGCTACATAATCTGCACCATAGTGCCTCGCTCAGCTACATAATCTGCACCATAGTGCCTCGCTCAGCTACATAATCTGCACCATAGTGCCTCGCTCAGCTACATAATCTGCACCATAGTGCCTCGCTCAGCTACATAATCTGCACCATAGTGCCTCGCTCAGCTACATAATCTGCACCATAGTGCCTCGCTCAGCTACATAATCTGCACCATAGTGCCACGCTCAGCTACATAATCTGCACCATAGTGCCTCGCTCAGCTACATAATCTGCACCATAGTGCCTCGCTCAGCTACATAATCTGCACCATAGTGCCTCGCTCAGCTACATAATCTGCACCATAGTGCCTCGCTCAGCTACATAATCTGCACCATAGTGCCTCGCTCAGCTACATAATCTGCACCATAGTGCCTCGCTCAGCTACATAATCTGCACCATAGTGCCACGCTCAGCTACATAATCTGCACCATAGTGCCTCGCTCAGCTACATAATCTGCACCATAGTGCCTCGCTCAGATACATAATCTGCACCATAGTGCCTCGCTCAGCTACATAATCTGCACCATAGTGCCTCGCTCAGCTACATAATCTGCACCATAGTGCCTCGCTCAGCTACATAATCTGCACCATAGTGCCTCGCTCAGCTACATAATCTGCACCATAGTGCCTCGCTCAGCTACATAATCTGCACCATAGTGCCTCGCTCAGCTACATAATCTGCACCATAGTGGCACCTTTTTGCCGCTCAGCTACATAATCTGCACCATAGTGGCACTTTTTTTAGCAAGTTTTTTTCTCTCTGTTTCTTTACTAGGGGGAGGGCATTGGTTCACTAGAAAAGCCCTGTTAAGGAATGTGCACTGCCTGGATTAATGACAGTGGAGTGTGAAATGGCAAAATATTTGACAGTGAAGAGAGCATTTTCCCTCCTCTCTGCTACACCCTCCTCTAACCCTTGTAAGAGGTCATTTTTTAAAATGAAGCGAAGGTACTATCAAACATCAGGGTGGGCAGAGGTTTACCTCAATCTTGGTCACCTTAATAACAAGCCTATGGCTGCTTTCGGAATGGCGCTCTATACGCCTTATGGTGCACTATTTAGGGAATCGGCCATTTTGTAGGATGTCCTAATTCTCAGTGTTCTCAATTGAGAATTTGGAAACCATCAGAATGGCCAATCCCCTAAATAGTGCTCTATAAAGCATATGGGGGAGCCATTCCGAACCGAATCCATCGCTACAACTAAGAGCAGCGTGCGCACTGCTGACCTGTTGCATGATGGGTAATCCCGGCTAAACTCTTTCCCCAGGATATTTCAATGATAGCTTTTATCTCTCTGGGAAAGAGCATCTTCTAGTTGATTAAGTGTACGCTACGTTACATAGCTTTAATTTAGTGAGCAGTCTTACCCAGAGGGACCTACAGTACAGGAGAAACATAAGCACATTCATAGTGCCAGACCTGGCAAACCACTGCAGCATCCCGGCAGTGTAGTATAATGTGTAAGGAACTGGACTGGTTGCAGGTTTGATTCCCAGACAGGACACTATGTATGTTATACCCTTGAGCAAGGTACTTTATCTGAATTGCTTGGGTATATATCCAGCTGTATAAAATGGATATGATGTAAGAAATACACAAACTGTAACTGTAAGAGCAACTGTGTAAGTTTGTAATGTGATCACTAAAGCATTAGTGCAAGTTAACTATGCTAAACATACTAAAATACAAACTCTAAATGCATACAGACTCAGAAATAGAAACATAAAACCAACATAAAACAATATTCTCTAAAGCAACATAAAATATAACCTAAAACCATTTTTCCAGGATGGGACGTGGAGAACGGTATATATATAGCTCTGACGGGATCCAGCCCGACCTGCTAGTCTCACTCACCGCCCCCAAAAAGGCGGCTGTGCATTTCCGCGGGCGCTACCACTACCTGGGGGGTCGTTTTGTGCCCCCCGCCCTGGAGAAGAAGTACCAGCTCAACCTGCCTCCATACCCTGGCACTGAATGTGTCTACCAGCTGCCATAGAACCTTATAGCCAGACCTGGGGTAACGCAATACTGTTGTTACCAAAGTATTCTGTGATTGGTGGAGCTCCTATTTGTTTTCTACCCATAAGGTGATGTCACAATCATTTGATTGGCTTCCTGTAAATGGTGACAGAAAAATGGTGCCCCGTTAAACTAAAAATGGGAGGAGCTACCATATGTTATCACTTTCGATGGCAGACAGGTTTGAACCAATCATTGTGTTCTGCTTTGTGCATCAGGGGTCTTTTACTTGGTTCAGATTCAGACCAGTCAGAAATGGACAGCTAATTGTAGCTCCACACATTACAGGTTCACAAAAACCTCCCTCTTCCATCGACTTATTGAGAAACGTAATGTGTCTGAAGCAGAGTGGTTGTGGTTATGAATAGGTGGAGGGAAGGGATTTGGGTAAATCAGAATTGCTAAATTAAAAAGTAATTATTCAACAACTACAAAAAACATTGTTTTGGTGATTGAAGTCCACCCATGTGATGTGTGTGAGAAGCTGTTGTTCTGGCCCTGGTATTCAGTGCTCTGCCTGCTGGCAGGTTTATCGTCTCTATGGTTACTGTGTCGCAATCCCATCGGTTCTATTGCGTATCTTGGCACATATAGTTACTTAATTCCAAAGGAAGGATTTCATGTAAAAATAAATGAATAAAATAACATGCAAAATAATGTGATGATGCAATGTATTCGCCTTCTGAAAATGTCCTGAAAAAACTTAAGATTGATTTAAGGAAAGAAGAGGCATTTTGTTGGTACATATTTGGTTTTGATTACATATTTATTGGAACCACAGTCACAAAATACGTATACATTCAATCTTTCAAGTAAATTGCAGTTTGTAGGCCCTATGCATTGTTTTTTTCGTGAAATGAGTGTCTACACATTGTACGTTATATGTGGGTATTATTTAACGTGTGCCCACTAGAGGGAGCAACTGTCCACTTCTTGATTCTGTGTGGACTACTAAATTATAACAAAGTGGCTGGTTGAAAATCTGAAAACTAGCAAATTTATATATCATCTATGATCTTACTGTTAAGGTTTTTATTCATTTTGACTTCTGTAATTTTCATGAAAAAAAAGTTTCAGCTAGTTTTTCAAGAAAAGTTCAAAATGGTTAATGAACAGATGAGATGACCGTCAGGCTAAGATGCATCAGATTGGAACGTTTCAACAGTCAACGGAAAGGAGACAGAATTTTGAATGTTAAGAAAACAGGGAGGCGTTCCTCGTGGGCCTATATCGGGTCTATATGTGTAATCTGACCTATCTCTCCCATATCCACACCTGGCTGCTATCCCATTATGCAAAAGGTATGTAAAAATCATATATCATACTTGCACATGGTGATTAGTAGGCCTATTATATATTTGTATTCAATTCTTATACAATCTCTGAATGTTCTATAGGCTGTACCTGTATGTTGGGGAACTACATAATGTTAGTCTGAAATGTATATGCTAGTTCTCTACCACATAGTTTATAAGTTTCATATATGGCATATGTGATTTTTTGAGAAGACCTTTTGCATATGGGATAACTACTCATCCCATTATAACTACTGCAAAGAACGGCTGCTTGCAACAAAATAACATTTCCGATCGGCTATATCGGCGAAAACAATGACGAATGCATACATTGTACAAACCACAATACACGCAGTTGCATAGAATTTCTTGCAGAAGCAGCACTTCAAATGATTGTGGGCACTTTTTAAACGCTTGATTAACATAGCAAGCCCTTATCAGTAACGTTATCTGTTTTACAATCACGAGATGATCGCGAGAGCAAATATTCGGTCTGAACCAAAAAAAAAAACATTTCGCAATGCCCAAGCAATTGGCCCCGACAAATCAGTTTTTTTAAACGGTAGGCACGTACGTCCGTCTGGCTAAACTTGCATCTTCCAACCTGGCGTACTGCACCTCCTGTATAAATAAAAATAACTCCGTGTTAGAATCTGCGGGTAAATGTTCGGTCAGAGAGATAAATGGATCGCTAAGGTATAGCCTTTGGCCGATTTTTTCCCTTCAAATTCAGATGTGACTTTCTCAACTTTGCCACGTCCTGTTCTCAAAAGCAGAGGTGATAGCCACAAGGGAGTCTGGTTTTAGATGCACTTTTAGCCGGAGTGTGAGACCGTGTCGTTGATCTTTAGCAGTAAAGTCATGACGATGCCAATACGTGCGTATTAATGTAGGCTATACGTACCGAAATAGTCCGATCAATCGCCAACCCACTTTCTTGCCTTCCTGTGAATTAACAGTTAAGTTCAGCCGTTAAAACATATTTCTTTCCGTAAATGACAAGACTATTTGCGCGAGAAAAAAAAACACATTGAACAGGGTTAGGGTTAGGGCTGGTGCGTATAACATTTGAAGCTCCACGCAGATGTCTAAAAAATAAAAGACATTGCCTTGACATGGTTATTATTTTAGCGTTCAGATAAAGCGTTGTTCTGGGCAAGATGGAATTCTGGCTCCTTGTTTCAGCTTCAGGCACGTTAATAGGCCTTCGCGCCCATCCTGTTCCGTTCGCGTTTCTCCAAGACTGGCACGTTCCAATGTGGCGACTACATTGTTTATGCAGCTGCGCACCAATCACAGAAAAAATATCTCTGTTGACCGACCGGCTCCAATGATCCAATAAGATCCAGAGTCCAATAAGTAGCCATAGGCCTACTGTAGTAGAGTTAAAAGCACTCTATTAGAGTTGATTTTACACGGAACATTTCTTGGAGTAAGTAGGCTACCTACGAGTCCATCGTTTTGGAACTAAACTAGTTCCAATGCCCTTTTGGAATCTGAATGATCATTTTATTGTAGTAAATTGCATTAATAAATCGCACTTACCGGAACGGTGTCTGTGCTCCGCGCCTGCGCTTCGTCTCTGTTCCCTGTAGAGAAAGTAGCCCATTACGCGTTTACCCTCACCCGCATGGCTGGTTTTACGCGTTTACCCTCACCCGCATGGCTGGTTTTACGCGTTTAACCTCACCCGCATGGCTGGTTTTACGCGTTTACCCTCACCCGCATGGCTGGTTTTACGCGTTTACCCTCACCCGCATGGCTGGTTTTACGCGTTCCACACAGAACGGCAGAAGGTCAAGAATTGAATACGAACCTTGCGTGTCCATCACTTCTCACAGAACGCCCTGAAAAAATAAATATGAAAGCAGTTAAAAAGGTAGGCTTCCCTCCACATGTAATGGAAATCAGAAATGTGTTTGCTTTTGTATTTACATGATAAATATTAAGCATTGGTGATTTAAAAAAAATTTTTTTTTAAAGTCAAATGTCAAGGGGCTGTACAATTTAGTGATTTTTATTTCTCATCTAAGAGCCAACAAAATAGAACCCATTGGTCAAATGTGTTGCTTATAAGGACTATCCGCATTGTGATTTCAATGCAGGCTCACATACAAAAAAAAGTAGCCTTTAACGAAATTCAAGCATCTTTATTTACCGCGATGCAAGACGACAGCAATGGAGATCGCCACGATGATGGATAGCCCCGCTCCCGCTAAGGCTCCGTAGAGGAGCACCGGACACACGTCACTGCTCTCTGCAACACGGGATTCGGAAAGTAAAATGCACCTGTGACATAGAGTGGGGTTCGGGAGGGGGCCACTCCGCGCTGTAATACACTTTTTAGATAATACATTAATGCATCCATTTCACGGCACTTTATAGAAAAAGCCCTATATATTGTAATATCTGCGCGTGGCGACGATTCGCAGATTTCCCCACACATTAATTGTGAAGTGTTGCCATATATTTACTGACCTTGATAATATATTTACTCATCATATTGCCATGTATTAATTTTCCAAAGAGCAGTGTACCATCCAACTGAGATCCCAGTGAATCGGGCTTGATCGAGCCATTAACTGAACTTAACTGAACTCCGATATAGACTTAGGATGGGAAGACTGCCTGCTTGTCTGTTCTAACACAGAGATGCAAACGAAAGCATTTCCACAGATGTTGTCATTGAATACGAACATCTTGGACAAATCAGTTAGTGATTAAAAGTAATACATTTTTCAGTTGGGACTCGTAACAGCAAGTATAGGGTCCAGTGGCGGCTGGTGATCTAAATATAGGTTGGGGCGCTAGCATTTCTAAAAAAAAACAAATACATCTGACTTTGACTTTAAACAGAAAAAACAAGCTACCGTGTGTCTCAGTTGCATAAGACAGTTTGATTGGCAACAGTGGAGGACAGTTTTTCAAGTAAGACATCACTGAACTAGAGTGCGGATCGGGCCGCATATTTCTGTCCGAACCCGACCGAGCCCGAGATAGTAGTAACCGAGCCCGACCCGAACCCGACAGGAATTCTGCTTTTTATGTCCGAACCCGACCCGAGCCCGACGCAGTTAAGGCACTGAAGCGCTGACATTGTGTTTCCCTGTCACGCAGTTGTTGTTACCATGGTTACAGCTTCTCTGTTTAGTGGTCACTGGGCACCTAAATGACCGTCAAAAGGCATTGTTTTATTGGTAGATAACAGACACACACAATATTCGGTATCATTTTTATTTATTTCACACTATATTTTCACCAAAAACAACTTGAAGCACCATGTGAAGTAAGCTAACCCATCCCAATTAGTACAGTAATACCTTGACATCAGTGGCGGCCGGCCTATAGAGGGCGCTGGGGCGCCGCCCCCCCTCCCCCACATACAAATTGTAAAAAAAGTTTTAAAAAAATTATTATTTTTTATTATTATTTAATTTTTTTAGTAGCTTAAAATTATTATTTTTTATTATTATTTTTTATTATTATTTAATTTTTTAGTAGCTTAAACATGGATGTTATATGTTGGCCTTGCGTTGTCTAAAGTTTAATACATTACATATGCATGTTCCGGGGACTGCGGGGCGCCGGTAATGTTATGGTGAATCAGAGCACTCATTCATTTTCAGGCGAGCCCCCTTATACTGCTGCCTGATTCGCGGCCAAAAAAGGAGGTCCCCGGGCGCAGGCCAGTGCGCCCCGGACTATCCTACCCTTTTCTGATTAGTCCTCATGGTTTATGATATTATTGGATTGGATTTAAGGCATGTTTATCACGCCCAGCCGGCATCTAGCAGGATATCACTGCGAGTGCGCAAGTACTACGGATAGGTTCAGTCGGCTGCTACTCATTCATTCAAGTAGAGCTAAGCGAGAGAGATAATTCGAAATGGCTTCTTCAAGTGGAACAGAAAGCAAAGAAAATTCGGTTATTTCTTTGCAAAAAGAACCTTTCTCAAGGCGTTCATTGGGAGAAACGGGTCGGGCTCGGTCACGGCGGCCGAACAACTAGCGAACATTTTACTTTTGAACTACAGTAAAACCTTGACATACGAGTGCACTAACTTACGAGTATTCCGAGCAATTTCTTGCTTCGCCTTACGAGCCTAGACCCGAGTTACGAGCCGAGCAAGCGGAGCATTGCGAATGCGAATGCAATTTCGGAAATTGCATTCGCATTTCCGAAAAATTCTGAAGGGAAGGAAGAAACAAACCACCATGGATAGGTTTTTATCGAAACGCCCTGCAGATCAGTCAGAAAAGCGTGACGAAAAAGCCAAAAATCTATGAAAAAGATGCAAACGTCACTGATGAAGATTAAGTGTAAGTGAAGAATAATAATGTAGCAATTAAGTTTAGAACCAGTTTATTTCTTTATATTCTATTTTATTATCTTTGTATTATATTTTGTATTAATTATTTATTATTTATAAATACATTTCTCATTTTTATAACAACGTAACAAAGAAATTAGGGTGTTTTTTGGGGGGCTGGATCGGATTAATGGTATTTAAATTAATTTCAATGGGGAAAATTGATTTGATATACGAGTAAACCGAGTAACGAGCTCGGTCACGGAACGAATTAAACTTGTATGTCAGATATCCTAAAAATGGATCCTGAGTATACAGACAAACTTATGAATTCCCTCTGTGAATGCAGCACGCAGCACTGGCGTTGACTCTCAGTCTTCTGTACTTTCCCATTGCCTCATCGCGCGGAGGAGGAGCGAAATATGGTCAAAACGTTCTTGCACACTTCTGCCCCTGGTTCAGATGAGTTCAGTGTTGACATGGCTGGCTTCGTTTTGATTATTCTCTTGTCCATACTCTTGACCTGGCTGTTCAGGGTCTCTAGGAAGAGGTAAGGCAGAAGATACTGCAACAGAATAAAGCCGAGTGTTCTGCTAGCCAAAGCACAAGTCACGTTCAGCGCACTGCCAAGACGATTCCGAAAAGATACACGCGATGACAGCACAGCGAATGAGAACAGTTCTGCGGCTTGCCTGTACTGGTAAGTGCCTCTCGCGGTAGGATTGGAAACATTTATAATTTCTTCACAGTTCAAGATCTTAACAGTCCGGTGTTCACACTGACATATGCATTTGAATCATAGACATGTATATGTACCATATAACACATTAAAACCGTGTTTCTTTTCAGTCATATAGATATACTATATATAATTTACGGACATGTGCTGCTGTCACCACTCGGTCCTTAGATGTAGTCTACTATTCGGAATGCAGGGACTTACAATACATGCTCACAGGACTGGCTTGTATACTCCAGGTTCCTCAGGTTAGCTCGGAAAGCCTGCTTTTACATTTTGTGCCCCTCAAACCTGGAATGATTTGCAATACGTACCAGTGGCGGCCGGCCTATAGAGGGCGCTGGGGCGCCGCCCCCCCTCCCCCACATACACATTTTAAAAAAAGTTTTAAAAAAATTATTATTTTTTATTATTATTTAATTTTTTTAGTAGCTTAAAATTATTATTTTTTATTATTATTTTTTATTATTATTTAATTTTTTAGTAGCTTAAACATGTTATATGTTGGCCTTGCGTTGTCTAAAGTTTAATACATTACATATGCATGTTCCGGGGACTGCGGGGCGCCGGTAACGTTATGGTGAATCAGAGCACTCATTCATTTTCAGGCGAGCCCCCTGATACTGCTGCCTGATTCGCCGCCAAAAAAGGAAGTCCCCGGGCGCAGGCCTGTGCGCCCCGGACTATCCAACCCTTTTCTGATTAGTCCTCATGGTTTATGATATTATTTGATTGGATTTAAGGCATGTTTATCACGCCCAGCCGGCATCTAGCAGGATATCACTGCGAGTGCGCAAGTACTACGGATGGGTTCAGTCGGCTGCTACTCATTCATTCAAGTAGACCTGTCGTAGACCAAGCGAGAGAGATAATTCGAAATGGCTTCTTCAAGTGGAACAGAAAGCAAAGAAAATTCGGTTATTTCTTTGCAAAAAGAACCTTTCTCAAGGCGTTCATTGGGAGAAACGGGTCGGGCTCGGTCACGGCGGCCGAACAACTAGCGAACATTTTACTTTTGAACTACAGTAAAACCTTGACATACGAGTGCACTAACTTACGAGTATTCCGAGCAATTTCTTGTTTCGCCTTACGAGCCTAGACCCGAGTTACGAGCCGAGCAAGCGGAGCATTGCGAATGCGAATGCAATTTCGGAAATTGCATTCGCATTTCCGAAAAATTCTGAAGGGAAGGAAGAAACAAACCACCATGGATAGGTTTTTATCGAAACGCCCTGCAGATCAGTCAGAAAAGCGTGACGAAAAAGCCAAAAATCTATGAAAAAGATGCAAACGTCACTGATGAAGATTAAGTGTAAGTGAAGAATAATAATGTAGCAATTAAGTTTAGAACCAGTTTATTTCTTTATATTCTATTTTATTATCTTTGTATTATATTTTGTATTAATTATTTATAATTTATAAATACATTTCTCATTTTTATAACAACGTAACAAAGAAATTAGGGTGTTTTTTGGGGGGCTGGATCGGATTAATGGTATTTAAATTAATTTCAATGGGGAAAATTGATTTGATATACGAGTAAACCGAGTAACGAGCTCGGTCACGGAACGAATTAAACTTGTATGTCAAGGTATTACTGTACTAATTGGGATGGGTTAGCTTACTGCACATGGTGCTTCAAGTTGTTTTTGGTGAAAATATAGTGTGAAATAAATAAAAATGATACCGAACAAGGGCGTAACCACGCATTCTTTGGGGGGGTCGTGTCCCCCCCAATACTGAGAAAACACCAATCTGTCCCCCCCAATATTCAGTAGAAAATATGTTAAATATGTTCTCCTTTTATGAACCTTGTCGACGGATCTGTCTCTTGTTATTTCCTATTTATTTTCGTTTGTATTTACGTTTGTTGAGGAAAACATAAGTGGGTGATCCTCCCCCCTCCCGATTGTACACTTGGTTGCGTCCATGTTTACGACGTACACTTGCTGCTGCACTGGCAGCGCAGCAACTTTAACAAAATACTGATACTCCCAGCAGCTGCCTGATAGCACGCAAGAAGATGGGAAAGACGTGAGGAGGCAATTGACAACTGTGACAATAATGGAATGCCAAGCAATCTAACCCAAGTTAACTACCATGTTCTTTTTAATAAAGTTACTTTTCTCAATAATTGGCTTTTAAAATGATAGGTATTACTGTCTGTTTTCGTGTGCTACCCTCTTTAGCTAACTAGCTAGCTAAGCAAGCATGATAGAGGACAGTTGAGTTGGCATAATCAGAGACACAGCTCAACCGACATCGTATGATTTGTCAGCCAAAAGTGAATAACGTTACAAGCTTAAACCAATTAATTTAGCTAACCCTAGCTAGTTAGCTAACACACACAACTCGGTTGTCTGATTGTAAGCATGATGTTGTTGCTATAATGTTAGCTAAAGAAGCTCAGAATCAGATCTATTTCAGAATCAGATCAGACTATTTCTTTAAACGTGAATTCAAATGGTCAATGTAGTCCTCAAAACTATGTTCTAAATGTGCAAATTGTCATATATAAATATCTTAGAATTGTGGGGAATGCACCTAAAAAAAATTTGGACCCCCCCAATGTCTATACCATGGTTACGCCCTTGATACCGAATATTGTGTGTGTCTGTTATCTACCAATAAAACAATGCCTTTTGACGGTCATTTAGGTGCCCAGTGACCACTAAACAGAGAAGCTGTAACCATGGTAACAACAACTGCGTGACAGGGAAACACAATGTCAGCGCTTCAGTGCCTTAACTGCGTCGGGCTCGGGTCGGGTTCGGACATAAAAAGCAGAATTCCTGTCGGGTTCGGGTCGGGCTCGGTCGGGTTCGGACAGAAATATGCGGCCCGATCCGCACTCTAGTTCAGTGATGTCTTACTTGAAAAACTGTCCTCCACTGTTGCCAATCAAACTGTCTTATGCAACTGAGACACACGGTAGCTTGTTTTTTCTGTTTAAAGTCAAAGTCAGATGTATTTTTTTTTTTTTAGAAATGCTAGCGCCCCAACCTATATATAGATCACCAGCCGCCACTGATACGTACTGAAACTGGATTCTCTTGTAGTCCTGGGACATTTTATTTTTTTTATTTTAACTTTCATTTTCAGAGAAATTGTTTGATTAAATTACATTTTTAAAATGTTTTTAAATGTAATTTTTAAAATATATACTGAGGCATTAGCGGAACTGGTACAGGATGCTCTGTCCATTCTCGAGCAGTCCGATTCGCTAGATGTTTTAGTGTCTTCCGCCACCCGCATAGACAATCGGTTGCGGGACCGTTTACTCCGCAAAGTCAAAAACAGGATAAAGATCATGGGATAAGACCTTCGCGTCTCCCATTTACGGAGTTTTATTCTCCGGTAGCTAAGCAATTTAAAAAAATAAAAAAAAAGGATTTCATTTGAGTTAACCATTTAATCAGGCGCGTAGAATACGGGGGGGACGGTGGGTACACGTACCCACCAGTTTTCGTCATGAGTCATTTTGTACCCACCACTTTTTTTAAAAAAAACTCGAGCTCAATTTAGTAAAAAAAAAAAACAAGTTCATAACACATATAATTCTTGAGCGACAGATGCCAACAGATCCACAAAAATCTCTATCCGCATCGATATATAATATTTATATCATAAAACGTGTCGGATGTCATCACATTTTTGTATACATTTTTATGAATTAACATGACTTGCGCGAAAGGGGGGAAAAATGAATGCGCGTCGGGGCCGGCTATACGCAGGGGCAAGAGGGGGCAGGCCCCCTCAAACAGATGGCCTGCCCCCTCAAATCATACTTTTAGAAGTGAAAAATCTGCCGGAAAAAGCACAAGTTAAATATAAGCTTCCCATCAACTCTCATCTCTGTGCAGCGTGTCTTCACAAACTCTGCAGTGAGAGATCGCCCCTCCCTCCTTCCCCCTCCGTAAACATCCAATTACTGTTGGTATGCAAATGAGCTAAGACCAGTCTGAGGTGTCAGGTTTCGCAAACGAACACTCGCGGTAAATACGCTAAAAGAACAATGTAATAAACAGTATTGAAATGACAGCACCCAGCACCCAACCTCCACAACCCCCCCCCCCGTCAACAATCTCAAGCGAAGGTCCGCGAAATCTTCTGATAGCACCCCCCCCCCCCCCCGTTAACAATCTCAATCGAAGGTCCGCGAAATCTTCTGATAGCACCCCCCCCCCCCCCCCCCCCCGTCAACAATTTCAATTGAAGGTCCGCGAAACCTTTTGATAGCAATTCCATCCTCCCACCCCGTCAACAATTTCTTTCTCTTTGGTCGGGCTAATAAATGCGTCATTGTACCCAGCACTTCTGAAAATGCACTTCCGAATGCGTCTTTGTCCCCAGCACATTTCAAACCAAACCTACGCCCATGCATTTAATCATTGAATGCATTCGTTTTGATTGATTCCTTTGTGTTTTAAATAATCTCGCACCATTGCAAATGAGGGTTGCATCCGCAATGTGTCTTAGTTCCGAGAACCAAATAAGAGGATTTATTGATATTGCACGATATATATTTTGAAATTAATTTCGACGGGTTTTTTCTTCAAAATGTAGACTTTTATTGAAAACTTATTTTTAATATGCGATCTGCTTGCTTGTATACGAGTGTGTTTTTTGCTCTTTTACATTAATTATTATTATAAAGATCGAAGGGAATAACATTGCTTCTGTTTGTTTACAGCGTTGTTGTTGGGCTCTGTGGAAACCGGAAATTCACCGCACGGTGAGTTTAGTGAGTTTTCAGCTCAAAACTGATTTTTTGCTATTATTAAAAATGGAAATTATTTTACTGAAAGACTTTGGCTAAGACAAACGTTAAATGATACTGAGCGTACAGTTGCCATATACATTTCTACATTAGATGTTTTCGGCATTTTTATTTACCTAAACTTTGTCGCACTTCATTGTTACAAGACTAATGCCGTAAATCAACAGTTTTTTTTTCTCTCCATTATTTGTATTTTCAGTATGCCTGATTATGTAAATATTTCAGTTGGTCACATTTAGTTTAAAATACCTTACCTGCATTAGAAATGTATCTTGTCTTGTGTCTTGAGCCGATATATTATTATCCCGGATATAATTAATACAGATAAAAGCGGATTTATCCCCAATAGACTCATAACAGATAATATTAGACATAGTCTACGTTGAACATAATGGGTAATTCCCAAATTATTTTAAAACAAACTTGTTTATTAACATTGAATGCAGAAAAAAAACCTTTGATAGCGTGGTATGACCATATTTGAAACTGTTGGGGCTTTTGGATTTCATTCATATTTTATTTCATGGTTTAAGGCAATGTATAGAAACTGAAATGCACAAGTTAAGGTTAATGGCCCTCTATCTAGGCGTTTCAAAATGTCTCGGGGAACAAGGCTAGGAGATCCGCTTTCCCCGTTAATATTTGCTCAATGTATGGAACCTTTGGCGGAATCCATAAGACAACAAGTAAATATAAAAGCAATAACTATAGGCCATGCAACACATAAAACGTTACTATATGCTGATGATGTCATAGTGTATCTATCATCTCCAGAAGAGTCCATACTAATGTTATTCAAAACAATCTGTGAATATAGTACATACTCAGGGTATAAACTGAATAAAAATAAGTGTGAAGCGATGGTTATAGGAGAACAACTGAAGAGACATCAAAAATGCATTCAAATTAAAATGGGATCAAAATAAAATAAAGTATTTAGGTATTGAAATCCCCAAGAACTTAAATAATTTATACCACTGTAACTACCAAACCCTAGAAAATAAAATTAGGCAGAACTTCATTTTTACAATCGATTTGACAAGCTTGTGCTCATTTTTCAGACACAACACTCAAAACGGTCACCACGTGTAACACAGGCTGTCCTATGTTCAAAACCTTGCATTGTTCATTCATATCTTTGACGTTATCTTGCACTTCAGAATCATTGGTTCAAATAGCTAATTCATCATGAAATACGAAAAGAACATTAGTTTAGATCACCCACACACAAGATACCGATAGCTTCACTGTTTAGTTGTTTTTACAATCCTTTAATATTGCAGTAAAAAATACTTGATACATTTTTCAATATGGTTCCTTTTGTGGTTTTAAATAAAGGGAATACTAGAGACACACAAGATATTTCAGTTGTGTGTGTGTGTGTGTGTGTGTGAGAGACACGAGACATTTCAGTTGTGTGTGTGTGTGTGTGTGTGTGAGAAACTTCACGTATGTGTGAGTACCTCTCTCACACTACTGAAATCTCAATAGTGTGTGTGAGCGTGTCAAGGTTTGCGGCTTCACAAACCACACACGTTCACTCTCTCTCTTACCGGCAGCGCCTGCACGCCCCCTACCACAATGGGTTTTTAATAAAGCGGATTCTGATGGTATTTCAGCCAATAACCTTTTGTTAAATACCATACCATGATTGAAAACTACCTTTAGTGGGAAATGAGTTGAGGTTTAAATCTATTTAGAGCAAATAATTAATGTAAATGTTATGAAGTATGTCAAGTGAAACTAAGTAAGCATTCTATCCTAATCCTGCATGTAGAACATCTGTCGCTTTAAACTGGCCTTTCACAACTTGCCGTTGGCGAGCGTGAATCACAATATCTTTTCAGTTTTTAGAGATGAGATTAAATCGTTACACTGCGCGTGGAATGAGGTGACGTCAACACGAGGAGCGTTTCATTCCTTACACTGCCAGACTTTCAAAATTGGCGTAGCAGCAACACCGTTGTGACAGAATATAGGCGACTCCAAGAGACACACTCAGTTCCAACACTCAAAACAATTTTAGTGTTCGTAGCTTCTTTTATTGTAATTTTATATACAAGTTATAATATCTCGTTTTATGAAAATGTATTTGGTATTTTGCCAAATTGTCTGTCTCCCTCAGCGGGTTGACTGAATTCAT
Organism: Ilyophis sp. 1 JC-2022; assembly: GCA_022702515.1. Lineage (NCBI taxonomy): Eukaryota > Metazoa > Chordata > Actinopteri > Anguilliformes > Synaphobranchidae > Ilyophis > Ilyophis sp. 1 JC-2022. The sequence continues at coordinate 64,880,450 of CM040395.1, read as the reverse complement.
GGCCAACGTGTTCGCGAGGCTTCAGTGCATCACTCCATTCTCATTATTTATCTTTGTTTTAGCGATACGTTGCGAGAAGTGCTTGGGCGATGGCTGCATAAATGCAACCAAAGTCTGGCGTTCTGAAAACGGGAATGACCGCAAGGTGTGGTCTGGGACGAATGACTTTCCGGAGTGCGCGCTCTACTCACCCCCGCCTGAAACCAGGTACCACGTCTGCAAGAAAAACAACTCTGTTCTCATGGTGACCAACGATTCAGCACCAGGTGTAACCTTCATATTTGAAGGAGCTGGACAACCCTTGACCTCGGAAAGAAAGAGCGAGGAAGGTAACCAAGAATGGCGTATATAATACATACAGACTAACATTGCTGTACTTATCAGGCAATGTCATATCCGTTATGTGTAAATATGAAATGAAAGCATGTAAAATGTTCTAAGCACATGCACTTTGATTGCAGAATGCCCCAAGTTGGAGCCAGAGCCAGAGCAAGCAGGTAATGCTGCACCCCAGGGAGCAATACCCTGCGACAGCAACTACTGAGTATTTATAAGTGCAAAGAACACACAATACACATAAATTGTATATACGCAGAGAGAGAGAGTTTTGAAATTAAGGAAAATGTGTGTGTGAGACCTAAAATATGTAAATTTTGATGCATTTTTCAAGTATACCGGATTTTGGGTGTGGTTCATACTATATACACACGCATACCGCCCCCCCACACACACTGTTTAAAAAAATAATACTAAATGCATGTGATGCTTGGATATGGCCTACCTGATATTTCCATTTTAGAGCTTTTAAATACACCTGAACCAAAGGTTTTTTCTTTAAATGAAAAGATTGTCACCATCTCACATTGTGCCATTTGATTTTTCATTGTTCCATAGCTCAGGTCTCGAAGCACATAATAGCCTGTACTCACTACCAAGACTATGAAAGAATGCAAACACATAACAGAACAATATTTTCATATAAATGAATTGATAGAGTAGCGAGTATACTTGTGAGACTTGACGTTTGTTTGCCCGAGACAAGGTTGTTCAGCAGTTCTTACTTTCTAGATATATAGGTCAAGCTTCAACCAAGACTCAAAAACTGGTATTTTTGGGAAATGCATCAAAATGAAGATATTTCAAATGTGAATTTTTGCTACCCTGAACAGCCTAACATATATACAATCCCCCCATTATTTCAAGCCCCATTGGCCATTTCTGCAATATTAATGTAGTGAATGTCACTGAACGATAGCGCCCAAGCCCCACGCTATGTATGACGATAGCATGGCAGAGGTTTCAGGCGTTGGTGAAATTGGCAGAGTTGTAACATTTTCCTATTGTATTACAGCTAACCGTACTCATCCCAACAGCACTTCAACTCCCCAAGGTATGTATGTAGATGGAGTACGGCAAAGATTTCTGAGGATGTAGGAAATGGTGGAAATGTAGTAGTTTCCTATTTTTACAGCTACTTGTACTTGCCTGAGTCACAGAGACAAAACTCCCCAACGGAACATGTTTATAACCGACATTTCAAAATTCAAAAATGTTAATCTTTTCATTCGTTTTGGGAAAGTGGTGATTTTGTAGCACTACTCCAAGTTATAGCCAGTGATGGGTCGTGTATATATAGAGTAACATTTCAGGAGATATGTCAGTTATCCATCCTCATTTATGAAACGAGATAAATTTATGAAAATGATGGGTTATTTGATGGGTCAATTACAGGTCGTCTGACCCAAGCTGCGGAAAGGATCAAAGTTTTTAGGTTGTGCATTAATGGGTTAATCTATGTCCACAATCTTATGAATCTAGTCTAATTTACAGTCTCAGCCTTGGTGATGTACAGTATAGGGCAGGGGTGGGCATCTCCAGGCCTCGCGGGCCGGTCTGTATGCATGTTTTTACTGCCACCACTTACCGATTATTTAATTAGCCCAATCATTTACATGATCTGATATTTTAATCTACATACTACAGTACAAGACAAACATTATCATTTTTTTAAATTCAATTGGCCATTTTGTGTTTGTTTGTAACCATCTTATTCTAGAATGAAAGGCAAATTTACATGTGTAAATCTGTAGTTGTTGTGGCTTGCTCTACCAAAATCAGTCAAATTGACCCTAAAACACATTTTGAGTGTTACACATTACTAACACAACATTAACACAATTTTTCCAGCCATAAATTATAATACACACACTGTACATAGGTGCACGCGCACAAGTGCACACTTGTGTACACACACACGCGCACACACACACACACACACACACACACACACACACAGTAAGTTAACTAAAAATGGGTAATTTCATTTCATCTCTACTATTGACCATCTCTTCAGGCATGAAAAGCTGACAGCGAGGTTCCCCGTGGTTACGCTTACAGACACGCCTGTAATCACGAGCCATTACAGTTCTTGGCAGCTATCCTTGCTCATGTATTCCCTTTGAATACAATGAAAATCTGCTTCCATAGGACCTGATTTAAGCGGAACGACTTCCTCATCGCTCTCGCCATCTGTGGTGGTGGTGGTGGTGTCGGTGGTGTTGGGATTCTGCCTGTTGATACTCCTGATTGGTGGGATCTACTGGTGCTGCTGCCTGCGAGCATGTAAGTACTACTGACTGTGTGAAACCGTAACTTCATAACGACTGACCGTGTGAAACTGTAACCTCAAAACGACTGACCATGTAAAACCTTAACCTCATAACTACTGACCGTGTGAAACCGTAACCTCATAACTACTGACCGTGTGAAACCGTAACCTCATAACTACTGACCGTGTGAAACAGTAACCTCATAACTACTGACCGTGTGAAACCGTAACCTCATAAGCACTGGCTGTGTGCAAACGTAACCTCATAACTACTGACCGTATGAAACCGTAACCTCATAACTACTGACCGTGTGAAACCGTAACCTCATAACCACTGACCGTGTGAAACCGTAACCTCATAACCACTGACCGTGTGAAACCGTAACCTCATAACCACTGACCGTGTGAAACCGTAACCTCATAACTACTGACCGTGTGAAACCGTAACCTCATAAGCACTGACTGTGCGCAAACGTAACCTCATAACCACTGACCGTGTGAAACCGTAACCTCATAACCACTGACCGTGTGAAACCGTAACCTCATAACCACTGACCGTGTGAAACCGTAACCTCATAAGCACTGACTGTGCGCAAACGTAACCTCATAACTACTGACCATGCAAAACCATATCCTCATAGCCACCGACTGACCATGTGAAACCGTAACCTCATAACTACAGACCATTTCAAACTGTGAACCATACAGTTTCACTGCATGTTGAACCATAACCTCATAACCATCAGCTGAACTAGACCGTGTTTCGGAACCCCTCTGTGACCAAACCTTAATGTTATGTTATGTTGATAAATAGAAAATGATACATTTTTATTTTTGCTCTTCCCGACAATTATATTTTGTTGCAGACAGAAGGTTTCTGCTTGACGCACTGATGATGTAGAATATGATATCATGTAACATACATTTCAGTACATTTGTGTTTCGGCATCTGGAATGTCAGCTTAACTTCATAAATAAAAAATTTTCATGAAAAAGATGTGAGTTTTGATGTTGAAAGCTGACAGTCCCCCCCCCCCCCAGCTTCTCCCCCAACAGTGGCCGTGGAAGGACAGGACCCCAATACCACCCCCCTGCTGCCTCTACCCAACACTGCTGCCGGCCAGCCCCCATCCAACGGCTACAACCGTGACTGCAATGGAGCCAGCTCAGGTAAATCCGTCATCTGGAGGCTTTTCTATTTCTAGGCTCTATATATCTATGTAACAATGTGGGAAGATTAGGCATTCTGTTAGCTTTGTTTTGAACATTGCAAGTCATATATTTCCCTGTTATTCCTGTTAGTAGGGAATCTCTCATGATGTTACTATATTATAATCTCCTATTAGTATTATTCAGTGTATGAAATTTATGTTTTCCACCCACTGGCCATTCTACAAATCACCAGCCATTTTCAACATTTTACCAGCCACATTACTTTTTACAGTACAAACAGTGGCTGGTAAAATGTTGAAAATGGCTGGTGATTCTTAGAATCCATAAGCCACTCTGGCCAGTGGGTGAAAAAGTTCTGCTAGAAAAAAATGGCTGCTAGAGTAAAAAATGGCGACCCTGTGGGCCATTTACCTACCTCTGGCCCTTTATACACCTATTTGGCCAGGAGGCACTGGCCCACTATGTCTGTGCACCCCACTTCATAGAAACCTATACTGTCAAGGGTATTTGTTCTCAATGATTGGCAGTATGCAGATTATATGAATTGTGAATGGTAAGGCTGCTGCAGATAGGTGTCAAATAGTTTTTTATTGTAAGACTGATTTGTTAATTATCTTTCACCAGTATGATCGTGGGAGATACGGCATGACGTAGAAGAGGATAAAGTGGGTTTATGGGATGCTGGCATTTTAATTTAGTTTTGTTTAAGGGGGGGGGGTTGTGGCCAGAGAAGACTCAAACCCAAGACCATCCTGACGCTCACCTGGGGGGGGGGGGGGGGGGGGGAATTTGCTTTAGTTTTTATTCTTGTTGTAACTAAACTGTTAGGCTTGTTGGATTAGAATCTTCAATTTGTATATAACTGTATATATTTGTGTGTATGTCTACAAATTTTTACTAATATAATGAATAAATAATATTTGTAACTAAAGTGTTAGTAAGTAATTATAGATAATATCCAGTTTAGTTTAGTCTCTCTAACCGAATAAATTTAATGTCATTAACTATTTGGGACACCAGTAAAACGCAACAAGTGATGATTTGTTAATGCTGGATGTAAACAGGAATGATGTGACATGAATGTTATATGAATGTTTCCCCCTCATCATTGTAAAGCACTTTGAGTGTGGAGAAAGGCGCTATATAAAAGGCATTATTATCCATTATTATTATTAGAATAAAGAACACTGATTAGTAACAGTTCCTGCCTCGTACCTTTTTCTAAAAACTTCAGGCTATATAGCCTGGCTAACAGGCTATATAGAAAAATATGTGCCTGTGTGGTAGCCTAGGATATTATAATAAAAAGAAGTCCACCATATACTGAAATAGCCACAATCGATTTATTTAAAATTTATTTTCAAAACACTGTCAGTCATGTAGAATAACGGCAAAAACTCATTATTTAACGGTCATCCCCTAAAATGTAATTAATTATACATTCATTAAATGGTTTAAATCCTTTCACTGTTTTCTCACGAGATATTTTTTTTTACAGTGCATAATATTGATGAGCATAATTGGGACTGAGCCTAGCCTACTATTTACAATCTTTTCAGACGAGCTTCACGTTCCGTTCATAATAAGCCACAAATACTACAATACTACAAATAGTGTCCACATGAGCATGGCACAGCTGCGTTGCTATCTTCTCATTAGAGATGTGTAAGGAAAAGAACGGATAGCTTACCAACGGGACCATATTGCAGTATAATAACAGCCATAAACAATTAAAAACAGAAATACATACAGGAATCAGCGTAACCTAAAAAAGAAAAAAGACAATGCACAATAAATGCAAAGGCTATGCATTTTTCCTGCTTGGGGGATTTATATTAAAGTCAAATCGAACAGCACACTATTGATGCAAACAACGGTAATGCAAGCCTTTGGGAAATCCTGGATTTTTGAATTTTCATGATGTTTTTTATCTAATGTAATCAAGTGTGCCTTTTTTGGAGTATGTGATAATTGCCATGTTTAATGTATGTGATCATTGTGATATTTGAATAATTTAAATAAAGTATATTTAAAAATAAAAAAGTAAGTGCCTCTCACGGTAGGATTTGAAACATTTATAATTTCTTCACAGTCCAAGATCTTAACAGTCTCATTCGCAGTGCTGTCATCGCGTGTATCTTTTCGGAATCGTCTTGGCAGTGCGCTGAACACTCGGCTTTATACTGCTAACTTTCGGGAACTCGTGACGTAGTAGTTCTCGCCCCTCCCTACAAGACACGCCCCTTAAAATACATATCTAGAATTTAATATGGTTCATAGGTTGGGCGGGTGTTTAAGAAACAAAACCGAGGGAATTTCATCACATCGAGTCGGCACTTGGTAACCTTACAGCTGAACGGATCTGACAGAGAAAAGTAAGTCAATTAATAATTCAAAATTAAAGAAACGGAAACTTTCACAACAGCCGTAGCTACGTTATCATAGCAACGCGTGTGTCCCACTGTCCTATGTAAGTTAGTTTGCTGAATCGCTTTAGTTTATCAAGCAAGTGATCGTGCATGTTGCTAGATAGCTAGGTATAGCACATTCAGTTCCAGAAGGAAACTAACTGACGATAGTTCAGCTGCTTATTGTTAGAGAGCAATGCAGCAGTGGCGGCTGGTGATCTAAATATAGGTTGGGGCGCTAGCATTTCTAAAAAAAAACAAATACATCTGACTTTGACTTTAAACAGAAAAAACAAGCTACCGTGTGTCTCAGTTGCATAAGACAGTTTGATTGGCAACAGTGGAGGACAGTTTTTCAAGTAAGACATCACTGAACTAGAGTGCGGATCGGGCCGCATATTTCTGTCCGAACCCGACCGAGCCCGAGATAGTAGTAACCGAGCCCGACCCGAACCCGACAGGAATTCTGCTTTTTATGTCCGAACCCGACCCGAGCCCGACGCAGTTAAGGCACTGAAGCGCTGACATTGTGTTTCCCGCAGTTGTTGTTACCATGGTTACAGCTTCTCTGTTTAGTGGTCACTGGGCACCTAAATGACCGTCAAAAGGCATTGTTTAATTGGTAGATAACAGACACACACAATATTCGGTATCATTTTTATTTATTTCACACTATATTTTCACCAAAAACAACTTGAAGCACCATGTGAAGTAAGCTAACCCATCCCAATTAGTACAGTAATACCTTGACATACAAGTTTAATTCGTTCCGTGACCGAGCTCGTTACTCGGTTTACTCGTATATCAAATCAATTTTCCCCATTGAAATTAATTTAAATACCATTAATCCGATCCAGCCCCCCAAAAAACACCCTAATTTCTTTGTTACGTTGTTATAAAAATGAGAAATGTATTTATAAATAATAAATAATTAATACAAAATATAATACAAAGATAATAAAATAGAATATAAAGAAATAAACTGGTTCTAAACTTAATTGCTACATTATTATTCTTCACTTACACTTAATCTTCATCAGTGACGTTTGCATCTTTTTCATAGATTTTTGGCTTTTTCGTCACGCTTTTCTGACTGATCTGCAGGGCGTTTCGATAAAAACCTATCCATGGTGGTTTGTTTCTTCCTTCCCTTCAGAATTTTTCGGAAATGCGAATGCAATTTCCGAAATTGCATTCGCATTCGCAATGCTCCGCTTGCTCGGCTCGTAACTCGGGTCTAGGCTCGTAAGGCGAAGCAAGAAATTGCTCGGAATACTCGTAAATTAGTGCACTCGTATGTCAAGGTTTTACTGTAGTTCAAAAGTAAAATGTTCGCTAGTTGTTCGGCCGCCGTGACCGAGCCCGACCCGTTTCTCCCAATGAACGCCTTGAGAAAGGTTCTTTTTGCAAAGAAATAACCGAATTTTCTTTGCTTTCTGTTCCACTTGAAGAAGCCATTTCGAATTATCTCTCTCGCTTAGCTCTACTTGAATGAATGAGTAGCAGCCGACTGAACCTATCCGTAGTACTTGCGCACTCGCAGTGATATCCTGCTAGATGCCGGCTGGGCGTGATAAACATGCCTTAAATCCAATCCAATAATATCATAAACCATGAGGACTAATCAGAAAAGGGTAGGATAGTCCGGGGCGCACAGGCCTGCGCCGGGGACCTCCTTTTTTGGCCGCGAATCAGGCAGCAGTATAAGGGGGCTCGCCTGAAAATGAATGAGTGCTCTGATTCACCATAACGTTACCGGCGCCCCGCAGTCCCCGGAACATGCATATGTAATGTATTAAACTTTAGACAACGCAAGGCCAACATATAACATCCATGTTTAAGCTACTAAAAAATTAAATAATAATAAAAAATAATAATAAAAAATAATAATTTTAAGCTACTAAAAAAATTAAATAATAATAAAAAATAATAATTTTTTTAAAACTTTTTTTACAATTTGTATGTGGGGGAGGGGGGGCGGCGCCCCAGCGCCCTCTATAGGCCGGCCGCCACTGATAGGGTCCCTATTAGATCAGAGATGCACTGCAGTGCGTCTTACCCCGGTGTTCCGTTGCTTTCCATTTCTTAGGACCTGTGAAAGTGTTCGCCTCGGTCTAATACCGATAATATTATTGGGATTTTAAAACCATACAGAAATAAACTGTTAGATCACATTTAACAATTAGTGTCACATTTTTTTTATGATGATGTGATTTATATAAATTCACTATAATGAAGGCAGAGGGGCATATATTGGGCTTATCTCTGAAAATAATTATGTTGAAACAAAGTTTTCATGCCGTAGATTATTAATATTTATTGCCTTGAACTGACATTCTCAATTATTTTTCATCTTTATCTTATTACATTCAAAGAAACCATATTACAGGCAAAATTCATAAAGCAAACAGATGATGAACAAGAAATAGAAACACAAAATAAGAACCAAATTTGCACTGGTTTAGTCACTGGTTATGAAATACTGGTCTTTCAAAAGCGTCATTCCTCTTTTACTAAAAGTTTAAAATTGATCAATTTGACGAAGACCGAACACAAAGGTTAATAAGTCTGATGACTAAAAGGCTTAATCCTCATATTATGTTCACTTTTTAAAGTTTAAACTGACACAAAACTATTGTAATAGAGTAACAGAAACATTTGGACACTTTCCGTGTCACCTTTTGTGTGTCTCCCAATTGACGAGCGTTTTTATATTTTTATAATATTAAAAGTCTGTGTTGAAACATCTCATTTTAGAGCCTGAGGAGTGGCAGTTTGTGAAGTTTAAAACCCTGAAAAAGTGCCACCAGAATTACCCACAAAAAATCGGATAAACATTTTATACAGCGACCACACAAATGACCCCAAATGACCCCACACAAAACCTAACAAAGTTGGTGAAGGATTTTTGAAAATATGACATTTCCTTTAATTGCGTGTTTGATCCAAACAAGTTAGGAGAAGTCATATTGTATCAAAATTTTAAAAAGAAGGTTAACTGTTTTTTACGAGACCCAGAGCATAATACAAAGGTTCATGCTAAAAAGCTTAAGTTTACTTTTACACAGACACACTTTGAGCAACACGTTCCTTTTCATAAATAATGTCATATATCTGATTAAATGAGTGGGGAATTAAATTAAAATGTGCAGGCTATTCAGATAACAGCCCTATCAAACTCACTGAGTACGGTACCCTATCAAACTCACTGAGTACGGTACCCTATCAAACTCACTGAGTACGGTACCCTATCAAACTCACTGAGTACGGTACCCTATCAAACTCACTGAGTACGGTAGGCACACTGAGACAGGCCGGGTAAATACTGCTATAGATAACGCACAGATAATATACACTGCATTCCAAAAGTATTTGGACAGTGACACATTTTTTGTTGTTTTGGCTCTGTACTCCAGCACAATGGATTTTAAATTGAATAGTGATTTTAAATGGCTGTTAGTCATCAAGGGTCTGAGGTATCGAGCCTCAAACCACCACTCTGCTGCCAGATATGCAGTAGATATGTATGGATCACTTTAAGGGTTTCTTCTCCTTACTTATTTTTCCATAGAGTTCCATGAGTCTGGAGAAGCCACCTTTAAAGTGATCCATCCAGATCTACTGCATAGCTGGCAGCAGAGTGAATGTTTTGAGGCTTGTTTGATACCTCAGGGTTTTTTGATATTGTTGGGTCACAGACATCAGGAAGTCGTGGCATGCAAAGGATATGCAACCAAATATGAAATATGATGACTTTATTTAAGTTTATGTTCATTAGTCCCCTATGGAGGGGACTGTATATTAAAATGGCTACAATTGTTATGCGGTTCGCCCAATATGAATGTAAAAACCCTCAAATTAAAGCTGAAAGTCTGCACTTTAACCTCATAGTCACTGTTCCATTTCAAATCCAATGTGCTGGAGTACAGAGCCAAAACAACAAAAATGTGTAACTGTCCAAATACTTTTGGACTGCGCTATAAATAAATTTTAAAACCACATATTTAAGCCGTTGGCATCATGAGTGATGTATTTTAGACAAGAGTTTTGTTTATTTTCCTCAATTATCTGTTTGTAATATTGTCAATTATTTTTTCATTAATGTCGGCAAAAGAAGACAATATTTGCTTATGTATTGAAAACAAAATAAAAGTCTTGATTTAATCTAAGCTGAGTGCCTATGCCACCTTTATCTGAAATGCAAAGTTACAGCAATTAATAAGTGGCCACAGTTGGTCTCGCAAACCACATAAAAATTAAAATTGTGTAATATTATTAGTTGATTATAATAATAACCATTATTTTTTTCTGATTTTAATGTTAGTCATCCCTTCTCTCTGCCCTGTGCTTTCTAAAAATATTACTTATAAATCTTTGAATAAAAAATGTGTATTATATATTTGCATCAAATACAGCATCAAAGCACAGAAAATAGTTTAGAACATGAAATACCAAGCGTTGTGTCTGTCTGTTGTTATCAACAATAACAACCAAACAAAAAATAAGCTTTTTTTAATGTCATTAAAAATATTATATTGCAGACCTAATTTTGGACATGACATATATTTGCATGGTATTTGTACTGTGTCCGTTTTAGGTGTCTAGACTGTGATATTTATTTATTAATTTATTTGTTTGTTTTTATAAGCAATGATATTAGAGTTTTATTCCATTGGAAATATGCACAAACACACACACAAACGCACACACACACACAAACGCACACACAAACGCACACACACACACACACAAACGCACACACACACACACACACACACACACACACACACACACGCACACACACACACACACACACACATACACAAACACCCTTCAATGTGGCAAACTCCATATTCTATATTTACAAAAGTAGATCTACTTTATTCCTTTTTCAGTGGTTACCAGAAAATTTGTTATGAGTAGGGAATGCATTTCATTGGAATTTGACAGGATTTACACATCTATTCTTTTGAAAAGTGGCGCGGGATCTTTAATGACCAATGAGTCACAGTATCTTTAAATTCAAGGTGCCAATGTCATTCTTGACGATATCCAAACTGACAGAATCAAACTAAAGGTATAATGGAAGCAAGAATAATACACAACACAGTTTGACACTGACAGACTAATAACAAAAACGCAAAAGTGTTCACCAGCAAACCTTTGAAGTGGTTACCAGATCTAGATATAACCCAGTTCAACTGAGGGTTCATGTTCTTTTCTATAACTAATACATAAGCAGGTGATGAACAAATACCTACAGTATGTGTGGTGACAAGTTCAGATCACTGCCCGGTAAGCAGGTCAATCAAACCTAATGAATAGAACGGGAATGAAACCCGTGCCGTACATGTAGGCCCTACTGGGGTGTAAACACCAGCATTGCCTATTCTAAATTAAGGTTGGCTTGTCGTCTGAAACTGTATGGCAAAGTAAACTGTTCAGTGTTAAATCAACTCTTACAGAGTAGCCTACAGAGTTCCCTATTGGACTCATGGGTAGGCCTACAGTTACTATACGAATCATCTGATGTTCGTGACTGGCTGCAGATGAGCCTACGCTCACATGGTTAGTTTATTTGTTAACATATCACTAAAAAAGTACAAAACACCAGCGTTTGTAAAAATGAGTAAGATTTACCTTCATTTTGCACGCTTTTTGAAGTGTTCTTCCCGTCAAACTCCACCACGCAAGTGCACACAACTCCTCTCTCCCACTCCTCCGCACGAACCAGAACCTGGTTTTGGGTGGACTCCACGATCTGATCGCTGTCTTTTGTCCAAAGGGTTTGGGTCAACCCGCTGTCCTCTTCCCCGTCTATCACCCAGAACACGCGGACTTGAGACGGGGCGACTCCGGAGACCACGCACAGGAGAGGAATTATGGGCTGGATACTACGCGGCCAGAGGATGTCGACCGGTGGGGGCTCGGTTTTATTTCCTGGAGCCAAAAGTGATCAACCAAAGAATTACGTGCTTACAGTGCATGACAGGTGTAGGCGATGTGTGAAAAATGGCGAAATGGCGGAAAAATCCATCATCCAATGGCCTACAATAAAACGTTACATAATTTAGGAATATGCAACTCGATGAGAGCCGATCGCCATTGTGATATTTTTGGAAAACTGATTTAAATCTATACCCAAAGCGGCTTCACAAAGCATTTATTCACAATATTTCTAAATCTAATACACAAACACAGGCTAAAAGCCAATCGGCTAAAAAGACAATTTTACGCATGTATTGAATATTATTATTAGGCCGTTTCTCTTCTGTCACCTTGTGTCACTATTACAGTTGACCCGTCGCTGATGTAGACCATCGTGCCACGCACCACTGAACAGTAGTAAGTCCCGGAGTCAGTAACTGTTGCGTTTTTCATGTCGAAAAAGCAATATTTCTCATTTCTGTCAGTATTGCTGTTCTTAAGGATGATAAGTTTCTTGGTCCTGGGGTCTATTCTCGTCCAAACAACGGTGTAGCAATATACTGCTTCCAAACTACACAGTAATCTGATGGTAGCACCATCCTCCACCTTCAACAACTCTGGAGACTGGACAACCGCTGATGCTGTAAAAGAAATGTAAAAAAGAAGAAAAAAAAGAAACAACAAACAAACCTGCGTTTGAAAACACTTCCCAAACCCTTACCAGGATAGGCATCATAGTACATGTATCCACTTTGCAGGCGATAAATCCTATAGGCTACAAATTCTTAAACGAGACAATAAGATATAGGCTATTTTGTTATCTTTAAATATGTAGGCTATTTCGTAATTAATAATTCGTGTGTAGGCTAATTCGTAATTAATTTTCACGAATATTTTATGTTAGCCTATATGAAAGCGGAATTGCATCGGTAATTGAATGTGTTCACATAAATATACGGACTATTATTATGGTACCATTCATGACAGGATATTAGAGTCAATTTTACAACAGCCTGTGTAGCATGTGAATGATATAGCCTATACTTTTTTTATTCATCGACGTTAAACATTGAAAATGTCTAGTTCTGCGGAGGTGGCATATTTTGCACGCTTACAGGAAATCTAACACGTTTTATAAAAATTGTTTGATAATAAAACTATTTTAAAGGTGCATGTTTTTAAATGTGTCACATTTTGCGCAGTTCTTACAGCAAAATAAAGGCTGTCTATAGTCTACAATGTTTATGTGCTTATGCATTTTCCCGTTTTAATGAGAAATAGAATTTTTTAAATACAATATATAGCTTTTATTAGTAAATTTAAAAACTGAATAAAGGGCATGCAGTTTATTATACATTAGGCTACCTTCGGTGACATTTCACGTAGGCTATAGCTACTGAGTGAGTCCGTGAAATAGTCTTCCATGGCGTTTTTCTATTGCCTATACGCAGCACCTAAATGTTGACTATCTAGCTACTTTTCATGTAGCTACAAAACAATCTCAGCGATCCAACGAGTTACAGTACAGATTCGAAAATGCATTAAGCTATGTTTTGCATTTAGAAAAATAACAGCTGCAACTGGAGTGATGCTTAAAGCACTTTTAGGCAAATTAAAAACTTACCTTTCACAGCATATATGTAATAGAGTAGCAGTAACCTGGCGCGCATTTTGAGAGTCTTTCTGAATTTGTCCCAGCCCAGGCCCACCGCATGAAACAATTCCGTCAGAAAAAAAAAAACATTCTTAAGGTCTAGCGAGCGTCTTGCCAGACCACAAAGACTACAGTAGGCTACAGGAAATGCTCTGCACCTATGCGATTCAACATGCGTAAACACACACAAAAGGCTGGCTTTACGGTAAACACTGCAATTCTCGAATCTTGTGTTAATATGTAACCTACATTTATAAAACGCATAAGTGTGAATACGCTATGAGGCCAAATCAGGAGAGATCGGTAAATAGATTCATAGAGTGTGAGGGAATTGAGCATAAGCACGAGGCTTAGCCTAATTAAAAATTTAAAAATTAGCCTGCCAAGTTGGCCTCTTTGACCTGTGTTACAGCCCATGTTCGGCCTACATTAGTCTAGCTAGTTTATATTTTTGTAACAGAAGAACTGGGTTTTCTGTAACTGAAGGAATGTTGCAAATAGAGCAATCATCATCATCCTTATATAATGCCATATATGTGCTCATACTTACCTTCTGATATGATTATAACCAGGTTATTAATATTCTGATTATTATTATTAGATCTATATTATTATTATTATTATTATTGTGTGTCTTTTCGTATTTGTTCTCTGCAAATTATACATTTTCACGGTAAGAAAGGCCTTTTCTAGAAACACAAAAGCAACGACAAAAAAACACTGTTAAACTCCATAATTTACAGTAAAACCTCATCCTTATGTAGGCTACTTCAAACATATAGGCTACCGCTAAGGACTGTGAGTTTCGCAAATCAACTGTCCACTTTGAGTCAGAATATTCACTACAACCTATTGAAGTACAAGTGAATCAAATGTCTCCATCAAAGTCAGGCTATATGTTTAGGTAACCGCTGGTTTCATTGTTATCAGCGTATTCCCGCTTTTAATGTTGCTATTTTAGCAGTGAACCTTGTTCTGGAATAAACCACCTGTCAATGAACGAACGAACTACAGCTATAAGCTACAGATGAAGGGTTCTCCACTTTAAAATGTAGACTTTCATAACCCAGTTATGTCAACAGGCTCCACGTAACTGAGTTGAGAATAGCATCAAAGTTGTATTATTTAGTTGCTCCACGTAGCCGAGTTGAGAAGCATCAAAATTGTATTATTTAGTTGATTTAACTAAATAATACAATGTTGATGCTTCTCAGCTCGGTTACGTGAAGCCTGCTGACATAACTGTGCTGTGTAGGGAGGCTATGTCCAACATTTCATTTTTGTTATGAGAATGCGAAAAATGTATGCTACTTCTAAATTCGACTTGGGCTATAGGCTACACGGAAAAATGAGTCCGTGGACTCATAAAACTCCTTAGGGTGTTACATGTAGCCTACACTAGCAGTGTTAAATGTACAGGTGCAGCTCAAAAAAATTAGAATATCGTGAAAAAGTTCAATATTTTTTGTCACTCATTTCAGAAAGTGAAACTCATATATTATATAGATTCATTACACATAGAGTGAAATATTTCAAGCCTTTATTTCTTGTAATTTTGATGATTATGGCTTACAGCTAATGAAACCCAAAATTCAGTGTCTCAGAAAATTAGAATATTTTGCTTTAACATATTTTTAAAGTATCATATTTAATATTTGGTCGCATATCCTTTGCATGCTGTTACTTCCTGAAGTCTGTGACCAATCAACATCCAAAGACTCTCGATATCTTATTTTCAGGTACTGTTACAAGCGATACTATAACCTCTCTGCATTTGAACTGATCTCTATGGGAATTGGGGGGTGAGACTAGATTCAGCTGTAAATTACATTGGTACAGTATGGAACACATGGCTGTCTAAATGGCTGTAAGTCATCAAGGGTCTGAGCTATCGAACGAGCCCCAAACCATCACTCTGTTGCCAGATATGGAGTAGATGTGGATGGATCACTGCAAGGGTTATTTCTCCTGACTCATTTTCCTATAGAACTCTATGGGGGAAAAAGTCAGGAGAAACAACCCTTAAAGGGATCCATCCACATCTACTCCATATCTGGCCACAGAGTGATGGTTTGGGGCTCGTTTGATACCTTAGAGACCCTTGATGACGTACAGCCATTTCGCCAGTCATGTGTTCCATACTGTACCAGCGTAATTTACAGCTGAATCTAGTCTTACCCCCCAATTCTCATAGAGATCAGTTCAAATGCAGAGAGGTTATAGTATCGCTTGTAACAGTACCTGAAAATAAGATATTGAGAGTCTTTTGATGTTGATTGGTCACAGACTTCAGGAAGTAACAGCATGCAAAGGATATGCGACCAAATATTAAATATGATACTTTAAAAATATGTTAAAGCAAAAATATTCTAATTTTCTGAGACACTGAATTTTGGGTTTCATTAGCTGTAAGCCATAATCATCAAAATTACAAGAAATAAAGGCTTGAAATATTTCACTATGTGTAATGAATCTATATAATATATGAGTTTCTTGACTTTCTGAAATGAGTGACAAAAAATATTGAACTTTTTCACGATATTCTAATTTTTTGAGCTGCACCTGTATACCGGCATTTTTGCTGGGCATATTGCATGTGATTTTTAGACAGCGATTGGTGATGCAAGTGGTCGGCTCTACGTACAGAGCAGAATACCTGGCAACAGCGCCTTCCGTTTACACAAGCGACTGAGCTAACCGCAAAGGGCGCATGAGTTGGGCCGGGTGTCTTAATTCGGTGGTCTACGATGTGCTCACGCCCAAGTAGCTATCTGTTTCTAAAGTACTTTTATGCTTACAAGATAGCTTACAGGAAATTTCCGATGCGCACATCCACCGTTACTGAAACACGACCCACCTGACATTTCGCTGTAGCGAAAGGTCCGGAAATTGCTGAGGCCCTATTTTCCACACCAAGATTTCAAACCGACCAAAGGAGGTAAAAGGGCACTAAAAAGTTCAATGCCAGGCTAAATAAGCAGCACTGAGATTGAGAAAAGACTCCGAAAGACTCTACTGTGTTACATGCCTTTTTAAAAAAAAAATATTTAATTTATTTTTTGTACATGTTATAGTTGTATTGTATTGTGTATTGTGTACTGTCTGTAAAGCACTCTGTACATTCGTGTTGAGAAGGGCGCTATATAAATA
Source organism: Ilyophis sp. 1 JC-2022 (assembly GCA_022702515.1). NCBI lineage: Eukaryota > Metazoa > Chordata > Actinopteri > Anguilliformes > Synaphobranchidae > Ilyophis > Ilyophis sp. 1 JC-2022. Next base: position 64,863,529 of record CM040395.1, on the reverse strand, counting down.
AAGTTTTACTTACTTACTTACTCTGTGTTACTTTAATGAATGACCCAAATCAAATATATTGTTTAGACAAATAAATGAACATTTTCTGTATGACATTTTATTGTAGCTAGTGCCTGCATGCACAACACGCACACACACACACACACACGATCATTTAAAGTTCCTTATATGATAACATGATAATGGTATGAATAGCATTATTATGGTATTGTCCACCGCATCAGCAACATTGTGTAATTTTTGAAAATTCAATACTGTAATCGTGGCTAGCTCAAAATGACAAAATTACGGTTGGCTGGGGGGAATAACCAGAAGGAAAAGCAGCGGGGCCGGACGGCGTCTTGGGACGGGTGCTGAGAGACTGCGCTGATCAGCTGGCGGGGGTCTTTACTAAGATCTTCAACCAGTCTCTGTCCCAGGCCAACGTCCCATCCTGCCTGAAAACGTCTACAATCATCCCGGTGCCAAAAAAGAACACCATCAGCTGCCTAAATGACTACCGTCCAGTGGCACTCACCCCCATCCCCATGAAATGCTTTGAGAAGATGGTCCGATCCCACATCGTCTCATCCCTCTCGCCCAGACTGGACCCTCACCAGTTCGCCTACAGAGCTAACAGGTCCACGGAGGACGCCATCGCCACAGCTCTCCACTCTACCCTGTCCCACCTGGAAAGGGGGGGGAGCTACGCACGGCTGCTCTTCGTGGACTTCAGCTCGGCTTTCAACACCATCCTCCCTGACAGACTGGTGACCAAACTATTAGACCTGGGATTATCCCACTCCACCTGCCTATGGATCAAGGACTTCCTGACTGACCGCCCACAGAAGGTGAGGATAGGTTCCCACACCTCCACGGCCCTCAGTCTCAGCACTGGTTCCCCTCAGGGCTGCGTGCTGAGCCCTCTACTCTACTCCCTCTACACTCACGACTTCACCGCCGCCCACTCCAGCAACTCCATCATAAAGTTTGCTGATGACATCACTGTGGTGGGCTGCATCTCCGGGGGTGATGAAACCGCGTACCGCGACGAGGTGGGGCAGCTGTCAGTGTTGTGCAAAGCAAACAACCTGCAGCTGAACAAGCTCAAAACCCAGGAGATGATCATAGACTTTAGGAGGAAGAAGACCGTCATTCAGCCCCTGTACATTGATGGGGGCTGTGTGGAGAGAGGTTCAGTCTTCAGGTTCCTGGGCGTTCACCTGGAGGAGGACCTGTCCTGGAGAACCAACACTACGGCGATCGTCAAGAAGGCACAGCAGAGACTCTACTTCCTGAGATTACTCAGGAATTACCATCTTAGACAGGATCTGCTTGTGTCCTTCTATCGCTGCGCCGTGGAGAGCATCCTCACCTACTGCATTTGCGTGTGGTTTCTCAGCTGCACAGCCGCAGAGAGGAGTGCGCTCCAGAGGGTCGTTAACTCGGCCCAGAAGATCATCGGGTGCCCTCTCCCCTCCCTGGAAGAACTGTACAGCTCTCGCTGCTTTAAGAAGGCAGTTAAGATCCTTAAGGATCCATCTCACCCGGGTAACGAACACTTTGTACGGCTGCGCTCAGGCAGGCGCTTCAGGACTATGTCTACCCGTACAAACAGACTTAAGTTTAGTTTCTTTCCCAGGGCCATAAATGCACTTAACGCTGCTAAGTTTTGAAAAAAAATAATTCTTCTGTGCAATACAAGTGGGATCTGTGCAATCAATATGTTTACAACCCTAGTGCATAGATGTACATATAGCAATATGCCTAGTTTACATTTTACATTTTATATTTATCTACACATTCTCTTTATGTCTATTTATGTCTCACTTCTTGTTTTTATATTGTCTTTGTTGTTGTGTGCTAGCACCTGGGTTTGCACTTTCAATTTCGTTGTACTTGTACAATGACAATAAAGATCATTCATCATTCATTCATTCATTCATAAAGCATTTTGTAATCCGAGCGCGCCCTCTAGCGGCATAAACGTGTCATGGCCGTGGTCAGAGTGATCACTTTAATCCTCGAGGGAAAAAATTTACTTAACACTGTTTTGTCCTTTTTTCATTGGGCATGTTTACATCGTTTGGAAATATTGTTGTTCCAATCCTAGTACTAGTCAAAAATAGTTGTTAACTTGCATAATTGTAAAGTAGTCTATAACTGCAAATCTCCATTCGGGCGGCAGTGTAGTTGAATTGTTAGGGAAGCGGACTTGTAACATAAAGGTTGCACATTCTGAGAAATAAAGATACAGTGTGGGTACATTTTTGTCCTTTAATAAACAAATTCCCCAAATGTACCTTGAAAGTATACAATAATGGTCTTGGGTACTACTAAGTAACTTTTATAATCAAAGAAGGTACAAATGAACTATGTATTGCTGGCTAGGGGAGTAATTTTCTGGAGAAGCGTTTGCATCATTTTAGGAACCTTTTCGTACCTTTCTTTCTGGGTGTGCACGTACTAGTCCAATTGTCGTTGTAGGCGTCGGGCGAATGTAACCAATGCACTTAAACTGGATAGCTTCAGTGTATGCAGCTGTGATGGTGGATAGGCATACTGGCTCTGGAATCTGGATAAGGGCGTCTGCTAAAATTTCTGTAATGCAATGTAATTTTCAATTTGGGTGTTTTTTAGGCGGCATCAGTCCTTTCAGTAAAGATGAATGGAAAAACTACGATATTTTTGAGACAGCTATAGGCCTAATTGATGAGTTCCTAAAAGCATATACGTTCGTGGGAACACGCGTTAGCTGTCTCGGACATTGTGATGCTCGCAGAGCCACGGAACAGGTGTTTTGGGCAAGACACACCAATGCCGCGTTATCTGTTCACTTCCAGCCCAGGACGGTCGGTTCCGCACCTCTGTCGGTAGGTTTACACCCTCTGTCGGTAGGCTTACACCAACCTGTCTCTATCGGCTACCAGAGGGCTGTCTCGAGGTCACCTGTAATCTGCAAATCTGCTTTTCTCTCTTTAGCGGTCTTACCGCCGCCTTTCCCCGCGGTGTTGTGACCTACCTATATCGCTGTAGCGTAATAGAAGCGAGGGAATGACACGACAGTCACGTTAAACCGTATAGCCTACGTCCAGTGGCGCGTTATTCCTCATGAAGGCCATCGACTACAAAGTGACTCGATGGGAAAATCAGTGGGGTTGGATTTAGCCTATAGTTTATAAGGAATAAACAACCAGGATGAGCCGAGTGCGTTCGGAGCCTTCCAAGTGAGAAAGTGACGGCAGCGCCCAGGATAACGTCAGGGCATTTGGCAGTAGGCTAGACAGAAGTCGTTACCGTATTTTACTGTAGCCTACTGATACATTTCAGTAATGTACGTTCAGATTGATGTCGCTTCCTTGCAAAACGAAAGCCGTTGGACCTGGGATCAGAGCCAGTGGTCGATTTATAGGTGAGCGATACAGTACATTCACAGTAAAATGTTCAGTGTTACTTCAAATCTAACACCGTTAATTCAAGTCTAGCAGTGTACATATGAGCCTACTCTAACCAGATTAGGCTCATATGTACTCTGTTAGAGTTTAATTAACACTGTTAGAGTTTAATTAACACTGGACATTTTACTGTGTAGAAATTGTTGCGACCAACTGTTGCCTGCAACGCCCATCTAGCTGCTTAACGTAGTGGCTGTGGCGGCAAATTGCTTTTAGACTGTAAACTGTAGAAGGTTTCGATAACGACCGATAAATTAGTAAGTGGAAGCTAAAGGGGAAGAACCCCCACCCCAATTTTTCCACTGAAATAGTTGAAGTAACAGTTACAGCATGTTCTTAGATATGCTAATAATTATGTGTTGAGTAGGCTATGCAACACTAACACTGATATTACTGACAAGTCACCCTGGATAGCCTATACACAATAAAATGTTCAGTGTTAAATCAACTCGTACATTATGGTCCATATTGGACTCACGTGTAGGCCTACTCTGTTAGAGTTAAATGAACACTGGACATTTTATTGTGTAGCCTAAGAGTGTTTCCTAAGTGATTGTAATTTAAAGGTTCTAATGCAATGCAGTCCAGTAACAGTTCAGTGCAAAGCCAGTTCAGATAGAGTATGGTTAACTCTTAACAGATTAAATGTGTTCCCTATATTGTAGGCTACTCTTATACACTCGGTTATAGGTGATTGTACATTGTGACTTGCACTCACACACACACACACACACACACTGTTTGATCATTGGCTGTTTTCAAATAATTGTGATTTAAAAAGAAAAAAACACTTTGTATGCTTAGACATTGGCTGGCATTTCAAATGAAAATTAGTTGATCATGCTTTTTCTGAGTCAAATGAAAATGTGTTGAGTGGACTAGAGCAGGGGTTTTCAATCCTATCCAGAAAGGGCCGGTGTGGGTGCAGGCTTTGGGTTGAGGCACACACCTGATTCTACTAATCAAGGTCTTTAGCAAAGACTCTAGTGGTTGATTAGTACAAACAGGTGTGTTATTGCTTGGTTGGAACAAAAGCCTGAACCCACACCGGCCCTTACTGGACAAGCTTGAGTACCCCTGTACAAGCTTGAGTACCCCTGGACTAGAGTTTATATAACACAGCCTGTTGATTTGATGGAGAGCAGAATGGCGTTTTGCCTATTGTCAAACAGTTCTGAAATGAGCGAGGGTGATGCTGCATAACATATCTGTTGTTTCATTTTTTAATTCAGTATTAAACCTCAATGTTCATATGTCCCGTCTGCCGTTTTACCTTTTCCGTTCAGTCAAACTTTACCCTTTCACTCAAATAAATAACACGGCATGAAAACCACAGACGTCATTGCTATCTATAAAATATGATATAATATAGGCCTACTTATTTTTTCTCGAAAAATACAGTATTTAATTGTTTCCCCACTACATAGAGTGTATCGTGATCATTTATTTGGCCCTACGAATGTAATACTGGTCATTTTTTGTTCTTTGCCATTATAATATTCACCACTAGACGGCAGACACGCTGTTTCTGTTTTGTTTAAAATGAGTATGGGGCTAGAAGCGCTCTAATACAATACTGATAACTCAGTGTGCCTTTGTTGGTGAACTAGAAGTCTAGCGCGACGAGATCTGGAGGGGTGAGGGGAGACTGGCTAGCGAAGCGATCGCTGTTTTGTGCTCTAGGTTGCCCAATAACCACGGATTTATTGTAAGCTTGACTGGAGTCAAAACAGACCAAGCCTGAATATTAGAGCAACGTTCACGCGGGGGCGCGAGACATCAGCTCGGAGGAAATGGAAGAATTTTTGAACAGTTTAAAATCCAGCGGTGCGCATTTTATGAGGAGGTGAGAAATTGGACAACAGCTCATCAATTTCATTTGTGTAAAATTTAAATATCGCAGGTTCCCAGAGATCATCTGTTTTTTTTCCCTAAAGAAAGACAACTAACGTGTATTTGAAGGTATGCACAGCGATGCAGGTGATGTAACTATTTGCTGTCGACGCTCTTGCAGCATATCAGTTAGGTTATTATTTGCTATTGTGTGTATATGAGATGAAACGTGGCGGATGGGTGTAATGTTATGGTTAGCATCGCTGTAAATAACACTGCGCACGTTTCGGGTTGTTTTTAAAGTGACCAGGGTCCAACTGTAACTTCGGGAAAACACTTGCCATCCCCAGCTCGCGGTAACATTGGAATGTTTAGGGAGTATAATGTGGTCGCTGTTTTCAGCGTTTCTTGGGGGGGGAAAGCAATACTTTTGTTATGCAATCCCTTTGCTTTTGGTTTTAGCTGGACTTTTCAGCGAGGCAGTGTCGCGAAGCACTTCATTTGACAAGAATCGTGTGTAGTGTGTAATTGCGCCAAATGGCGACACGAAAGGATAGAACCAAAGGAAGCTTTGCAATTCAATAGTAGAACAGAAACGACAAACGTCTTTGGCAAGCTGTTGTCATTCACTTACGTTTTTTCTCCGCCGCAATAATTGGGGGAAATAATTTTTGTGAATAGTTCCGTTATGATGGTGACAATTTCTCGCTGACTTCAGCATTTGGACATATGTGTTAGGCCTACTGAATAAAGTGGTGTAGATAAGTGATGTAGAAAAAGTAATGTCAATATTTTTAAAAATATGTATCCATTTAGTTTGGTTCTATGTGTAGCAACAGCACATAGCCACTCCCTGCTTTGATTTGTAGCTTGTCGTAGTTTTAGTTGTTTCGTTCATGTTTGTTTAAAGATTTTTTACGCAAGAAGAACGGTCGCGTAGCCTATGATCCCATATGCTGCTCTTCAGGAACAAAAAAACCTAAGAAGAACTTCGGCGTAACAGGCAGTTTCTGCACGAGCGGGGGGCGAAGAGATCCATGTCCGCCGTAAAACAGACGCAGATGTTGGGTATGATTCATAAGTGACAGTCAGCCTTTGATGTGGAACGGGAATGATGTTTCTAATTCAGGTGGAGTTTTGTTTTGATGGACATAGATCAAAAGGGTAGCTAGTTTTGCACAATTGGGTCCGCCCACGAGGAGGGAGCGGTATACGTCTCTTGAAATAGAACACCGTGCTACAGCCCTGTTGTTTTGTCTGGTCTTGCAGATATCTTTTTTAACACGATGCATAGCGGCACAGAAACGCATCTGCTTCCTTTCACTGCATACGTGTATGTTTAACGCTCGCTGTCTTTCCGGAGTCGAGTGTAATGTGAAAATGAGCTCTCCTCCTCCCCCCCCCCCAGGCGTGTGAACCCGCTAGGTGCGATGCTGGAACCAGTCTAATTGCATTCGCACACTTGTGTCATATTTTCCAATTAGAGCGAGGCGTTACAGTTCGAGAACATAAATTGGATTGCTCTTGGAAACGCACGTACACAAGAGCACACGCACGCACGCGCGCACAGAGGTAATATGACCGTTGCCAGGTCTGGGAGCTGTCGGGGCCAGCCAGATTTTTTGTCGTCATGGCAACGCTTCAGGGGCCTTGTGTCGGGAGTCAAATCTTCGCTTGAGTTACCCCCGAGAATCTCTCTGCTCCCGATATCCCTGTCTTTCCTCTTTGTCACACACTCACAGCCGAGACAGTGGATGGCATATGCCGTCCATTTACGTGTTTGTTTTTTGTTTAAGCTGTTTGATGTTCTGTTGTTCCCCCGTGTTGAGTTATTATCGTTTCTCTCCGCGCTTCTTAGTGTGCTGTTTCCTTGGCATCTTCCATAAAGGTCCATTGCTTTTTTTCTCACTTTTGTATTCCTATTGTTGTATTTAAATTCATGTTTGCATTTTAAATTCTTGGGGTAATAGATACAGTCTTGCACCAGGAAATGTGCACCTTTTTGCCTCGCTCAGCTACATAATCTGCACCATAGTGCCTCGCTCAGCTACATAATCTGCACCATAGTGCCTCGCTCAGCTACATAATCTGCACCATAGTGCCTCGCTCAGCTACATAATCTGCACCATAGTGCCTCGCTCAGCTACATAATCTGCACCATAGTGGCACTTTTTGCCTCGCTCAGCTACATAATCTGCACCATAGTGCCTCGCTCAGCTACATAATCTGCACCATAGTGGCACTTTTTGCCTCGCTCAGCTACATAATCTGCACCATAGTGGCACTTTTTGCCTCGCTCAGCTACATAATCTGCACCATAGTGGCACTTTTTGCCTCGCTCAGCTACATAATCTGCACCATAGTGGCACTTTTTTGAGCAGGTTTTTTTCTCTCTGTTTCTTTACTAGGGGGGAGGGCATTGGTTCAGTAGAAAAGCCCTGTTAAGGAATGTGCACTGCCTGGATTAATGACAATGGAGTGTGAACTGGCAAAATATTTGACAGTGAAGAGAGCTTTTTCCCCTCCTCTCTGCTACACCCCCCTCTAACCCTTGTAAGAGGTCATTTTTTAAAATGAAGCGAAGGTACTATCAAACATCAGGGTGGGCAGAGGTTTACCTCAATCTTGGTCACTTTAATAACAAGCCTATGGCTGCTTTCGGAATGGCGCTCTATACGCCTTATGGTGCACTATTTAGGGAATCGGCCATTTTGTAGGATGTCCTAATTCTCAGTGTTCTCAATTGAGAATTTGGAAACCATCAGAATGGCCAATCCCCTAAATAGTGCTCTATAAAGCATATGGGGGAGCCATTCCGAACCGAATCCATCGCTACAACTAAGAGCAGCGTGCGCACTGCTGACCTGTTGCATGATGGGTAATCCCGGCTAAACTCTTTCCCCAGGATATTTCAATGATAGCTTTCATCTCTCTGGGAAAGAGCATCTTCTAGTTGATTAAGTGTACGCTACATTACATAGCTTTAATTTAGTGAGCAGTCTTATCCAGAGAGGACTTACAGTACAGGAGAAACATAAGCACATTCATAGTGCCAGACCTGGAAAACCACTGCAGCATCACAGCAGTGTAGTATAATGTGTAAGGAACTGGACTGGTTGCAGGTTTGATTCCCAGACAGGACACTATGTATGTTATACCCTTGAGCAAGGTACTTTATCTGAATTGCTTGGGTATATATCCAGCTGTATAAAATGGATACTATGTAAGAAATACACAAACTGTAACTGTGTAAGTTTGTAATGTGATCACTAAAGCATTAGTGCAAGTTAACTATGCTAAACATACTAAAATACAAACTCTAAATGCATACAGAGAAATAGAAACATAAAACCAACATAAAACAATATTCTCTAAAGCAACATAAAATATAACCTAAAACCGTTTTTTTTAAATTCCATAACCTCAAGTATTAATTAGAATCTTCAGCCAGATGTTTTATATCTGTATGAATATGATTATGGAAAAGTAGCCTGCTAATCACTTGCCATAAACAATGCTTAAGCTCCTTTAGCTGCATGCGAGAGCGTGGGGGCAGTTTCTGTTACTGGCGCTTATTGTGCGACCGGTTTGCGCTCACCACAGAGTGTGAGATCGGCCGTCATAGCCACTGTGTTTCGCCGAGCGGCCGTCACTCTGGATTGGGATTAGATTACACAAGGCTTTCGAGTTGTACCTGCACTAGACTGCCTGTCAGTGTAGAGGCCCTGAAGGTGGGTCAGGCAGATTACTCTAAACTCTCCTTCTTATGCAACGGGGCACACCCTCGCCCGTTTTGGTCGGACCTCCAGTCTACATCACATTATGTTACATGCAGGCGGGTAATTCAACGCTCTTTTTCAGAGTGACTTGCACATCTTATGTTTTTTTTAAATGCATACACTCAATTTATACAGCTGGATAATTGCTGAAGCAATTTGGGCTAAATGCCTCGCTCAATGGCACAACTGCTGTGCCCCCAGAATGGGAATTGTGCATTGTTAAATTGTCTGTAAAGACTAGAACCGCAACCTCTTAAGATACAAAGCCAAGCTTCCTAACCCCTGTGGCGCTCTACTGTAAAGCAGTGATCTCTGGCACTTCGTGGTTATTGTGTCTGCTGTTGTTTCTTAGCCTGTAGCGGTAGCTCGTCGGCGTACTAGCTTCAATCGCTGCATTCCTCTTGTACTGAGCAGATAATGGCAGTTCACTGCCAACTAGAGCCACATTTTTTGGTGGAAAGGGGCGAATTGTTTAAGAGAACGGTACAGACTGCCAGCTCCTCGTTTGAGGGCACGCAGGGCAGGGCGTACCCGGTGTGAGAGAGACAGATAAACGTTTTGGTTTCGCTGCAAATTGGCATCTGTTGGGTTGAAATAACATTTGTCAGTTAGAGCAACTACTGTATGTCCGTGTCAGCGCTGGCTTATGTTTTCCACAGGGAGTTGTATAGAGCCGTCCATTGCAGTGTGTTCAGCAGTCAATCAGTCAATCAACACAAGTCACAAGTGAATTTCCACCACGTGCCAGGTATAGAATGTTTTCCACAGATCATTTTATCAACCAGAAAAACCCAGCAGAACCAAATTTGGGTGGGAAAACTGGGAAATTATTGGAGTGCGCGCTGGAGAGACAGGTCTGGAAAACAGCGGCAGGGAGAAAACAAAAATGATGAAAAAATTTTCAGGGCTTCAGGACGTGTAATTTGCATCATTTGTGTTATTAAAACGAACTCATTGTAATGCAATCAGGTCTGATTCTTATATACTGCAACCAGCACCACAAACAAATAAACCTTACGCCCATGTTTTATGCTTGTGTGTATATGTGTGTGTGTGTGTGTGTGTGTAGCCTATATCTTGTTGAATAAAGTTATAGAATAGAATAAAGTTAATAGTTTATGTTTGTGCCCCTTTTGGATTTTGGGTATAAAATTGCAATAACGAATAGCAAATGAGCTGTAGAATGTTCCGGGGCAGGCATAAAGGGTGTAGAATGTTCCGGGGCAGGCATAAAGGGTGTAGAATGTTCCGGGGCAGGCATAAAGGGTGTAGAATGTTCCGGGGCAGGTATAAAGGGTGTAGAATGTTCCGGGGCAGGCATAAAGGATGTAGAATGTTCCGAGGCAGGCATAAAGGGTGTAGAATGTTCCGGGGCAGGCATAAAGGGTGAAGAATGTTCCGGGTCAGGCATAAAGGCTGTAGAATGTTCCGGGGCAGGCATAAAGGGTGTAGAATGTTCCGGGGCAGGCATAAAGGGTGTAGAATGTTCCGAGGCAGGCATAAAGGGTGTAGAATGTTCCGGGGCAGGCATAAAGGGTGTAGAATGTTCCGGGGCAGGCATAAAGGGTGTAGAATGTTCTGGGGCAGGCATAAAGGGTGTAGAATGTTCCGGGGCAGGCATAATGGGTGTTTTGTTTGTGCATCATTGCGTGTTCTTTTGAGGACGACTGAACGAGCTCACCTGACCTCACACTCCCAGGTGTGGCATTTCCCAGGTGAGAATCATGTTCAACCTGCATTAATAATGGTGTAAAAAATTAGATTTTTGTGTAACAGTCCCAGAGGGGGGAGAAATTGGAGGGGGGGAGGGGGGGTGTGGAGTAATGGAGCTGTTCATATAACGAGGCACCAGCTGGTTTGTGAAGTGAACCCTCAGATGGAGGTTCTTAATTTCTTGGTGGCTGAAGAAGGCCTGTGCTAATAATAATTGCTTGTGCTGTTCTGAAGGTGGGTAAGGAGTGCGATTAGCGCTGAACCGTATCCATGGCCTGGGCAGTCTGCATCACACCAGCAGCAAGTTGGAACTGAGTCCGTGGTGTCAGCAGTGGGATCTCAGTAGCACCGCTGGTCTACTTTTTTCTTTTTAAGTGTGTGTGCGTGTGTGTGCATGCATGCATGCCATGGGCTCAGCGCTGTGTGTGTGCGTGTGTGTGCATGCATGCATGCCATGAGCTCAGCGCTGTGTGTGTGCGTGCATGCATGCATGCCATGGGCTCAGCGCTGTGTGTGTGCATGCATGCATGCCATGGGCTCAGCGCTGTGCGTGTGTGTGTGTGTGTGTGTGTGCATGCATGCATGCCATGGACTCAGCGCTGTGTGTGTGCCTGTGTGTGCATGCATGCATGCCATGGGCTCAGCGCTGTGCGTGTGTGTGCATGCATGCATGCATGCCATGGGCTCAGCGCTAAACCAGCCCATTTTCACAGTGGCAGCAGCCGAGCATTGTGGGCCAGTAGACTCACAACATGATCACACGCTATGCCACTGGTATGCAAACACAGGGGCTCGTCACTGTTTTGAATATATTCTTTTCATTGTTCCGTGGCGGTTACACGTTGGCAACAGGGATGTGAGATACTCGCATTAACCCTTTGAAGAGTAGCTTTTCTGGAATGTTTTTGTTTTTCAAAATTCTAAGTCAGTCAGTGAGTGTTCTAGAACATCAACATGAGAATGTTCAGTCAAGAACATTCTAATTTCATATTTGCGATTAGATGCAGCCTTAATGGTGCAGAATAGTAACACATTTTGTGACTTTGGTACAAAAAACAGAACAAATTAAGTGAAGCATTGCCAAAGACACACACACGTATGCATGCAGTAGAGGCAGATGGAAGTTGTCCGTTGGGCTCCTCAAACAATTCTCCATCTCTCCTTGAGCAGTAGAACTTAAGGGTGAGGGAATGAGAGGCGGAGCGGGGGGGTTGCGAGAATGTACGGGTTCCATCTCCCGCTCATGCGAGTGATGACCTGACGCATTTATATGGAGGGTGGCGTGGCGGGTGGCTTGCAGGTGGCGTTTGTCGTGGTGGGCGGAGTGAGTGAGCTGGTGGCGTTTGATGTGGTGGGTGGAGTGAGTGAGCCAGTGGCGGGTCGCGTGCAGGCCGAGGTGCTGCTGTCTGACATCCTGGTGAGCAGGTTTTGGCTCAGATGCCTCCTGATAGTGCAAAAGCATCCCGAGTTTCAGATGATTAAATCGGCCAGATGGTTTCTGTTTTGGAATAGGCTAAAAAAAGGAATGCTGTGTTACGTGAGCGTGTGTGTGTGTGTGTGTGTGTGTGACTGAACGAGTGCGCACTTCCGGGGCCCGGCTCTGAGAGACGGAGAACCTCAACTCAAGGACAAACACAACCCCCGTTCCGGGATACCACGCTTCCTGATCCGTGATTGACAGGCTGAGACACTTGTGTGGGAATTGAACTGGGAAATATTTGGAGTGGGGCAAAATAAAATGTGACAAGGGCCCCTCTGTGGCCAGTCGGGAGATGCCAGACTAAGAAGGTATGTAGAGAAAAATGAAGCGGGATATTTTTAAAGAAGTTGACCCTGTGTCCTCGTGCGTAAATGGCATCAACGGTTAAACCCATTATGTTAGCCTCGGACAGGGCTGTTAGCGAGGGGTCAAGAGAAAGGGCGGACCTCGACGCCGGCATCCGATTGGACCAAACGGCCGAGTTCCGTCACAGCCGGATTCTGTCGTCTTTCAAAGAGGCTCTCCCTGGAGATGGGGTTTTGAAAGCGGAGAGAGAGAGGTGTCAAGTTGAAGCCCTGTGATCTGTGTGTAGTGGGGGCCTATTAGAATTTGTTATGTTTGTGTGGCGCTAGTTTGCGTTCCCCCCGTTGAGCTGGCACATGTGTTCAGTCCCTTCACAATAAGGAACGCAGGAGCCAGTGTGATTTTCGGATATTTTGATGTTGGGAGGACAGCTGGTGTCCGTTTGTTTTGGGGAGGGGGGGTTACATGCTAATTAGAAACTGAATCGTTATGGTTTACTGGGTGGGGGAGGGTATCGAGGGTGGGGCGCTCACGCTTAGAGGCCCGTTACCTGTTGTCAGGTTTTTTTGTGCAGTGACGTCACCGTTCACATGGTAGTTTTGGGACAGGCCTTTAAATTACAAACACAGTGATGGGAAAGGAACCAGTTAACAGTACAAAAAAATCATACTAATGTGGATGTTCTTGTGTGTGTGTGTGTGTGTGTGTGTGTGTGTGTGTGCATGTGCATGTCCGGTATGTGTTTGAAAGAGTGTGTTTGCATGTGTGTGCAAGTGCGCTCACGTGGTGTGTATCACCATCCAGTTTTGTGACCAAAGAAATCTCATGACATGCTGTATGGGACAGGCTTGTGTTGTTTGGACTGGGTCATGTGTAGGCTGTGTGTGTTTGTGTGTGTGTCTGTGTAGAGGGGGTGTGTGTGCAGGCTGTGTGTATAGAGTGTCTGTGTGTGTGTGTGTGTGTGTGTGTGTGTGTCTGTGTCTGTGTCTGTGTAGAGGTGGTGTGTGTGCCCAGCTGTAGAGGACCAGGAAATGCTGGCATGCACGTCAGGCCTGAAAGTGTGCTTGTGTCACACTGGCTGACTCGTCTCCACGCGTGACTGTGCGCGCGCAGGTCTGTTCATTGCGACCGCGCGGAAATGCCAACGCTGCCCCTTTTGAGTCACCCGCCAGCCTTTCATCACAGTCAGAGTGTTTGGGGAAACTCTGCTTTTGGTTTTGGGGTTTTACCCATCGTAGCTGGTCGGGAATGTTTCATTTGGTCATTCCGGACTCGGGACCCAACAATGATTTCAGTCGCGGTTCACTTACTACCGTTTTTGTGTTTGCGTCAGTCAATCTATTAAATTTAGTTTGAGATTGCACTACAGGATCAGATGAGACCTGTCCTGGTGGAATTAGTTGGCTACATAGTTAAATATTATATCAACAAGATGCTCTTGAAAGGACATAAGGAAAGCAAATTGACTTTTATATGAGAGGTGGTAAAAAGTAGAAAGATTTTGCTCTTGACCCCCTAGTGGCCACCATGGGGAACTTCCATAGCAAATCTTCCTCATCCCCATATTTAATTGGCTCAATCATGTCTTGATCTGACATTTGTATAATAGCTACAGCCGCAGATTGCAAGTGTATCCCAAAGATTTTACTGCGCTCAAGTACAGGAGTGAACCAGTGTAGTTTATAGAGCTGTTAGAAAAATAGAACTAAGGTAATTCGTTGGAACAAAAACCAGCAAGCAGAGTTGTGCTCCCCTGATTTAGCCAAAATGGATTTAAGATTGGATTTAAGGGCAGATTAAGCGAGGGCAGATTTAAGCGAGGGCTGATTAAGCGAGAGCAGATTAAGCGAGGGCAGATTTAAGCGAGGGCAGATTTAAGCGAGGGCAGATTTAAGCGAGGGCAGATTTAAGCGAGGGCTGATTAAGCGAGGGCTGATTAAGCGAGGGCAGATTTAAGCGAGGGCAGATTTAAGCGAGGGCAGATTTAAGCGAGGGCAGATTTAAGCGAGGGCAGATTAAGCGAGGGCAGATTTAAGCGAGGGCAGATTAAGCGAGGGCAGATTTAAGCGAGGGCAGATTTAAGCGAGGGCAGATTTAAGCGAGGGCAGATTTAAGCGAGGGCAGATTTAAGCGAGGGCAGATTTAAGCGAGGGCAGATTTAAGCGAGGGCAGATTTAAGCGAGGGCTGATTAAGCGAGGGCAGATTTAAGCGAGGGCAGATTTAAGCGAGGGCAGATTAAGCGAGGGCAGATTAAGCGAGGGCAGATTAAGCGAGGGCAGATTTAAGCGAGGGCAGATTTAAGCGAGGGCAGATTTAAGCGAGGGCAGATTAAGCGAGGGCAGATTTAAGCGAGGGCAGATTTAAGCGAGGGCAGATTTAAGCGAGGGCTGATTAAGCGAGGGCAGATTTAAGCGAGGGCAGATTTAAGCGAGGGCAGATTAAGCGAGGGCAGATTTAAGCGAGGGCAGATTTAAGCGAGGGCAGATTTAAGTGAGGGCAGATTTAAGCGAGGGCTGATTAAGCGAGGGCTGATTAAGCGAGGGCTGATTAAGCGAGGGCAGATTTAAGCGAGGGCAGATGCACAGACTTTGCAGTATTATTGGCAGTTTTCTCTGAGTGACAGCTCTGGAGGGTGGAGTTTTGTGACAGCTCTGGAGGGTGGAGTTTTGTGACAGCTCTGGAGGGTGGAGTTTTGTGACAGCTCTGGAGGGTGGAGTTTTGTGACAGCTCTGGAGGGTGGAGCTTTGTGACAGCTCTGGAGGGTGGAGTTTTGCGTTTGACTCAGATGGAGAACGGCAGATCCCTTCCTATTAATACTGTGACAGACACTCGAGTCAGACGTTGCTTATTTTGAGTTTGGTGAAGTGAGAATTTGTGTTGCAAGAAATGGAAGGGCTGAAACCTGGCCTTTGATTTCGTAATCCTGTAATCCCGGGATCCTGGGGCTCCTCTGTGTAAACTGCTTTTCGTTACAGCCAATCTCTTGAACAATTAAGGTTGTTGAAAGCATGCGTTTAAATTCTTCCAGATTTCCCCCCCCTCCCTTTCAAAGGCATTAAAAGGGTATAATTAAGAACAATTAACGGCTCGTTACGATTCAGACGTTACAATTATGGCTTAAAGGAAAACTAGCATACAGAGTGCGTTTACAGGAAAAGGTCTAAGAATCATTGCTCGAGCATCAGCCTGTTAGGCCATAGTGCGTTTTAGTGAAAATCATTTTAACGTGTTCATTATGTTTGTCATTTCAAGTTGTGTAGCAGTATGTTTCAGTAGCTTTGTTTACATGTGTAACATTGTTGGTTTATCAAAAGGACCCATCTTTAATATGAGCTGAAAATTTATAATCAGCTTGTTTCTAAGGGTTCAAAATAATATTGTAGATTAAAGATGAGCTGTGTGAGAGTGTGAGTGTAGACGGCGCTTCCGGTCCATATTTGGGATGATTCCCCTGATCATCATTGGTCATGGCGCAGGTAAATATACACCTGAGCTAATTCTACAGGCTAGCACACTCGAGCAATCTTCTTATTATTATCATAATTAACAACAGTGACTTTTGATGGTGTATTATTCAGTAGCTTTGGAGGGGTTGAGGGTGTAACTTAAGAATGTGCGCTACCAACCGCAGTAGCAGCCAGGCTAACTCGTGGCTAACGGGCTTGTGGTAACTTGAAAGCATAACCAAAGTTGATAACCAAAGCCCCAAACCATCACTCTGTTGCGAGATATGGAGTAGATGTGGATGGATCACTGCAAGGGTTATTTCTCCTGACTCATTTTCCTATAGACTCTATGGGGAAAAAAGTCAGGAGAAACAACCCTTAAAGGGATCCATCCACATCTACTTCATATCTGGCCGCAGAGTGATGGTTTGGGGCTCGTTTGATACCTTAGACCCTTGATGACGTACAGCCGTTTCGCCAGTCATGTGTTCCATACTGTACCAGCGTAATTTACAGCTGAATCTAGTCTCACCCCCCAATTCTCATAGAGATCAGTTCAAATGCAGAGAGGTTATAGTATCGCTTGTAACAGTACCTGAAAATAAGATATCGAGAGTCTTTTGATGTTGATTGGTCACAGACTTCAGGAAGTAACAGCATGCAAAAGATATGCGACCAAATATTAAATATGATACTTTAAAAATATGTTAAAGCAAAGGGTATGATTGGTGGCACTTATGCAAGAACGGCCATCAGGGCATTGTGATACAAATGTGTAAGAGAGGTTAATTTACATGACACATTTGGACGTTTGTATCAACCGCCCCTCAGACTCTGATCAGCCAGTTTCTGTGTAACGTTAGCTAGCTAGCTGGCACTGAAATAACGACAATCAAACAAGCTTATCGTTTATTTGGGAACACGAGCTGGCTAGCATAACCAGTACGTTTGTATTTTTAGTTTTTTTACAACTAACTTAGTCATTACCATTTCTCTTGAACGTTTGTATCACAATATACCTGATGGCCACCTCCAATCCAGGACCAGGGTTGCCTACCCCTGCATTAGAACAATGTCTTAAGTGTTTCGGGGCACAGTAACGCTTTGGGTAGCCCACGAGGGAACGGATGACTCATTCCCTTTCCCATCATGCTTTGCATTTGAGGATGCGTCTTTTCAGTAAACACGTGCTTTGTGGTTGCTTTGTGTTTCCTCCCAGATGCAATGACTTCATGGCACAGGGACCAGGGGAAGCGCCATAGCCGTCTGGTCTTCATGCGTCCGAATTCTGCTCCTGGCAACTGCCCGCCGATGCCCAGTGCCGTGCTCTGACCGACACGGACGCCCGCCACCGCGGTCTGACCAACGCAGAAGCCCCCCTCTCAACGACTCACTCATCACCATCTCACTCCAGTGGAAGAGGCCCACTGTACCTCTCTCTCTCTCTCTCTCTGACTTGACTGAGAGCATGGCTCTCTGGAGGCTTGCCTGGGTCATCGTGGTGATCCTTCCCGCCTGCCTGGGTCAGCTCGTCCCTCGAGTTTCCTTTGCCACTGGTGAGTTCACTCACGGTGTGTTCTGCACACATTTATGTCTGTGTCTGGATTTGTGATGTTTTACCCACTTGGGAATTTATTTCTTAAGTGACTTCAGCTGTATGGACGTAAAGAAAATTCCTAACAGGAGTTTTAAAACATAAATACCAGTGGCAGGCTGGGTAGGGTTCTCAGACAGGTAGTGGTAGTAGTCACAGAACTGTATACTGTGGTCGTAGTACTTGGTAGTAATAGTAATTGGGGAAGTATCTGAATTCACATGGTTCAAAGTCTGTGGAAGGAATCTTTGTTTCTATTTTGTGTGAGGAAATCTTTAAAAACGCCAAAAGACTTCAAGATGCCTTGTGGCCTGGTTTTAAAAATATTGGTGTACTCTAGACTGGAGAACCTCTCAGTTTTGTGCTTATATTTCAGGACGTTCGAAAAGAGACGAAAACATCTCAACCATATACGGTGACTTTAAAGACAACCAAATTTAATAGAGAAAAATGTTTTTGTTAAAGCGCACAATTCTAACTGTCTGTACAAAAAATACTTTGTTTTTCAATGACCAATTATTGTTAATAAGGAATATGCAGCACAGTGATAGAGTATCATTAAAGTATAATTGTCAATCAGCATGATAGAGGATATGGCTTTACAGTGACTTGCGGAAAAACTTCCCTGCTGAAAGCCTCTTTTTAAAATAATTGACAGTGAGTGCCATGCCCTCTAAAACTGGGTCAAGTGAACAGGAAATGGGTAGGATGTCATTGCACTTAGCAAATGGATGGAGTTAACGAGACTGTATAGAATTCATCCACTGAATTAAATAAATTTTATCTGCTCGGTTTGAGAAGTGATTATAGGTTTTGTTTACGTTTACGTTTACATGTTTAGCGACCATCCGTATCCAGAGGGACTTTGCTTAAATTCTTTACCCAATGAATACAGACGCATCTTTACTGCCACCTTGGCTGGTCATATGAACAGGAGTAAACAAAATAGTTTATTCACATATGGCAGCTCTGGGGTGTATTGTCAACGTGAAAAGTATAATATGCCAAATTTGTTGACTTTTTCTTTTAAACAAAAAATTATGTGAACAGAATAATGTGTGTGGATACTGGACATAAATGGATGTCGGTTCTGTTTGTGAAGAAGATGCGTGTATTAATGGGGTAAACCCAGACGTTCGAGAGATGAAGCCTGTCTCTCTGCCTCTCTGTCTGTCTGTCTGTCTCTCTGTCTGCCTGTCTGTGCCTCTGTTTGCCTGTTTGCCTGTCTGCCTGTATGTCTGTATGTCTGTCTGTCTGTGTCTCTGCCTGTCTGTCTGTGGTAGTGCTGGGCTGT
Source organism: Ilyophis sp. 1 JC-2022 (assembly GCA_022702515.1). Classification (NCBI taxonomy): domain Eukaryota; kingdom Metazoa; phylum Chordata; class Actinopteri; order Anguilliformes; family Synaphobranchidae; genus Ilyophis; species Ilyophis sp. 1 JC-2022. The sequence goes on along the minus strand of CM040395.1, from coordinate 64,844,652 downwards.
GCTGCTTGGCTGAGGGTTCTGTTTTATTTCTGTTTGGATGCAAATAGGTTTGCAAACCGAGGAGCATTAGCAGTTGCGTCCTCCTATCAGGAAGTGAAAGTATTGTGTTTTTTTATTTACGCAGTGTTATTGAGAAACGCTGCCTCGTTTAAAAAGAAAAAAAGAAGCCGCGCACATTGGGCGTGTGGTTAGCTCTTCTGCTGCTCGCTTTCCATCTCGCATCAGCTCACCTTGTTCTTATGGCCAGAGCCTGAGGCATGCTGGAGTTAGCCTGAGGCGTGCTGGAGTTAGCCTGAGGCGTGCTGGTGTTTGTGAGGAGCAGTGCTCGTTTTTAAAACTCACCTTTCCTCTATATAAAAAATAAAAATACAAATTGGCTTGTTGCAGCTTGTCTGTAGAGAGAGGCTTGAAGGTCTCCATAGTGACGGATCAGTTGCCTGGGACAAATGGTTGCCTGGGGTACCTCGTAAGAGATTCTCTGAGAAGTATAAACCCAGGGAAAGTATTTTGTTGGAGACCCTAAATATGCATTTATCACCAAGCTGTCTGCGTACTGCTTCTAACAATGCATTTTACCTGGGTTTACTTTTCAAATGTGTGTCACATTTTTCTGGGGGGGGGGGGAATTTGGTTGTAAAATTTTCAGTTTCATTCTGAGATGCTGATTAGATAAGGTAAGGTTGGTAAGGTTTTATGATTGTTATCTTGGGTGTCTTGAATGGGGACGTTTACTCTGATCATTTCTGAAACGCATCGGGCGTAAACCAAACCACCCTCAGATCTTATAAAAGTAACGATTGCACTATAGCGGGAATGGGAGAATCCCAGAAAAGGTTAAGGGTGATTGGTGTGACACATTCCATTCGAAATAAATCTTAGAGAATGCAGGTTCAAATCTTTCCAGTATGCTTAATGGTTTTGGCAACAAAAGAGATAAGGTCACGTTTTCCTGTTCCCATCCCAGTGGCCCTTTGGCGGAAGGTTGTAGGTTTGATTCCCAAGTGCTCATTTACTGCTAAATGTAACTGGTTTTCGGTGAGGTTGATAAACTTGAGCAAGCTGTGAGTTGAGCCCCTCAAGTATTCTAAGGGTACAAACCCCCGTGCAGGTGTCTGTTCAGAAGGGATGTGGATCGGTTAGCCGTCTGCTTCAGTTAAAACTGTGACCCAAGGCACCTGCAGTATCCATCTCCATCTGCTTTCCCGTTGGTTTGGTCTGAGAAATATGGTGCACGGTTTCTAAAAATGCAAGCTTTTAAGCCACTTTGAGCCGTCAAATCGCCCCAGATTAAGGTCTTTATTTTGCAGTGAGGTTTTCTGTTTTGTTATGCATCGCGAGCAATAAATGAGAATAAAATAAGTTGCACGTGCCGTGGTTTTGGCTACAGCCAGAGCAGTAGATGAGAAGTGGACGTGGTGGTTTGGAAAGAGGATGATGTGGTGTGTTAAACTAGCGCTGAGCGAGGGGCCCAAGCCATCTGATCGTTAAACTAGCGCTGAGCGAGGGGCCCAAGCCATCTGATCGTTAAAGTTAGACTTCCCGCTTTTTGTCTTCTTTTTATTTTTTTTATTTGAGTTTGTCTACTTTGCTCTCACAGGTCATAAATCTTCACCAAGGCATGTCCTGTTCCCACTTAGAGTTTATATGCCTCTTCTGCTTTCTGGATGAAATAAAATTTTATCAAGTCATATAATGTCAAATTTAACATGAAAATTGTGTGTGTGTGTTGACCGTCTGCTCACCAGCCTGAAGATTGATTTATTGTTTTTTAAATTTAATGTAAGACATTTTTATAGCGTGCATGCCAGGTGAGCTGGTATGGTCAGATCTTTTTAACTAGTCCCACTTTGGGTGTGCCAGACCCCGTCTCTCTCTCAAACAGAGAGCACAGTTAAGAGATTATGCTTCCTAAAGTCTGTAGCATTGCGTAACCTTTCCTATTGAACTCACACTGAACCCAGAGTGGAAGGCAGCAAGGCATAAATCTTCTGAAATACCATATATTTATATTTAATAAATTTTGGCAGCCAGCAAACGCACACACACACACACACACACACACACACTCAGAAGCGCCTTCTGTAGTATCTTGCATTTCTGTTTTTTGAGGAAACGCAAACAGCTGCCTTGAGCGCACCCCCGCCACTTGCTTGTGATTGGATGGTGTGGGCAGGCTGTTAGATTACGATTGGAGCACGTGCTCCATACGTTTAGCCTGTTTCTGCAGTGTTCATTTAGGCTGGGCTTTTCTGTGAAGCGTATTGTGACAACTGGTTGTGAAATGCGCTACATAAATAAATATTGATGATTTGATAAAGTGAGGATTTAGCCTGGTCACGCAGCCGTTTGCTGAGGTGTAAAGTCCAGAGGTCAGAAAGTAAAGGTTTCTTCCACCCATAAACTCAGCCAGCTGATTTCACTAATTACTTCTACCTCCTGGCTTAAGAATTGTGCAAATTAGCCAAAATACTAGGGAGGACTTTTACTTTCTGAACCTGGATTTTACCACCTATGGACTAGAGCCATGCTGTACCTATGCAACAATGAATTCAAAGTAAATTATTCATTTGAAAACATCACGTTATATTACATTGCCGGCAATGAGTGACTTTTTTAACATAGTATCCATTTATACAGGTGTGTATATATACTGATGCAATGCAGGTTAAGTGCTTTTACGAGGGCAGGTCCTTACCCATCGTGCTACACTGTTACACCATCTCACCTCTCTGACCACACAGTCCCAAGGGTGAACATAGGTGTGCACTGTGCAGGGGTTCATTTCTGTGTGAAAACGGCTGATTTCCAGCTATTTGGCACGCGGCTCTCTGGCCTTTTTCTAATGCCGTTTACACAACTCTGGCTTTCTGCGCAACACATGAATTAATCTAGATATGCTCTTCTCAAAACGGAAGGAAGGACGGCTGGTGTGCATGACTGCGTGTGTGTGTGTGTGTGTGTGTGTGTGTGTGTGTGTGTGTGTGTGTGTGTTGCGCGTGTGTTGCATGTGTGTGTCTGTGTGTGTTGCATGTGTGTGTCTGTGTGTGTTGCATGCGTCCAAGCACACACCTTTTCCTCCAGGCACACGTTCAGCTTTTCTTTTCTGTTTTGACATGTTTCACCAAACTTTAGTGTAACCTCAAGGTCCTGATTAAACATCCATCGCAAAGTAAACCACTGATGGTGTTGGTGGCCCTTGCTTTGTACCCTGTGTGGCCCTTGCTTTGTCCGAGAGTAACCTCACCTCCCTCCCCTGCAATGTGTCCCTCGTGGGTTATGCAAGATCGCATGCCAGGGTTGGACCAAGCCTCGCAATCTGAGGCATGCGTTCTTCAAAGAAGCTGAGTTTTGATTATCGTCATTCCTCATTGGTTCTTTCACTACTTTAAGGTGAAACGTGACCAAGGCAGTCACTATTGTGAAACAGAAGTTTATTTTTTCGGTTAGTTAGCGGGCACAGCCCTTCAGCTCATTTGGTTTGGTTTTCAATTTCTTGTTTAAACAATGAGGCGCTTTATACTGATGGCTTAGTGGAGGGGAAAAAACAACGGTGACCTTTAAAAGTTCAGGTCAGCTGATCAAAGGCCGAAGGGAGACTCCTCTCCTCCTCCTCCTCCTCTACTCCACCGATGAGAGAGTCAGAATCAGTGCCCTCTACTGCGTCCTGTGTACTGTACAGTACTAGCATGCTGTGTACTGCTTACTGCGTACTGTATAGTGACTAGGGCTGTGTCTGAATCAGAGCCATATCTACTGCGTCCTGCATACTGTGTACTGCTTACTGTGTACTGTTTAGTGACTAGGTCTGTGTCTGAATCAGAGCCCTCTCTACTGTGTCCTGTGTACTGTTTAGTGACTAGGTCTGTGTCTGAATCAGAGCCCTATCTACTGCGTCCTACATACTGTACTAGCATACTGTGTACTGCTTACTGCATATGTGCAAAAAAAAAGCCTTCTTTTCTTGGATTTCCTCCTGTCGTGGGTATAGCTCTGTAAAGCATGTTATCGGTCTAATTGTACTTTGTTTTGTTACAAACAAATTGTTATTTGTTAGGTTGCAGTTTGTCTCCCAGGTTCTCTTTGTAGGCGGGGTGCTGAGATGGCATGACCGGGGATTGTTGACGGGGGGAGGTTAGTTATTCACTTTCCTGAGTTAACGTAACCTAAACAATTCCATTATTCTGTGCGTGGCCAAGCAGCCAATCATACTGAGATTACTGCAAATCAAAACATTAATTATCGTCATTTTATATTTTCGGGCGGGGCAGGCCGCCTAATGTATGGTAGGGGAAACAGTGCGTTAATATGACACTTAGTCATTATAAACGGGCCTTCTTCGTGACTTTAGTAGCTACTCATGAGAGTGACGCTGATGTTCTCCACTACTGTCACTCAGGATAAGAGCGTCTGCTGTTATGTAACGTAATGTAAACCTGTCGGATGTACAGGCAGCGAGTAACGAGAGGAAGTACAGGCAGCAAGTAATGAGCGGAAGTACAGGCAGCGAGTAACGAGAGGAAGTACAGGGAGCGAGTAACGAGAGGAAGTACAGGCAGCGAGTAACGAGAGGAAGTACAGGGAGCGAGTAACGAGAGGAAGTACAGGCAGCGAGTAACGAGAGGAAGTACAGGGAGCGAGTAACGAGAGGAAGTACAGGCAGCGAGTACCGAGAGGAAGTACAGGCAGCGAGTACCGAGAGGAAGTACAGGCAGCGAGTACCGAGAGGAAGTACAGGCAGCGAGTACCGAGAGGAAGTACAGGCAGCGAGTACCGAGAGGAAGTACAGGCAGCGAGTACCGAGAGGAAGTACAGGCAGCGAGTACCGAGAGGAAGTACAGGCAGCGAGTACCGAGAGGAAGTACAGGGAGCGAGTAACGAGAGGAAGTACAGGCAGCGAGTACCGAGAGGAAGTACAGGGAGCAAGTAACGAGAGGAAGTACAGGGTGGTGATGGTATGTATCTGTTCCCTTTTTTTGTCTCTGGCTCAGTGTGAGGAACAAGTTAAGCAAGTATTTCCTCTCTGAACAGCAGCATTATGTCAGATAAGAGAAGTCATTATCATCTAAATCAACAGCCGCTGGGTTTGTGAAGCTGTTAGTCGTGATAATAACGAGCACGTCCTGTGCCCGTTTGTCTTGTCTGCAAAACAATATATGCATTTATACGCCCGCTGGCATTGTTACTATGGCTCTAAAACAGTTATCATGTTTGCGTGTGTTTCTCTCTCCGATGCACACGCATGCACAGACACACATACACTTGTGTTTCAGCACAAAAAGGCTTTTCTGACACCTTAAAGAAAAAACTTTATGGGGGATATTTATGTAGTTCAGATATTATGTGAAGGCGTTTATGATAAATATTTTTTGTATAGGGTAACATCTATTAGATCTTTTTTGAAAAACCACATTGGAAAACTGCATTGTTCTGTGATGAGTCTTTGCAACACAGTATTAGCCCATGACAGAAGTGGCTATACACAATTGCACATAATTAATTATCCAACTATGCCAACTATAGGTACACTCTATGCCAAGGTGCGCATGTGACGGTCTCCACAATGAGTTTCAATATTTTTTGGTTACCTTATTAATAGTTGTTCAAGTTCCTTATTTTAACGGGTATTGCTTCTCAACTGGTGGCCTCACAAGGGGGCTGTTTCGCCGGCTGTACTGTATCGCCGGCTGTACTGTATCGCAGGCTGTACTGTATCGCCGGCTGTACTGTATCGCCGGCTGTACTGTATCGCCGGCTGTACTGTATCGCTGGCTGTACTGTATCGCCGGCTGTACTGTATCGCAGGCTGTACTGTATCGCAGGCTGTACTGTATCGCCGGCTGTACTGTATCGCAGGCTGTACTGTATCGCAGGCTGTACTGTATCGCAGGCTGTACTGTATCGCAGGCTGTACTGTATCGCCGGCTATAAATTCTGCCGTTAATGCAGAGCTCCTGATCTCATCTCATTAGGAAATTGTGCCCATATTGTTGTTGTGATTAAGCTGCAACCCAGAAGAGTTCCAGCTCCGAACACCGAGTGCATTTGTACTGGAGTAAACCTGGCAGGTTAGCGGGAAGGGGATGTTTTTACTTTTGGGTTTTCTGCCCCTGGATTTAAAGCCAAGTAATCTTTTTTTTTAATCGGGACTCATCTTAGGGAGTGGTCTCTCCAGTTAGGCTGTGCAGTTAGGGAGTGGTTTCTCCAGGCAGTCAATGGCTTAAATCCTACAATTGTGTGCTGAGATGCACCAGAAACTGACAAGACGCCATGGCCCTCCAGGAGCGGTGTGTGTGTGTGTGTGTGTGTGTGTGTCGCATTCGATGAAGCGCAGACCAAGAACCACAGACAGTCAAAATGAAACCCCTCAACCCAGTAAATGTTTTTTAGTGAAACTGACACAAGCGGTAATGGTTTCAGTGAAAGGTGCAGAGATGGGAGGGTATTTTGGGGAGGGGGAGCGCGGGGGGTGTACGATAACTGCACAAGCTCTGGCGGAAACCAGGCGGGGGTGGGGGGGGGGGGCCCATAGCGCTCGGGGGTACAGATATCGAGCCCCAAGGTCACTGTGTGCAAAGAAAAGACTTGAAGGCCATCTCTGCAAAGCGGGGGAGAGAGGCATGAGAGAAAATGCACCTCACTAACCACCCAGCGATGTAGTATTTACATAAATATCTGGGGGTTTGTCCTGTGCTTAGAGTGCTATGAGAAAGAAACTCATCGTTCCATTATTCAAATATTCAACCTAGGCAGTTATCTACAGCAGCATATTCAAATCTCACATTACTTTAAATTCACAAGTTAATGTTCCCTATCATCTTAGTTTGATCTCAAAACATTTAGCTAATTTTTATTTATTTGGGAGTGTGTGGTAGCAAGGGGACCAAAAATCTAATCTAAAATTTATTTCATTTTATTTCTATAATTATATAATAAAAATATAGTGTATTTTTATACAGAAGGATTTGTCTCTGGGGGCGGGTGTTTTTCTGTTTAATTTTTTTTTAAACAAACCAAAACATTAATGGAAAGTTGAATAACTGTCTCAGAGATGACCGTCCAATTTGGTCACGCCCCCAGTGGTGGCATTTTGCCGTCTGCTGACCGTCACTCGATTTCACGCACAATAGAACCCTTTGTGAACTAAAAATACATAGAAAATATAGAAGACAGAGGATAGTAGCTAGATTCTGCTTTACCCAATGGTTGGTAAAACCACACACACACCCACACACACACACACACACACACACAGGGCAATGTTTGTGTAAACAGAATGTTTTTGTTTGTTTCAGAGGACAAGTAAAAAAATATGGCGTGCGAATCTCTGCATGCAATCCTGTAGTGTCATGACTCCCCCCTGCTGGTGGGAGTTGTGCACTGCACTGTGGAAAACCTTGTAAGAGAAAATAAATCAAGACTAATACATATCCATCAGCTCACTCTATAAGTCCAGATTGGGTTTGATGGCTGGAGGTATGGGATGCTGTGGGAGGGGGAGGCAGCGGGAGCATCGTCATTAGCAACAATCCCAGCACCAACGACAACAACAGCGGCGGAAGCACGCCTGGCAACTCCCTCCCGATGCCACTGCCCCTCTCCAAGAGCCTTCCGCACTCAAAGCAGGGAAAAGGTGAAAGGTTAGAGGTCAGAGGTGATGTAATCATTTGGTTACAGGTGCTGATCACCTTTATTTACCTCTTTCCCAGGTAGCCCCGGTAGATCGCTCACCATCTTCGACAGCCCCGACGTCAAGAATACCACCACGCTGTTGCTAAGCCAGGATGCGGAGACGCTATTTGTGGGCTCGCGAGACGCCGTGCTCGCATTGGACGTCAGCGAGCCGGGCGTCATGGAGATGAAGAGAAAGGTGGGTGTGTTTTCATAAATGCCTCAAAAGTCAATTATGAACTGAAACTCTAAACTTTCACTTCCCACAGAGTGCTGAGCAAAGGCCCAGTGCATCGTGTGTCTGTAGAAGTTGTTTAGTTTGGCTCTGACCGTTGAATCCAAACCCCCCCCCCATACACACACACACACACACACACACACACACACACACATCCATACACACTAATTTGGATAGACGTCCATCTATCAAAAAGCCTGTCAAAATAACCTGCTTTTAAACGGTCATCTCTCTTAAAGCTGTAATGTTGAACAGGTGTTCTGGGGCCCTGGGGTTTGACCCCTCCTCTTTTTCCCTCTTCCAGGCGGACTGGTTCCCTTCTCCCAAAGACCTGGACGACTGCTCCATGAAGGGAAAGAAAAAGGTATGGAGAATAAGTGACCGACTTTAACTGCGACTGATGGTGACTGTGACTGACAGTGACCGAGTGTTGGATGAGTGTGCTCCTGAATTCCCTCAACAAAACCCCAGAAATAAGGGTTTCATCCGGGGGATTTTAAGTGCCCCTATTTGTGAGAAAAAGTCTCCCACTCACAAACGTTTTAGCTAAGTTGACTCAAATAATCGTCAAAATGCGCCCTCAAAGGGGTGAAGGGATCATATTTGGTCACGATCTGTGACTGACGGTGACTGATTGACCGCAACCGTTCTTGGTCCACAGTAAAGAAGGGGGGTTCATTTTATTTAGCATTTTAAACAAGTTGTTTTATTTTAAATTTACATTATGTCACATTCATTTAGCAAAAGTCAAGTGATTTACGATATAGGGGAAACAGAATTGTTTTCACAATTTATATGAGCAATAGTGCCAGACCTGGCTAACGGTACTTCCTGTTCTTGGTTTGACTCTTGGTTAGCAAGTTAACAGAGAGCCGAAATACAAGTTTTAATACAAGTAGCTGAGCATCTGGTTACTATGCAAAATTTTTTTGTAATCCATTGATCCATGTATCAAGCTCTGTGTCCAGGCAGTGATAGGCTGAACCAGTTGGTCACCTCCTGTGTTACTGTACTTCAGTAGAGAAGCTTCCATTGATTGGTTGCGCTGTCTGTCCTTGGTCAGGCCCTACTTGTAATGTTTCGGTTTCAACCATTAAGAACTTTCAATGTTAAGAATACAGAACCAAAGAAGAAGAGAAAAAAAAGAATAGAGAACTACAGAACCGACTATGCAGCCGTCTGTCTCATGGGATTGTGGGATCCTCTAGGTTCCTAACCATGTTTTTTTTCTCCCAACTTCCCCCTTCAGACGGACTGCCACAATTTCATTCGAGTGCTACAGTTTCTCAACTCCACCCACATGTATGCTTGCGGAACCTTCGCCTTCAGCCCCAGCTGCACCTACATTGTAAGCCCCGCCCCTTCACACTAAGCCCCACCCATAAATTCCAAAAGGTGCTTAAACCTGGTAAAAAAAAATTTGATTTGCCCTGCCTTACCTTTTTGTAAAATGCACCTACAAGGGCCAACAACCTGATGTGTGATTGGCATGGCCAACACAACTCTCTGCGGTTAATTTTCAAATATGTCTTCGTAAATCTCAAATTTAAAATGCACTAAAAGGACAACGCAATTGCATATACACGTGCTGCATACATTACACCCACTGACGTTTCATCATGCATTAGGTAGTTTACACCAGGCTTAGTCCATCTAAAGATCAGTTGTGCGCGAACAATTTGTGCGATGTCTGCATGCACCGTTAAGCGCGGTTGCCCCGGGAGACTGGTGTTCACCCACCGCGGCGTAGATTGCGTTTGCAGTCAAGCTGCCTTTATGTTAAGGAGCTGATGGAGGAGGGGGCTGGGGGCCAGGGGCCTTTGGGGGGAGGCAATGTAGTATAATGGTTAAACAACTGGAGTTGCTGGTTCGACTCTCAGGTGTGGCACTGCCATTGGACCCTTGAACAAAAACGCTAAACCTGAGTATCTTCAGAAAACTATCTGGTTGTATAAATGGATGCCTAAAATGTAAATTTAGATGGAGGCCTCTGGTCGGTTTACCATGCAGAGGCTTGCAGTGTCCACCTCCCGTCAGCAGGGGGCAGCCTTGGCACCTCGTAGGTGTGTATACAGTTAATCGGGAGGTGGACAGTACACAGCATCTTTTTTTTCAATTTGTAATTTTTTTATTTGGGTCGACATAATTTTCTCTCTTTTTTTTCTTTTTCCCCCCAGGATTCCCAGACGTTTACTACTGTCAATGGTCCCAGCGGAAAACCGGACGAGGGCAGAGGCCGCTGTCCGTACGACCCGTACCAGAGGAACACAGCCATCACCGTCGGTCAGTAGCTTAGACCTCTCCTGCTGGCCGAAATGGTGCAGCTCTGCTCTAACCCTTTTTTTAAGCCAATCACATCAGCTCAGTGAGGGCGGTTCTGGGGGAAGGCAGCAGTTCAAATGTAACCTAGGAGACAGTGTCAGGGAGGAGGTTGAACAGCGAGAGGAGGCGCGTTTCCGATGAGTCACACTTCTGTGACCCCGCCCCCCTGAGAATCTGATAATGTCTAAGCCGGCGTGATCCTCGTGTGTCTATCGCTGGTGCCTCAGTAAGTAATGCTCCTAGAGAGGGCGAGGTGGGAGCGTTTTGGAGGTCTCTCAAGCTCTACCTATTTGGGTTTTGAGGATTAGGGGGTGTGGGGTGTGTGTGTGTGGGGGAGTGGCGGCGAGGGCATATAACCCCCATGTAATGCAGATTTATTCTATGATCCGAAGGTGAAAAGGCCTCTGATTAATCCTCTTATCACCCGAGGCCTGGTCAGTTTATCTGCCGTGGGAACGCTGCAGTGGTGTGTACTGAAATGGCTGCTCGGGCCTGCCCTTATCCTTATGCTCAGCATCACGAACGCTCAACGCTTTCTTTTTTTAATGCGCGAGCGTCCTTTGCGGTGAAATAAAAACGTTTATTAGCCCGGTGAGGAGAAGGTATTTCTAGTCAGTGTTCTAGAACTCCATTGCTTTCAGTTACCAGTAGTGATTGTTACATCAGCATTAGAATGTTCATTTAAGAACATTCGAATCACATATTTGTCACATATCTTACACCTTAAAGGGTTAAATCACCTTCAAATGTTTAGCAGCCCACATGTCGGATAAGTGCAGTGGGCACATCCTTTTAACAGTGATGTGTTAAACCTGACAGCTGGTGTAGAATGCAGTGAGGTGTTAAACCTGACAGCTGGTGTAGAATGCAGTGCTGTGTTCAACCTGAAAAAGGAGAGTTATTGTGGCTCTGTGAGGCCTGTTAGCATCCCGTGTTAAGCATGACACATCTTCCTCAGACGGGGAGCTGTACACAGGCACGGTGGCGGACTACAGGGGGAACCGGCCCGTCATCTCCCGCTACCTGAGCGAGGGGAGCCACGTCGACATGAAGCTGGACGACACGCTGGGCTGGCTGGAAGGTAAGCGTCTCCATGACGATGCCTGACCACACCCCCCTCTTCCACCCAGGTGGGAGTTTACGTTGACACACACAAGGCTTCATTACATTACATTACATTACAGTCATTTAGCAGACGCTTTTATCCAAAGCGACGTACAGTAAGTGCATATAGAAAGGTAATCGAAGTAACTACAGAACAGATAAGAAAGCACATTCTTCCCATACAGTATCAGCTATCCCTAGTAACGAACACAGTGCAGTTCACAGTGAACTGGGTAAATCATCTACTACAATGCTATTCTAAATAGTATAAACTTGAGTACACAGGTCAACAAGAAGACATACCATGAGGTCCTAGATAAGTATTAGTCCAGGTGGAGCCTGAAAAGGTGTGTTTTCAGGCCACGACGGAAAGCAGGCAGGGTTGGTATTGAGCGTAGGGGAATGGGAAGTTCGTTCCACCACTGGGGAGCTAGGGTGGAAAAGCTCCGCAGTCGGGAGGAGCGGGCGCCATTGACACGGAGGGGGGGAAGTGCGAGGCGCCCTGCTGTAGAAGAGCGAAGTGGTCGAGCAGGAACATAGGTCTGGATCAGGTCCTGCAGGTAGACGGGGCCTGTCCTATTAGCTGCAGTGTGGGCCAGGGTCAGAACTTTGAACCTGATCCTAGCTGCAACTGGCAGCCAGTGGAGTGACCTCAACAGGGGGGTGACATGTGAAAATTTCGGGAGGTTGAACACAAGCCGGGCAGCTGCGTTCTGGATCAGTTGAAGAGGGAGTATGGCGCAGGCTGGTAAGCTTGCGAGCAGGGAGTTGCAGTAGTCCAGGCGTGAGGTGACCATAGTCTGGACCAGAAGCTGGGTGGAGTAGGTGGTCAGGTATGGTCGAATCCTCCTGATGTTGTACAGGAGGAACCTGCAGGACCGTGCCGTCGCCCTGATGTGGTCTTTGAAGTCCAGCTGGCCGTCTAGGACCACCCCCAGGTTCTTTGCAGAGCGGGAGGCAGCCACCACGGTCCCGTCAATGGTGATGGAGAGGTCAAGTAGCGGGGAGGACTCGTGCTTCACTCCGATTGGCCCAGGCGCTCTTTGTCACATCACTCGACCAATCATAGAAAGGCACTCGAGGATCTAGGGGTTTATGAGGTTCTGGAATACCCAATTTGCTTGGAGTATCCCACAATTCTTAGCTTTGAATCAATTGCAGCTGCACTGATTGGCCTTGATGTGCTGCCTAAACCCGAAGGTTTTTTCAGCCCTCCTCCCGTCTAAACTGCTCTGTGATTGGCTCTTTGCGGTCATGTGACAAACGGTTGACTATGGCGGTCATTAAAGGGCGAGGGGCCTAGGCTGCATATTGTTTAGCGACATGCAGTATGCAAAATATATCCTCCATACTATTATCAGGGAAAACCCAGAAATAAGTATCTGGGGATTGTAAGTACACTACATTTAGAGAACATTTTGCGTACTTAAGTACACTGGATAGGATGAAGTTGTTAACTAGCATACTCAATAGTATGGAAGGGCGCTGATTGGGACACAGCCGTACTGTGGGACAGAATGCCTCTCTCTGAAGCCACCGGTCGCTCTTTCTGACCCACCCAGACGCTCTTTCTGACCCACCCAGACGCTCTTTCTGACCCACCCAGACCCCACCTTTATCAGCTCAGCCTTCATCCCCGGCGACGAGAAGGTCTACTTCTTCTTCAGCGAGGAGGGGAGGGAGTACGACTTCATCGAAAAGTTCACCGTGTCCCGCATCGCGCAGGTCTGCACGGTAAGACAGGCTCCGCCCCCTTTACAGCGCTGTCCTGTCGGACTGTACTGTATATTCATTCATTAAGTCATTCCTTTATTATTTATTTATTAATGGTCAAAATTCCTTAATTCCTTTATTTATGTGATGTTCCTACACAGAGTGATGTGGCCACTTATCTTTGCAGGCAGAGGTATAATATATTGCATGTAATAATAAACAATATCAATATATATCAACACTTCACAAATATAAATGGTTGGCAATATAATATATTGCAATATGACATGTACACAATACAATATTATCATTATATTTTCACATATTTACTAAGCATACTGCAGTGTATTCCATTTTCGTAATGGATTTGAGATTGAGGTGAGCGTTGTTGGCTTTCAGTGGAGCTTTTGTCGAGTCTAAGGGGAGATGTGTTTTTCATGTCAGAGTGACGTCGGCGGACAGCGTACCCTGCAGAGGCGCTGGACCACCTTCTCCAAAGCGCAGCTCCTGTGTCAGGCCGAGAACGAGCTGCCCTACAACGTCATCCAGGACATCGTCACCCTCCCGCCACCAGAGGGTGCCACTGACGATGAAACCCAGTTCTACGGCATCTTCAGCTCGCAGTGGTGAGAGCGCACGGCATATCAACAGTCAAAATATAACCCTAGTGCTGCTATAGAGTACTCAAGTGAGTACGTCAGTCGTGGGCGGAGTCTGAGTGGTTTCAGAAGTAAATTCCCTATGGAAGATAGAATGGGCTTCGGAGACTCGACTATTTCTTGAAATATGATTTATAGAATGAGCCGAAACGTTCCTGGATTAGCCTGTGTGGTACAAGGATATAGACCATATATCGCATGTTCCCATTTTTATTTTTTAAAGTAATGCATTAATGATTGTAGTCCACTTTAACGGACTACGTATTTAGTACTGCAACGCACGGGTGGTTCTCGACCAATAAGATATCATCATCTCGTCTGTCTGGACATTCTTGGGCAGATGGGAGTTGAAGATGAGCTAACGTTAGCTTGCTAAGTAGAGAAGCCCGCCCGACAAGGTCAGAAACTATGCTACAGTTAACCACATAAAGCAATTCTAGCTTTTAGTCCTTCAAGCTAGCTAGCTAACATTAGAAAAAAGTGTTTAAAAATGGAGCTGTGTGCTACTGCTGGCTAACGTTATATGACAATGTCTGTCGCTAAGGCTGCTCGTTCGGAGGGAGTTATGGGACATGGAGTTTTTAAACAGTGCCAGCCCTGGAATGATCACACAAAAAATACTAAAACATAAAATATACTCGATGCTGGTCCAGAAAAACAACATAGTTTGTGAGCAGGCGTTATATTGAACAATCCGGGAAATTGACGGTAAGACATAATCACTAGAAATAGTTTAAAAGTAAGCTTTAGTTAATGTCTACGCTCTAAATGAATGGGGAATTAACATCCGAAACCAGCGTGACATAGTCACTTGAGTACTCTATACAGACCTACAGCCACAACACCTTTCATTGATTGTCCAATTATGGCTCAGAGGAAAATGCCAGTTTAGTTGACAGGAATTGTCAAACAGGAAATGACATCATGGCATAGGAAACTGTAATGAAACGACTCCATAGCATGAGTTTTAAAACTGGTCCCACTTGCAATGTGAGGATGTTATTAATAATAAACTAAGATGAGTACAGGCTTTGTAAAAGGTTAAGATGTTGTTGTTCAGTAACTCCTCTTGCGGCCGTCTGTCCCTCACAGGTCTGTTAACTCGGGAAAGTCGGCTGTGTGCGCGTTCCGGCTTGGAGACGTGAAGGCGGTTTTCTCAGGGAACTACAAGGTGCTGAACCGTGACACGTTGCGCTGGAGCACCCGGCTTCAGGAGAAGGTGGCAAACCCAGGAGAGGCAAGTGTCTTAGGAGTACAATTAAACAAACAACAAAAAAAACTGTTTCATTTTGTAATGAGCCTGTTGTTGGATTATTTAGATTCACTACATCAGTTTTGTTTTGATTTCAGAAGTTTTACTCAAAATTCAGTATGTTAATTGAAAAATCCTGGAGAATAGAATATTTTTCAGTTCATGAATTCAAAATCGGCTCTTTTCTTGAATTGAATTTGAATAAACTCCAACCCTTTCGCTGTTTGTCGTGCATTCTCCACTGTGAAATGAGTTACACCTACTCGATCCATTCTTTCTACCATGTGGGTCGGGTAACTGATTAGGGAACACCTTGCTTGGCACGTTTTTTGGTGCCTTGCAGAATCAGCAATCAATTTGTCATGCCTTCCTGGTTGCCTTTGTTTGAAGGGGCTGCATGATCACCGGTTGACTCGTAATGCCTGATTAATGCCATCTTTTATTCCCATGCCAACATCTCTGAGTAGATTACCTGGGCCGCGTTTTCCCGATAACGATCAATCTTAGGCTTAAGTGCGATTTCAACGAGCGATTCTACGATGGCTCTTTAATTTGTAACACACGTTTCCCAAAACAGTTCTTAAAGCGTGAACGCGCAGTCACCTCTTAAGTGCTACTTAACCAGAGGTGTAAAATCCGGGTTCAGGAAGTAAAAAGTCCTCCCCAGTATTTAGCTCCAATCACCTGGAATTGCTAATTTGCACAATTCTTCAGCCAGGAGGTAGAACTAATTAGTGAAATCAGCTGGCTGAGTTCATGGGTGGAAGAAACACATAGCAGGACTTTTTCTTTCTGATCCCTGGATTTTACATCTCTGTACTTCTGTCTGGTGCTGCTGATACAGGAGGAGGAGGGGCGATAGATTGGGAAACGCGAACCCCACTTTGAAGCCCAATATATGGCCGGTTAGGCATGTCAGTTTCTTTTGAAAAACTTTTTTTTCCAACTGATTTTACTTGTCTCAAACTTATTTATTTATAGGGCTATTTAAGGAATGGCTTTTATGGGTAATTTCCAAATATATAAAAAATAAGTAGGCTAAATTAAAAATATATAAATTTAAATATTGTTGCATCTAACATCACTATAAAAAAAACAATCAGTGGTTATGGTAAGTGTAAAATGAAATGAACATTAACATAAAAAATCAAATAAAGTATGTGATTTACGGGCTTCAAAACACACTTAACCGTCTACGACTGGTCTGGAGTAATCATTAATCTACGACCGTTTCTAAGAGCGTCTTAAGTTAAGATGCTTTTGGGAAACGCACCCAAAGTTCAAGAAGCTTCGTACGAAGGGTTTTACGAGCGTCTTAGCCTTACGATCCTTTTGGGAAATGCACCCCTGATTAGTAATGCCTGACTGACCTGACATGTCCCTGCCATTCAGATGTCAAGCCCTGTAACTCAGTGGCGCAAAAACCCACCACCTAAACCACATTTGAAAAAAAAAGAAAACAAAAACAAAAAAAACTAACTTAAAAAAAAAAAAAAAAAAAAAAAAATTTTTACACTACAACTACAGTACAATGGTTAGGTTAAACAATTATTTAAAACCAACCAGACAGCAAGCATTTATAAAAAAAATAATGTATAATAACCACAAAACAATATATTTATTATATAATATACAATATTCAACCCACCAGCAACCATTTTAATTTTTTCACAAAACAACACAACAAGCCAAACATGAAATTCCAGGGAAAATAAATGCAAACTTAAAAACTCTCAACAGTAAAAAATATCTAAAACTCTACGGAACCCTACAGACAAAACTGGGAATACAGGATCGGGATCCTTTAAAAACTGGGCTTGATCAGGATTCTCGGATCTTTCGATTCATTTTATGATCATTTTTTCATTTTTTTTCATTTCCGATTTTTATATAAACGCGATCTTTTGCTCATCAAAATAAAAAAAATACATGATAAAAATAATAAAAAATCAGATCCAGCATTCACGTAGATTTTTATCCTTGAATTCATTTTTTTTATAAGTGAGTGAATCGGAGTTTCTGTTTTAGACCTGGTTTTTTTTTTTTTGTTTGGTTGTACTTTTGTCTTCTCTGTTTTGCTTGACGTTTTGTTTAGAGAGTCCTCTGCCGCACAGCGACATGACCCCTTCTCTCTGCAATCTTTCATTCTTTTATTGGAGGAACAGGACGTCTTTCCCATTTTTTCTTTTTTGGCTGGCATTTTAGTCCTAAAGGACGTTAATCTTTTAGAATGGGAAAAACAAGGAGAGGAGAGGTGCAAAGGATTAAGGTTAGTTTTGAATGGAAGTTTATGGAGGGAGGAGGGAGGTAGGACGGGGAAATATCCTCCCTCTTCCCTCCCTGTTTTTACTTTTATGGGTAGGGGGCGGGGTTGAGACTTTAACTTTGGAATTGGCAATAGGGTTTTGTGCACTGTAAACTGTAAACTAAGAGATTTTTTTTTTTTTAAATTTTTTCTTTTCTTTTTCTTTTTTTCCTTCAAATTATTGGGGAGGACCTCTCTATGGACGAGCCTCCACTGCTGTAACTAGACTGCCTCATTAGTAATGCCTGAATTACCTCTGTTGCTCTCTCTCTCTCTCTCTCTCTGTAGCATGAGTAGATTGCTTGATTAGTAATGCTTGAGTAACCTCTGTCACTGTCTCTGCAGTGAGTTGATTGCTTGATTAGTACTGCCTGAATGACCTGTCTCTCTCTCTCTCTCTCTGTGCAGTGCGGATTGCACAACGCGTCAGACAGCGCCCTAAGGTTCGTGAAGGACAACTTTTTGGCAGACA
The DNA here is from genome assembly GCA_022702515.1 of Ilyophis sp. 1 JC-2022. Classification (NCBI taxonomy): domain Eukaryota; kingdom Metazoa; phylum Chordata; class Actinopteri; order Anguilliformes; family Synaphobranchidae; genus Ilyophis; species Ilyophis sp. 1 JC-2022. Next base: position 64,826,919 of record CM040395.1, on the reverse strand, counting down.
ACAACGTGCACCCTGTGGGGAGGGGCCTGGCCCTGGTGTCACCTGACCAGCGGTACAGCAAGATCGCGGCCCAGATGACCCGCGGAGCCAACGGCAGGGACTACACCGTGCTCTACCTTCTCGCCGGTACGAATTGATGCTCGTCGTCATGCTGACATGTTTGTGCCATGCTAATATTTTAGCATCATGCTAACATGTTTGTGCCATGCTAATATTTTAGCATCATGCTAACATGTTTGTGCCATGCTAATATTTTAGCATCATGCTAACATGTTTGTGCCATGATAATATTTTAGCATCATGCTAACATGTTTGTGCCATGCTAATATTTTAGCATCATGCTAACATGTTTGTGCCATGCTAATATTTTAGCATCATGCTAACATGTTCGCGTTTTGACTGCTCGCTCGTCTTGTCTGCATCGCTGATATTGTACTTGTGTGTTGTTTTTTCTTTCTCTGTACTTAAATTTTAAATGTAAAAAAAATCTTCATCCATATTATCTTTATTTGTATTTCTTTGCCTACTTTTCCTTGTGTTTTCATTGGTCGTCCCTGTTTTTTCGCATAACACCTAACAAGCTTTAAGAATGCTATCATTTCCCCCTCCAGAGACCGGCTTCCTTCACAAAGTGGTGCTGCTGGAGCAGGGAGCCCACATCATCGAGGAGGTGCAGGTCTTCCAGCAGCCTCAGTCCATGAATAACCTCCTGCTCTCTGTCACTAAGGTACTGCAGCACCTCCTGTCTTCTATCTGTCCATCTTTCTCTTCTCTCCTCCACCAGTTTACCTCTCCTTTTTCCTCAGTCATAAGGACCTCTCCTCTCCCCCACTCCCTGCTAATAAACACGGTGTTTCACTAACATCCCTCAATCTCTTCTCATTTCTCCTCCCTATCTCTTTCCTTCTCTGTTTCTCAGAGAGAGAGAGAGAGAGAGAGAGAGAGAGAGAGAGACTGAAGGAAATAAAGAGGGAGAGAGAAATTCAGAGAGGGAGGTCTTTCTTTGAAGTGTGACAGAAGGCTCCTTTGAATACCTCTTGTTCCACAGATTGTTAATCTTTGTGGGCCTGAGATACAAGGTGACGGCGAGGGTCACGTGACTGTCCCGTCTCCTTGGAGACACAGATGGCGGAGAGAGCCACCCTGGTGGGGGGGGCAGAATCATGGGGGTGAACTGAGCATGTGCAAGGTGCTCATCTGAAGAGCTCAGTGATTCACGTCACTCTTCTGAGTGTGTGGAGAGACAGAACGAAACAGGGAGGCAGGAATCGGCACACAGACAGTCCTTAGCTTTTCTATCTATATTTGGACTTAATGTTGACAAAAGAAATCCAAAATCCTGTAGATTGTTCCCATGGTTACTTAAAATGTTTATTTATGTGAATGTTCTTGTTTTTTTCATGGAAAATTCCAAGGGCCAATGTGATGGTATCGTATCATAATGTAAAATAAGTACCTGCATATAAAATATAATATGCATGAAATGAAGCTCAGTAGCAGTAGAATTTTCTGTTGGTTTGTGCTTTTTATTTTGGGTAAAGAACATTTTTTGTCCCATACAATGAAAACCCCATTGTTGTGAACTCAGTTGTTTTCAAAGCACAGACATTAAGGCACAATTCTCAATTAAACAATGTTTCCTTGTTATTTTTACCTTTAAAATACTAAAGTCCATTAACATCTTTCAGTAACTAACAAGTAAGAACCATGAAAGTAGTCCTTGGAGGGGTCCTTAAAATTCCCTTGAATTTTTAATAGGAAAATCACGGGAGCTATGTATCCCTGAACGGGACGTCCCAGCCCTGCAGGCTTCAGAATTAATCCAGATTATCCCCCTGACCCTCTCCCAGTCATCTTTCTGCCCGAGGTCACCGGGCTGATCTGGGTGCTGATTGGAGAGTGCCCGAGGTCACTGAGCTGATCTGGATGCTGATTGGTGGGCCTTGTGTGCAGGGTTCTTAAAAATATTTTCATCCTGGAAAGTGGCGAAATATCTCAATGCCCTTGAAAAGCCAGGGAAAAATCGGCCAAACCTGTAAAAGAAAAAAAATTATGTGCTTTCTTACTGAATATCTTGATGTGACCGTCGATTATTGTAATATCTGTGTACTTCTGGTGCTGACAAATGGGACACAAAATATTTTGAAATGATGTGCCTGAAAATTGTAATTCCACCTCATGAAAGTAGTCCCTGTATCTCTGACTATTACACTGCTGTAATGCAAATGCCGGGAAACCACATTCATCCTTAAAATGTCACTGAAAAGTCCTGGAATGTGTAAGTGATTATCGGCGGTTGATTTGAGCGGGAATGCCGTGTGCGCGGTCCGCAGGGCGTGGTCTTTGTGGGCACGTCGGACGGCGTAGTCCAGGTTCCCGTGGCCAACTGCTCGTACTACTGGACCTGTGCTGAATGCGTGCTGTCCCGGGACCCCTTCTGTGCCTGGGACCCCATCTCTAAAGTCTGCGCCCAAGTGTCCAGCATCCCGGCCAATGCGTGAGTCTCAGCGCTGTGTGTGTGTGTGTGTGTGTGTGTGTGTGTGTGTGTGTGTGTGGCACCACCTAGTGTGTGTACTCTGCAGTGACCCACAGCCTGGCATTGAGTGACTGAGGAGCTTTATTTTGGGGGAGGAGGGGAGACTGGTGTTGGAGGGGGTAGAATACCATGTTCTTGCTTTACAAATGGCGCCATCTAGAGTGTAGACTCTGAAATGACACGTTGCCAGACTGTGGGAGATCAAGGGCCAGCTCTTGTTAGCTAAATTAGTTAAACTTTTGGGATTTTATCCAATTGATAAAAACGGAGCCCTTTTGTGCCCATCAGTGGGCAATTTTGTCACATTTTGTGTGTTCTTATGGCTGGCTGCTTAATAAAACTTTATTCTGTTAAGACCAAGATCCTTCTCTTAATCAAAACAGAGATTATTGTACACTGTTCAGTATTTTGTATTTACAAATAAAACTTGTTCTTTGCCTTTTTCGTTCAGAGCCCAGGATGTGGAAGGGGTGGGCGTGGCAGAGCAGTGTAAAGTAATCCCCATAACCCCCAAAGCTAAATTTGGCCAACCCAGGACCCCCACAGGTACGCATCAGCATTTGGTATTTTTACTCTGAGCAAAACATTAAGCAAGTAAGCGAGTACCTTTCGAATTACCAGCACACGTTTTCAGTCCTTTTAAATCCATTAAATAAAATTAACCCTTTGAAGAATTGATTGAGTTCTAGAACTCCATTGATTTCGATTAACAGTAGTGATTGTTACATCAGCATATTTGTGATCTTACACCTTAAAGGGTTAAGTAACTGTCCTTAAGAAAACATAGAGCACTATAGACCAGCAAGTAAATGATGAGAAAGTGACGAGTAAATGTTGAGTTAAGGTCTAGAAAAAGGTGAATAAGTGCTGCCAGACTGTTTTGTGAATAATGTTTTGCCGACTCCTGCCTCCCCAGGTGAGCAGGTGCTGGTGTCCCTGAACGAAGTGGTGACCCTGCGCTGCCCCGAGGCCTCGAACCTGGCATCGCTGCACTGGGAGCAGGCCGACGGTCAGCTCTCCCCGCACCTGTACCTACAGCGGCCCGATGGCAGCCTGCGCTTCCTGGCCACGCCCGCCACAATGGGCCAGTACCTGTGCGTCTCCGTGGAGAGCGGCTACCAGCAGAACCTGGCGGTTTATGTTGTGAGGGACGTGGGTGGTGGGGACACCGCCACTCTCGCAACAGGCCCCGCCCTCCCGACGGGGCAACCAATAGCTGAGAGCACTGCAAAGTGGGAGGGGCTGGATCCAAGGGCAGAGGCGGAGCCAAATACCGCCGCACCAAAGCCCACTGCGGATTGGAGGACCGTCGCTGCCCCTCCGAGGGCGACCAGGATTCCAGCAGTAACCAAGCAACCCAGGGTCACCCCTGGCTTTGAGCGGCAGGCCCCGCGGGAGGGGCGGAGCTACTACGAGGAGCTGGTCGCCGTGTCGATAATGTTGGCGCTGGCGCTCTGCGCGCTCCTGGCGGGAGCGCTCTACGGGCTGCGGCAGAGGTGCAGGGGCAAGAGCGACGCCCAGGTGTGCCCCAGGAGAGTGTCCGAAGCGGGGAGCCTTCGGGAGCAAGACCCCCTCACCCGGAACCCACCCCAAAACACCGCTTCTGCTACCACCAAACAGAATGGGCTGGCCCAGAACGGCCCACGGCAGAGCAAGCCTCCGGCCACCGAGAAGAATGGTTCGCCGAGGGGGTCCAACGGGCACCTGCCCAACACCCCCATCTAGGCCAGGGGGCAAACCCCCCCCCCTTTCTACTCCAAATATAAATGAAGTTTCTAACTGCAGCCTGACTCTCTGTCTCTGAGTGTATAAACTGAGCTAATGCCTAGCGGATCTGCATACTGTCCCTTAAAACTGATGCAAAGAAAGACGCTGTTGTTTGATGCACATTGTAAATGACCTCTCTGTGAATCCACCCGGGGGGGGGGGGTATAGTGTAATTTGTGAGTGTGAATGAACGTGAATGTGTGTCCGTGAACGTGTGCGTTTGTGACCGCGTGTGACATGATTCTGGACTGCTTTTGTCAATTTTCCCTGAATGATGACAGAGCCAATATGCCGATCTGTAGAATGTATGTGGAAGAAAGCAATCCTGACCCTGGGATATAAATGACCTTCCCTATGTGTCGCAGTCGTTCCACTAGAACCATGCTAGTGCGCTGGGGGAAGCCTCAAACCATTGAGCTCTATATATCACTGGAGGACCATAACAATTCGGGAAGTCCATTCATTGCTATGAAATTACCACCAGAGGACCATAAAGCCAAAAAGAGGCCATTTTGAATACCTGCTCAAGGGGAGACTTTTTTTTATAGAACAATGGAACTCTGGGTATTCCATCAGTGCAAGAGCAGGATCTGTCACGAGAAGATGTGTGATTGAGCCTGTGGCGTTGTGCTGTGTTGACTAGATTGCTAGTTATTTATAAGAGGTATAGCTGTTACTCCTTACTGTTGAATGAAATCATGCTAACAACAACTTAACCACTTCTGTATCATTTTAGGTAACCGATGTGGACTTTAGCCGATTACATTATGGACGTTAAATGAACTTGTATGACTATCGAAATACGACCAATGTGAGGGAACGGAAGATCATTTTCTATTTTTTCAATTTCAGTTTTACAATAAGTCAACTTTTCATGATGGACTCAAATTGCATTTGATATATAAAATTTAAAGTGAAGCGTAACATTAAATGTTGACCTTCAATGTATATAGTAGCTGCTCTCTCTTTCTATTACCTTTATTTTAGTCTAGCCGTGTATTTTCTCAAACCGTTCTAACTTATTTAAATCGAGGCATTAATAGGTACGGCCTTAGAAAAATTATTCCATAAGTTCTATCAACCCTGTATATGTAAGAATGGACCGTATCTAGGCAATATTAACAAACTGTAGGTTACATAACTGGAATCAAAATAAGAGAAAATAAAAAAATAAGAATCGATAAATAGCTGCCAGGAGGTGCACGCAGGAAAGACGTTCAAATGTATGTATCGCCACCTATTGGCAGTTTGGTGGAAGTACCTTAAAGTACCGAAGATGGGCTTCAGCTTTGAGGAAATACGTGAGGCACCCCTGGCTCCAACAGCATTGGGAGAGAAAATATCATCCCAACCTGCCCCTCTTCACCCTCTAAAAAAAGCCAAGCTGATCATTTCCCAAGAGGCTTTAGGCTCTCAACCTGAGCAACGGATATAATGTTGCCCGCTGCTGATATCTATAATTGTGCTCAAAAAGCCAGTTTCCCCATTGGGCTCCATTAATTTTTGACAGCAAAAAAAAACAAAAAACACTTGTATATTGATAACTCTTGTTTAACTCTTATTATTTTTCCGTAGCCGTCTTCAGGTCACTTTCTGCGCCATCCTCGCTGTACGTGTGACTCCAAGGACACAACTGCGCATGTGAGATGAGCACAAAAAATCTGGTTCGGGTGTGTCCCCCATAGGTTTCTATCGGCATCGCTGTCCCTTCTTTCTTTGAGTCCTGCCTTCCTACTCCCTGGGTTTACGTTACATAATCTCGAGAATCTACTGCTTTTTCATCTTCCACTGAATTTCACTGCGTCCGTTGTCCCGTCTTTTTTCATGATTGTTGCCCGCTTGCATCACCAATTCTTCTTGGTATGATTTATTTTATTTTATTCGCTTTTTGGCTTTTATTTATTTACTGGTAATGTTGTAATGCCTGAAGAAGAAGAAGAAGAGCTCTTAACTCAACAGTCAAATATGCAGAAATTAATTTGGCATTGCATGTAAATCACTAGTTTTGTTTGTTTTATAAAACGTATTCCATCAACCTTGACTGGATCTGAACATACATATCTGAAAATCACTTGACATGCCGTGAGATTGCCAAATTTGTTGTGTAGATTAAGAAATAATATTTTGCTAGATGGCTATTGCACAGAAATATTGAGAAATTGTATCTAAGTAATTCTGAACAGGTGTTGTTTTTGTCCTTCAAGTTCTAAATATGGTACTTTGTTTCTGTTGGTAATTTATCCTGTGTAATAAGTTTTTTTTTGTTAAGAAGCTGTTTCATCTCTATTTTTATACAATGTTTACCTGGCTGTTTCAAGTATGGCAAATAAATATATCATATTCAAACAAGGGGGAGACATTGTGCACCTGGAATGTTGCTGTATCTACCCGAGAGTAGGCCCATATCCACAAATCACCCGAGAGTAGGCCCATATCCACAAAGCACCCGAGAGTAGGCCCATATCCACAAAGCACCCGAGAGTAGGCCCATATCCACAAAGCACCCGAGAGTAGGCCCATATCCACAAAGCACCCGAGAGTAGGCCCATATCCACAAAGCACCCGAGAGTAGGCCCATATCCACAAAGCACCCGAGAGTAGGCCCATATCCACAAAGCACCCGAGAGTAGGCCCATATCCACAAAGCACCCGAGAGTAGGCCCATATCCACAAAGCACCCGAGAGTAGGCCCATATTCACAAAGCACCCGAGAGTATGCCCATATCCACAAAGCACCCGAGAGTAGGCCCATATTCACAAAGCACCCGAGAGTAGGCCCATATCCACAAAGCACCCGAGAGTAGGCCCATATTCACAAAGCACCCAAGAGTAGGCCCATATCCACAAATCACCCGAGAGTAGGCCCATATCCACAAAGCACCCGAGAGTAGGCCCATATTCACAAAGCACCCGAGAGTAGGCCCATATCCACAAATCACCCGAGAGTAGGCCCATATCCACAAAGCAGCAGAGAGTAGGCCCATATCCACAAAGCACCCGAGAGTAGGCCCATATCCACAAAGCAGCAGAGAGTAGGCCCATATCCACAAAGCACCCGAGAGTAGGCCCATATTCACAAAGCACCCAAGAGTAGGCCCATATCCACAAAGCACCCGAGAGTAGGCCCATATCCACAAATCACCCGAGAGTAGGCCCATATCCACAAATCACCCGAGAGTAGGCCCATATTCACAAAGCACCCGAGAGTAGGCCCATATCCACAAAGCACCCGAGAGTAGGCCCATATCCACAAATCACCCGAGAGTAGGCCCATATCCACAAATCACCCGAGAGTAGGCCCATATCCACAAATCACCCGAGAGTAGGCCCATATCCACAAAGCACCCGAGAGTAGGCCCATATCCACAAAGCAGCAGAGAGTAGGCCCATATCCACAAAGCAGCAGAGAGTAGGCCCATATCCACAAAGCACCCGAGAGTAGGCCCATATCCACAAATCACCCGAGAGTAGGCCCATATCCACAAATCACCCGAGAGTAGGCCCATATCCACAAAGCACCCGAGAGTAGGCCCATATCCACAAAGCACCCGAGAGTAGGCCCATATCCACAAAGCACCCGAGAGTAGGCCCATATTCACAAAGCACCCGAGAGTAGGCCCATATCCACAAAGCACCCGAGAGTAGGCCCATATCCACAAAGCACCCGAGAGTAGGCCCATATCCACAAAGCACCCGAGAGTAAGCCCATATCCACAAATCACCCGAGAGTAGGCCCATATCCACAAAGCACCCGAGAGTAGGCCCATATCCACAAAGCACCCGAGAGTAGGCCCATATCCACAAAGCACCCGAGAGTAGGCCCATATCCACAAAGCACCCGAGAGTAGGCCCATATTCACAAAGCACCCGAGAGTAGGCCCATATCCACAAAGCACCCGAGAGTAGGCCCATATCCACAAAGCACCCGAGAGTAGGCCCATATCCACAAAGCACCCGAGAGTAGGCCCATATCCACAAATCACCCGAGAGTAGGCCCATATTCACAAAGCACCCGAGAGTAGGCCCATATCCACAAAGCACCCGAGAGTAGGCCCATATCCACAAATCACCCGAGAGTAGGCCCATATTCACAAAGCACCCGAGAGTAGGCCCATATTCACAAAGCACCCGAGAGTAGGCCCATATTCACAAAGCACCCGAGAGTAGGCCCATATTCACAAAGCACCCGAGAGTAGGCCCATATTCACAAAGCACCCGAGAGTAGGCCCATATCCACAAAGCACCCGAGAGTAGGCCCAGAGTTCTGGTCACGGTTTCCCTTCTTACCTCTTCATTCTGAATTTAGACCTTTGAAGAGTAGGTTTGTTGGAATGTTTTTTTCAGTGTACTAGAACTCCTATATACATTTCACACTGAGTCCTTTGAATAAGTCTAGGACAGAAACAAGTTGTGGCAGGTGAAGACTGTTGTTAATTTCTGAATATACATTTCGGTTGTTCATAGGCATATTTCTCACGCTGTGAGCAGTTTAGTGAATCTTGTCCCAGCAGTAATGGCTCTATTGAAAAGGTCCCTCAGCATGGGGATCAGAGTGAATAGTGGGCCGCTGTTTTCCTATTATAATCTTTAAACTTAACTCCCAGTGGGGAATATTTTGTGAAACAATGACCATGCTTCTATGTTTACAACAATCTTTTGCTTTTCAGTTCCCTGGATGGGACATATCCATAAACCAGTAGGATGCCCTCTGTCGGTCTGGTTATCCCGTTTCAAATCTCTTACATAAATCATGTAGCAACTGCCATATACACGGCAATGCAAACTACATTGGATGGGGAAGTGTCCAAGGTGGCCATGACAGCCTTAAAACATAACGGAGGTGAACCCAGACAGCAAACCACAAACGTCAGAGTTCTCATTCTTCTGATAGTATGTTGCTAAACTACTGCATGTATGGTGTAACTATACATGTAACAAATACAGTACTTAATTTCACAAGTGGGAACGTCAAATATTACTATGGAAAATATTACCACGTACAGCAAGCTGCTTTTGTGATGTGTATCGTGCGGCCCACATCAACCCCGTCCGAGACCCAAAAATGGGTCCCGACTCCCGACCTTGATGCTGTGATATCGCCAAGTATCGTGCTTGTTGCTTCAAGAGACGAGTGACGTCATAACGTTGTGACACACAGCTGTGTAGTTTATTAGGGTTGGGAGAGATGCACAGAACTGTGATAAATCGAACACCGCCGCTGGCCTCAGTGCAATTGTAACATAATTTGTTACGAATAAGAGAACATGGAAAGACATTTACAATGCTGTAAAAAAAAAAAAACAACACACTTGACTGGCCGCTTCAATTGGGTGCTTCTAAAGGTTATGCGCTTAATTGCTTTAGCTAAATAAGTTTCATACATTTCCACCCATAGACAGCACATGTTTTGTTTTTTTTTGTGTGCAAATTAGGCTACTGTTCTGGAACAGCAGAACTAACGTTAACCTATTTACAAAAACGAAACCAATTATTTGCGTTAGCGATGTTATTATCTGAGATCTGAATATACATATTCGTCACTACGTTACTCAGTATGCCTACGTAGCTACAGTTTGTATGTCTGGTCATTTTTTTGGTTTGTTTGATCACCGTTCATTTGTAGGCTACAGTGAGTCTAACACTATCGCCGGTCTATAAAAGGGTTGACATTGTTGCTCAACCTATCTGCGTGACTCATATTTAATCAGCTTTTTTTCAGGAGTGAGGAGGAGGAAGAGGAAGTTGTTCGGGGATTTTTTAAAAACCTTTTTTCCAGCGAGCAGTGTCGGTCATAAAGCATTGTAGCTACCTTTTATCCGAAGTTTCAAAGCTTGGCCTGGTAAGTAGCCTAAACGCATATCTGCTTCGTTAATAGCCTACTCATTCGACTAAGGAAGTAGGTGAAAACGGGGTAAGTTCGCTACTTGAACGATAGCCTACATTAAAACATTCTGAACACGAGAATATTAGCCTACATCTCCTATACAGATCGAAAAACAGTCTCACCAAATAGGCTACTGTCACAAACACTGCTGCAGGCGACCAATCAGATGTAATGTTGTTTTTACCTTTCTGTGGCCTAAGTGGTAATTATGCTACAAACAAGTAAACAATCTGCGCACTTACTAAAATGCTGCGCACGTGTTTAGCTACCATCCCTGTTTATATTTAGTTATGCTTTGGTTAATATTTCTTAATTCGTTTAAATCGCTAATAGGCTATGTCTTTAAAATTATCTCATTTTTGTCGCTTTGAGAACTTCCATTTTAGCCTTTCAAGTTTTTTTTTTTGTTGTCGTTTTGCAGATTGACAAGACGTTGACAACATGTCCGTCTCTGTGACTACCGCCAATGGACTCGTCGTCGTCACCCAAATCTTTAAACAGGGAGAGGACATTAAAATCCCAATGGACACCATTGCCGCACCTGCGACACCTGTTACAGTGAAGCGGGCGAAGTCCGTTGAACCATCCAGCCCCGTGTCCCCGATGACAAAGAGATTCCTCCAGGGTAAACCGAAATCACTGGGAGTGAGTTCCAAACATCTATTTACCTTCTTATCACATCTTATTGAACGACAAAAAGTTAAGGCCCCCACTCGTTTTACATCTGACTTTAGAAGTTGTTCTGAGCTGTGCTTGCCGTAGCCTACGTATCTAAGCAGGCCAACATTCGAAGGTAGTCTATTATTAGCAAGCTACCCCAGGAAAATATTGCATTGTTTATATGTAGCCTACATTGTGATGTTACTTGTTTGAAACGGTTTAGGGATATCTGCCTGATTCTGACGCCTTATGGTCTCGGTGGCACCAGCTCCATTTACATAGTCCCAGCGAAAGTGGAATTTGGGTTAATGATTAACCAATGGCACCACAATACGATGCTGTGTGAAAGACGAGTGCTCTCGCACGCCATCGCGGATAGACCACAGGGCATGGACGTAGATCCCTGGAAGACGGGTAGCCTACCCCCCAACTTTGAGAGAACGTCTGCCAAATGAACGTAACGTAGTCGTCACTGAGTGCGCTGCCTGGCTTGAGAAACGGACAGTAAACTAGAGTGCAGAGTTTTCCCCTCTGTGTTCTGCCAACCAGGAAGTGCACAAACTGTACACAACATTGTCCCTGGCCGTGTGTGCATAGTGTGGGCGGTTTATAATCTACCGAGGGGAGGGGTGGGGGGGCAGTTTGCCCAGAAAAAAAACAGGTCCTGGAGCCTGTGGCAAAGATATGGTGAAGATTTCAGGTCTGCTGAATAGCCGTGAAGGCAGCCAGAGCATTTCAAAACCTCTCCTTGACAACGGAACTGCCTGTTGTGTCTCTCACTCTCTCACTCTCTCACTCACTCTCTCTCGTTCTCTCTCTCTCTCTCTCTCTCTCTCTCTCTCTCTCTCTCTCTCTCTCTCTCTCTCTCTCTCTCTCTCTCTCTCTCTCTCTCTCTCTCTCTCTCTCTCTCTCTCTCTCTCTCTCTCTCTCTGTTCATATATTTACCTTTTCCTTTTCTGGCTGAGCCTTTGTAGTCTTGGCTGTCCTCAAGATCATGTTAACAATGGTGAAGGATTGTTATCCGAGGCCTTGGTCAGGAATGTGGTTGTATAACTTTTTTTTTTTTTTATTGTTTTATTTTATTTAAAAGCCAAATGGATAAGAAGAAGAAAGAAAAAAACGTAAAAGACAGCAGAAATATGGAGCTCTGTTAAACAGAATGAACTGGGGACACAAACCCTTCTTTTGAGCAGGTAGGTCAGTTGAGGACATGGTTCTCTTTTGCAGTGAAGAACCAAAGCAAGTAAAGATCGCAAGGGTCCAGTGAGATGTAGGGTGGTGTCAAATCTGTCCCTGCAGGTCAGCAGTGCTGCTGGTTTCCATTCATTCCCCCAAATCAGTGGTGCGTCCCAATACTCTTAAAAATGTATCCTCCTTTCCTCTACTACCACCACCACCTCCTCTCCGTGCCCTGGAAACCCATCTTTGTGTCCTAATCTAATGTTGCTGATTACGTATTAATTGCGTATTAATGGTTGCATAAATTAATGTCTCGATGCGAATCGCATTTTTTACTGTACATGCAACTACTTGTACTTGAAACGTACAGCCAGTTTTGTATACTTCCGGGTAGGAGACGAGTGGAGGAGTGGAGGAAAGGAGGTGAAGAATATTGGGATGCACCCCATGACTGATTTAAACCAGGAACAACAAGCCCATGTCCGAATCAAGACCCTTCCATACTATTGAGTTGAATAGACAGGATGAGAAAGTAAAGTGAAATTTTCTGTAAATGTAGTGTACTTAAAACCCCCCCGGAAGATATACTTACTTCCCAGTTTCGCTGAATATATTTGGGTGCATACTTTTTCAAGAAGTACATGAACATTTTGGTCACATAGATATGATGCGCAGCTTCACTGACGTTTTTCTTCAATAACAACAAAAACAACATGTGACACGGCCACGCAATGGTGGGACATCTTACGACACTACCATAGTACGGTTGCAAAATGGTATGAATGATATTTTTGTTAGCATACTACACATTGCGTACTAAACAGCACACAGGAGACAGGATGCAGTAGATAGGGCTCTGATTCGGACACAGCCCAGGGCTGCGTTCGGTCCGAAATTTATCCTTTCTTCCTGTCGTTCCCTTCCCTTGCTTCAAGGGGAATCCCCAAAATGCCAGGATGAAATATGGCAGCCGCACCATGTGGGATTCGGTTCCAATTTAAGGGGAGGGAGTAATTGTATAAGCTAAGTTCCCTCACAATGCAATGCTCCACGCAAGTGGGAGGTCACGTCTCAACTCTATGGGGAAGAATTTCTATATCTGTTGCGAGGGCCGTTCAGTTCTGTTTTGTTTTGTTTAGTTTCTCATCTATCCTCCCTTGCAGAGCACCTTTTAAATTTGCTTGCTGCATGTAGCAAATGACATCACAGGATGGCTCACTCTGGGCTGTGTCCAAATCAGAGCCCTATCTACTGCGCCCCGTCTCCTGCGTACAGTGCACTGTGTCTGAATCAGAGCCCTATCTACTGCGCCCGTCTCCTGCGTACAGTGCACTGTCTGAATCAGAGCCCTATCTACTGCGCCCGTCTCCTGCGTACAGTGCACTGTGTCTGAATCAGAGCCCTATCTACTGCGCCCCGTCTCCTGCATACAGTGCACTGTGTCTGAATCAGAGCCCTATCTACTGCGCCCCGTCTCCTGCGTACAGTGCACTGTGTTCGAATCAGAGCCCTATCTACTGCGCCCTGTCTCCAGCGTACAGTGCAATGTGTCCGAATCAGAGGCCTATCTACTGCGCCCTGTCTCCTGCGTACAGCGCACTGGCAGAAGTGTGCTGTTTAATGTGCATTGTTTAGCAGTCCGCGAAAAATATCCGGCATACTATTTTCCAACACTGTTTTACTTTCAACGTGCAGTCACGGGTAAAAATTAAAAGTGGCAAAGCATGCATTTATTTTAAATAGTAAAAATATGATTATTTTTATTTCAAATACATTGGTTTAGGTTAAAAATATATTTTAGGCTAGTTTTGAGTCACCATTTGGTTGGAAAGTCTTGCAAGATCTGGCAACCCTGTGCCCCACTCTTGCGCTGCCATGTCACGTGTTGTTTTTGTTGTATTTGAAGGAAAACGTCAGCGAAGCTGTGCCTCATTTTTTTTTAAATGAAGCTTCACGTCAATTATGTGACCAAAATGTTAGTGTACTTTTTGAAAAGTGTGCTCCCAAATGTACTCGGCGAAAGCCCGGAAGTAAGTGTCATCTGGGTGTTTGAAGTATACTGCAATTAGAAAAAATTTTGTGTACTCTACGACTTTCTCGTCCTCGTCCTATCTACTCACCAAGGCTACTCAACAGTGTGGGACACAGCCCTGGTGTTTTGCTATGGAAAGAGTGTATTTGATTGGCTCGTAGGAGTCTGTCACCAGTGATTGACAGCACAGTAGCCCCACCCTTTGTGGAGATTATGAAGCCTCGATCTATCTTCATCCTAAATTCGAGGATGTGCTCCTGCTCAAAGCTAAGGGCAAAAAAGCTCAGAATAGGGCAAAAATGGAGAAGAAATAAAAAAAATTTAAAAAAAAAAAAAAAAGTTTTTTAAAAAAAAAAAAAAAAAAAACAAAAAATAATAAATTTTTTAAATTTTATTTAACTACCAGTTAATTAAATAACCCCACATAACCCACAAATTTAAATAATAATAATTTCTATTCTATAGCAATAATAATAATTGGCTATTCCCGTTCCCCTCCGCCCCCCACCCCGCCCAATCAGACTTTACCCTGTAACCTCTCTGACGTGACTGGTAAAGTGGCCCGTCCTGACGGGACCCTCGCAAAATATCTAAAGCTGTCAAAAAAGTCAAAAGGAAAAAGGTGAAAAGGAAGAAGAAAAGAGAAGAAGGAGGAAAAGAAAGGAAGAAGTGAACATGTGATAAATTGATGAAATAATGTGATGAAATGAATTCTCTAGTGCTCTCTGACTTTAGGGGCATTGGCCCCGTACCGGGGAGCGCTTAGTTGAAGTAGATAAGCTGTTATTTAGCTAGCTTATATTACACTTAGCTAGTCACTAGTTAGCTATAGTCACACACACGCACACCGGAGGATCGCCCCGGCCCCGCATATAGACCCGAAACCCGACCGACGCCGATACCGTAGCCGATACCGCGACCAGGAATACTGCTTTTTATTGAGCCCCGCAGTGAGCAGCCCGACCTGTGTAATGCACTGACTGAAGCGCATAGTCAGTGTTTCCCTGTGTTATGTGTTTACATGTGTTTGGGCACTGGGCACCAGGACACTAATGAAAACCAAAAAAAAAAAAAAAAAAAAAAATAATTATATATATATTGTGGTTGTTCTTGCGTTGAGTGTGCGGTTTTTCATTAATTGGACAATGCAATTATTGGACAAAGTTTTTTCTTTTTCTTTTTTTTTTGGACGTACTCTTGCCTGCCCCCTGCAGAGAGATGAGAGTACGTTTTTTTTTTAACTATTTTTCTGTTCATAACTTTTACTTTACTTGAATTTTTTTTTTTGGTACCCGCCTCTGCTGGCCATTGTTTTGTTCCTGTTGTATTTTGTTAATTTTTAATTGCTTTTGGAGGTTGTTTCTGGACTTTTTTTTTTTTTTTTTTGTTCACAGTTAATGTCTTTTATTTTTTTTTTATTTTCGGTATTGAGCTGGAAAAATGTGTTTTTTCTCTCTGACTGAAGTTACGAGCTAGCCTAGCATGAATGACACTGATAAAACGTGGCATATAATTTCTCTCTGTTTTCACTGCGTGTGTAGTGACACACACAGTATATTGTTATTTTTTAAATATTTTAAATTTATTTGTTTTTCTATTAGGGGTTGGGTTTTTTTGTGGTAATGGGGACATCTGTACACCCAGAAATAATCTGTGTGTCTGTGTGTTTGTCTCAGATAGTTCAGATCTTTATCGGGCTCGTGACCATCGGCCTCGGCATTATGTTAACGTTGCAAAGAACTGTGGTGTGGGCCGCCCCGTTATGGATGGGACCAGTGGTAAGTTCCATCTAGTGGTCACAATGTGGTATTGCAAGAGTTTTTTTTTTTTTTTTTTAACCCCTGCATTTCTGTTTTCCCCATTAGTTTTTTTCCATCTGTCAAAATAATAACATAAATAAATGAAATATACATTTATGTGACCGTTTGATCCACCAGAATTAGTCTCCTCACTTATGGCAGTTTGTGCACCAAATAAATCTAATAAAACCTGTACTGTTCTGTACAAATACATTTTTGAGTTCGGTCTTACCTGTATCACGGACCGTATTCCTTTGCTCATGTCTTAAATCGTTTGCTCATGTCTCTTTTTAGTTCATCTTGTCTGGAACCATGTCTATCATTGCACACAAAGGAACCCGACCTGGCCTGGTGAGTACTGGTTTGGTGTCTGGTTTTGTTTGGGGGAAGGGGGTTGAGCCGAGCCATGGCGGGACGTATTCCGACCTCCACCTCGGAACGGTCGAACACGCCCCCCAGGTGTCAACCTTTGCTGTTTTACAGAAAAAGTGACTCCTCAACACCTGAGGATGATTCCTGAGCCTGTATTTTTGGGCTGTTCCCTGTGCTAACCCCCGGCCCCCTCCCCACAGATCAGAGGCACCCTCGCTCTCAACGTGTTCAGCTGTGTGATGGCCGTCGCGGCGATCGTCCTCTATGCTTTTCATCTGATCTACGAGAGGCAGTTCGACAGCGGCTGCCACAGGATCAAAGGGTACTACGACCAAGATTATTACTGGATGTGCGAGGAGATCTTCCGGAAGTACAGGGTAGGTATAAGCGCCTGTCTCCGATCACTGCTTCCTCCTACTTCCTACTTTTCAGTTCTTTTGTTGTGGCTAGTGTCACAAACCGGGCCGCACGGCCGTGACAAAGAGGGAGACGCACACCAATCAAGCTTAATTAGCAAATAGTTTATTCATTAAAAAGTTGGTAACATAAGAAAGAAACTTGCTGTTTATCTCGTTCAAGGGACAATTTATTTTCCTCTAACTGCAACTTAGCGAGCTCCAATTCATGTTGGTGTTTCATACTGTCATTCTGCAGTTTTAATTTCTCTTTCTCCAGCTCTATCTCCGCCAACCGAACTTGCAGGGACACGCTATCTTCTATGTCAGACATCTTTTTAATTATTAAATCTCTGGTTACGGCAAGCGCAAACAACAAGTCTAAGTGCCGATATAGGTAAATATTCTATTAATGACACCTCCCAATAAGCCGCAAGCAAGCACAGCTCACTCCGATTTAGCAGGTGGAAACTGGTAGGGGAGGGACGCAACAAGAATTCATTTACTTTTGGGTCGGCATGCAAGCTAACTAACCCACCGCGTCTACTCTGCATGAACACCTCACAGCGTACAAACGTGCAACAATGTATCAATACTACTCCACAACAATGTAACCATGAAGCCTACAGTTTTTCCAACTATGTCCTACAAAATACAAACGGTGCGCCTTTCTTCAGGCCACACCCGCAAAGCTTAACAAGCCCTGACAACATCAGCTATTAAACAGGCGCCACCTCCTATTGGTCAACGCCACCACGGAACAATTTTATCGGAAACCTCAGTTTACAGTTACCGAATAAAATATTTATAGCAGACGTCAGAAAAACACAGAACTTATTTCTCCTGCGTCGAGACTAGCCCAATCTAAGGAGTACACTTATTGCACTACCGCTATCTGTGCACCCCGTTTTAGAATACCACAACACAAGTAGGAAGCGATACGATCATGGACAAACACCCGGTCAACTTCCAATGTTTAGAGTAAATTCCCTTTTCCCCGCACTGCTAACCTATCAGGCCCCCCCGTGGGTTTGCGGTGGGTTACTTTAAACCTGAAACTCGCTGGCGTATGAGCAGACCATTTAATAATCCGTCAACACCGCCACGACAGGTACCCAAGCACGTAGCTTCAGCCGCTAATACCACGAAAATTAACAAAATGCCAAACGGGCTTCTGCTGAACCCGTCGCTTGCCTACCAGGGAATACTGCAATACTCCAAACTTGACCGATGCTCGTGCAGGATGGTTCACTTACCTACCGTGAAAACAGGTACGGCACACGTCGCCCCGATAACAAACAGAATCCGGGTGACGTCATTGCTTCCTCTCTCCACACATCCGAATCTTATCTCCTGCATGTCTCCACGCAAAATATACTCAACGAATTCCGACAAATAGGTTTTGTCCGATAAACCAGCTATATTCACCAGACAATCCCACCGCTGCCACCATTTGTTATGCCCCGCCGGAAAACAGGACATAAACAAACGGAGACCACACAGGACATACGTTTTAACAATAATTTATTAAAAGAAAAAGGTTCAGTATAAGCTCCCCGTCTCGCAACGCCTTGCGAGAGAGGCCTTGCTGGATGTGTGAGAAGGAAGCAGCCATTTCGTTGTTTTAGGAGCAGCCTCTTTATCCAGGCTTCACAGGTGGCGTCGGTTTCCCAATCAAGGTGAGTGCACTCACCTGACAGAGAACCGACGCCACCCCTCCAGCAGGGGTCACCCTCACCCCCTCTACATCATAGAGACAAGCAGGAGAGAGAAAGAAACACAGACAAACACCCTGGGGAACAGGGAATAAGGGGCGGGCGCAACATTAGCAATGGTATGTGACATCAGTATGAGTCAGTAGCTTAAGTGAGTGGATGAGTGGAAGAGAGGGAATGCAATGTTGTATAGTGCTGCAAAACAAAGACAAACCAGCAATCAAAAACCAAAGGCGTAGCTCAGAGAGGAGGGGGGGAACAACAACTGAGCTTAGGTTTTTATTAAACCCCTGGCACACAAGGCCCATGTGATTCCAGTGTCGCTGACGAGCCCCAGGTGTCTTCACTCTGCTGATGACCCTCTGCCACGCCCACCAGCACCTGCCAAGGAGGCAGCCACACCCAACCAAACAGACAGGGCGGGGAGGGTCGTCACACTAGAGTGAATGTTCTCTGGCTGATTAGATTGAGTTTTAACCGGGTACACAAACCTGCCAGTCTAGTCAATCAGGCAATTGGTCAATCGATCAGTTTATCAATAGAAGATTGTCATTTAAAAAAATGTTTTTGTTGATAATTAGATTAAATACCCATAGAGCGCCTAACGCAAGTGCCACAGAGAACTAACACAAAAATAAAACTAACCAAATTAAGTGGTATAATTCTTAAGAACGGGCCTGAGCAGCCACTCAACAGCAGGGGTTCTGCGTGCTGGCCATTGAGCACAGTCACATCTTTAGGGTACACCTGCAGTCTGCGACCGTAGCCGATACAAATGTCAGATCAAAGATATGATTGAGCTAATTAAATAAGTAAGAGCGGATGTTGGCACAAAATCCCGGAGCGGATCGGATCGGCTCTTGCTGTGCAACCCCTGCTCAACCGGCTAAGTGACGGCAAACGATTAAAGACACGATCATAAACGCCAGCATCTGATTTATTGTCTCAGGTGATTCAGCCTAACCCATGTTTCATAACCCTTCATAACCCATGATTCTGTCATAACCCATGTTTCATAAACTCGTGATTCTGTCATAACCCATGTGTCATAACCTGTGATTCTGTCATAGCCCATGTGTCATAACCTGTGTTTCTGAAGTAGCCCATGTTTCATAAACCTGTGTTTCTGAAGTAGCCCATGTTTCATAACCCGTGTTTCTGAAGTAGCCCATGTTTCATAAACCCGTGTTTCTGACATCGCTGCTCCCTTGACTTGCAAGCTAACCTTTTTTTTTTTTTTGTCATCTTGTGGTGTCCTCCATCTTGATTTGGCGCAGATCGCGTTGGACGGCATGAGAGGCCTGCTGCTTGTCCTGTCCGCGCTGGAGTTAGCCGTCGCTCTCTCCGGTGCCGTCTTCGCCGGCATGGCCAGCTGCTCCAGCTCCTCCCACAAGCCGGTAAGCTCCGCCCCCCCTCCCCCAATCGGTCCGGAAAATTCCTCCCGGACTCTCTGACGTACTCGCCATTTCAGAATTCCTCCCGGGGCTTTCGGCTGATAGTCGTTCCACATCAGGAGTTCCTGTATTAGTGTTTGGTGTTTTAAGGGGTGCTTGAGAATTCCAGGTATGCTGTGGGAATGCCACAGAGACGGGGTACGTCAGTTATTCCCCTCTAGCTGTGCTGGCTTGGCCGTTTAATTTACAGTGTGATGCAGGCCTCCGTGTCCTTTCTGACTCCTTCATGGCATATACAAGCTGCTGATGTTATTGTTCTTTTTATGTTCGTTTTTTTATGGTTTGTCCGCTACACAAAGTGACTTGTAAGCTGGTATGGCATTAAAGGAATGTCTAGAAGTCGACACCGAGGCAACATACCTTGGCGTGTCACGTGTCTCGAAATGTATCTGTTCTCCCATGATGAGTAGCAATCCAAAGTGCAGTTTTGATTTGTGCGAATTTGGCTGATTCTGGCACAGCGCTGACATTTTAAGACTGACACCAACCCCCCCCCCCTTCTTTGTTGTTTGGTCAGACGGTTGTGCTGATTGAGACGACGCCGCGGGTCGATGCCGATCTCGGCAGCGACGAGGCTCTCCTAGGCAGCGACGACGCCCCCGGCAACCCTCCACCCTATGACGACTGAGACGGGGGTCTGGGCACTTGGCAACCCCCACAGGCTGTACTCAAATGTCCTGCTTCCTGTTTCCTGTTGCTCTCTGGTGCCTTGAGGTGGTGTCTGGGAATCTTCTTCAGATGATGTGACATCCTCGCATCGCCTCCCTTTTTAAAACGTTATTATTATTTTTATTTTTTTTACTTCTTACCGTTTTTTTGCTCCATTCTAATGGAGCATGCGATTGCTTTTCCACACACATCGATAACCAAAAGCTTTTAAATCCGTTTCTTCACAAAACGTTATATTCGTATTGCCAGTCTAATTTCACCCTTCTCTGCTGTAGTCGAGGAGGAGGAGGAGGAGGAGGAGGAGTAATGTGTGCTCGAGAGACTGCTTGCTTTATTTTTCCGAAGCATATCTTTAAATGTATCTGTAATTTAGTTTGTCCACGTGTTTTTCTTCATATCCTGTTATAATAAAGATGCGCTTGTGTCCAATTGGTTATGAATGTTCTGAAGTTATTCACTGAGTGAATTTGGAAGTTGCACACCAACATGACAAAAGGTTTTATATGCAGTGACACATTTTTTTTGTTGTTGTTTTGGCTCTGGACTCCAGCACATTGGATTTGGAATGGAACCGGAGGGCTACAATTGCTACACGGTTCACCCGATATGGATGTAAAAATGTTTTCCATTTCTGACAGCACCAGTTTCTTTATTGTTAATAACATCTGCTCAAAACAGTCCTATATCATAGGCTGATGTTTACAAGTTTTGGTTGGATGACATCCTTGATTTTGAATTTCAAAGGCAAAACTGGTTTGTGGAAATTTGCAGGAATATCGATCGCATTTCACAGCATGTCCGCTGAATGACTTTTCAATACTTATTCTTATTGTCATGTTGGTCCCTTATTAGGGTATATATTGCACACAAACACGTTTCAATTTGAACACATTAGTAACGGCCTCTTTTTAAATGTCCAGGAATGTGATTGCTTGCTCTGTGCTCAGGAATTCTGACCCGTGCTAGCGTGATAATCGTATTGCGCATGCGCGTGTGTATTGCGTGTGCGCAGAGACAGCCGAGGGCCGAGATGCTCCAGGTTTCCGATCAGCACCAGTCACCAGACCAGACGTGATTCAGTGAAACTTTGACACTTTTTAATAAATTACATTAGAGCATCTTGGATTCCGTTTTCACCCGGTATCGAAATTTCATTTTGACTGATTTTAATCGCATATCTTTCAAACGCTGATGTTTACCTAAATAAATCTTAGTATTGCATATAAGAGTAAGAGTAACATACGTATGTTACCTGGATAGCTGTTCGTTTTGTATTTTCTGTAAATGTTAATGTTATATTTTAATTCAACAGAATATCATAGGCGAGTCGATCAGTATTTTAACTCGCACGACATAGCCTATAGACAACCGCATCTGTTCTAATTGACTTAACCAAAAGGAATTTTGCTTTATGATATGTTTGATGAAATATCAATCGCTGTCGATGAAATTGAGCTGTGTTTATGTATTGTGAGGTTTATCTTCAGACGTGTTATCGTACGCATTTAGTGCAAAGGCGTGCAAGAACTTGCGTGATAGTGCGTATGATATGTCAGCTACCGATGAGAAAGATGTAACGAAAGCTTGCATAAATGTCGCATAGAGATTTTGTTGAGAAATGAATGCTATGCTGATGTTTCGTAACATAATTAATATTTTCACAAATAAGAATTGAGTGTCCCGTATTCACTGCCGCATGTCACGCATTATCTGCCCGTACTGCAGAGAAACACCGACAGCATCATCCGCCCATTAACTCTCCACTAGTTTTTCCCCACAGCTGCCCCGCGACTAGCGGAACGTACCTTTCCGTTCAATCTAAAAAGGGACAGGATTTACTTAGCCTATTTGAACAAACGGGACAGGTAAGGAAGTCTTAAGTCTATACATTTTTGTGCCTTGCTTTGTGGAAAATTATCACCTTCGAGGCATGATACAGGACATTTAACTTTGTCTACCCTTTCTAAGAGAAACACTTTAGGTTGTCCTTATTTGTCGTTTTGGGGGTACCGCAATGCCGGTGTCTGTTAAATGTAGACTCACAGACATGCGTCCAACGTATAGTTATAATGCTCGCACACCCGCACTACATTTAAAGGGTCATGTTAAGAGATATGTTCGAGGGTGGTGGTGCAATGGGGAGTTTGGAAACGTGCCCAAATAGCAATGCAGTCCTGATGCTGCGCTTTCGCTCGGAGCCTAGTCGTCACGGCCTCGAGCCTTTGCAAATGTGCATAAGAAATAATTAACTCGCTATAGCCGAAGCACAAATACACATAGCCTATAATCGGCTTGTATGACTCCGATTTGTTTGTTGTAATCTGTTTCTGTTGTCACACCAAGGTAATATGCGCATGTTTGGAGGTCACCTCTAATTTGTCCTACATGAATCTGGATTCTTGTTTAAACCCATAATAAAACAATTAACTGCATATTTCACCATTAAGTTATGACGACAACATATAGGATTTATTTTTCAGTGTTATATCGGGGCTTATGAAGGCCGTGCCATGTGGACTAGCCTACTCGTGTTTCTTTTTCCTTACGTTTTCTCTCCATATCTTGGTTTTCTCTCCATATTGTCCCCTTCTCAATCTTCTTTAGTGATACGATTAACGTTTTTCTTTCAAAACATGAGTCATTTCGCACCTCCCCGTTAATCATTGTGTTCTCTGTTTATTTGCCAAAACTCCGTCTCTCCAGTCCCGAGCTTCCTCCCTGTCCTCAGCTGCGCAGTTATCCTGATTCCTGACTTTGCAAAGTCCAGCCGCATCTTCTCTGCAGACAACATGGGCATTGACAGCGAGGATCCCTTACCACTAGATGGCGCTCTCAGCACCAAGCAAGTGCGCACGTTCCTGAAAGGAGAACCCAAAACTCTTGGGGTGAGTTATTTCAGCAGCTCGAAAACAGCCATTTTGACGGCTTGCTACTCCTACTCTGGAACGTGGATTTTCAACCAGTTGGCAGGGAAACACATGGCTGCCATTGCAAAAATAAATAAATAAATAAAATAAGTTAAATAAAAATGAGGATTACATTATAAGAGACAACGACATTATGATATTTTTTTACAATAATAACGTGTTCGTTTCATCTTGTTAACTATTAAACTTGTTAACTTGGTCAAATGTGTGCAAATGTTGTGTCAAAATATAGGTTATTCAGTATTTATACATAATTATATATGATGCTATGGGACTTTCTATATGAAACAATGGTGTCAAAAGGGAGATGCTTCTCTGTGTTGGAAGGGTGTCTATTCCAAGACACCCTCAGAGGCCCAACCAGCACACTTCAAATTTATGACCGTGCACTCACGAGCACACATTCATGCCAAGGAAGGAAAAACAAACTCTGTGATTTGTATCTGTGTGATCGGGTAGGGCATGGTCCGGAGCCAGGCACATAGAATGAGCTCATCTTTAACACTGGTAAATCAAGGACATGCGTGCGCATCCCCACGTTAGTGAATTGATTTGAAAAGCTTATTCGTAGGCAAAAGCCATATGGTAGAACAATCAGAGACTATTTCAGTTACATTTGTATATTCAAACATCAGAGTGATATACGTATCTCGATAAGGAGGTAAAAGGACCCATTCACACCTGCATACACACACTCACAGGGGACACATTTATGGTCCTAGATCGGCCGAAGAGATAGAGTGTGGATCTTCTCAAGGAATGCCTTGAGGCCCGGTCATTAAAAAGACATCTGGCCCCCTAGGCTTGGAAATGTGTGTGTGTGTGTGCAGGTTCAGCAGCTAATAGAGTTTGGTAAACTTAAGGAAAAACATTTCCTTTGTTCTGCAACGAACATTTGGTATGAAATACATTTGACAAATAAGTTATCTTTCTTCATCCACAACCCGTTAATATAAAAGAATATGTTAGTACAGATAATGTTTCAAATCACAAAGGAAGGTGTTATGCTTGGGTTATAATTATACATACCTGTGATGAATAACAATAAAAGGTTTATAGCTAGTATTATATAACCCATCATAGCAGGGTATTATTATGTAATGAACAACTATGGTCAGACCATGGCCAGACTGTCTTTGATATAATTAAATCATGCTATTTCATTTAAAGTATAATATAAGACAAAGGCCAATTGTAATGCTAAATAAGACCAGCAGAGACCGCTGCAGACCGTGGAATATATTCCCCAGGGGGGAGGCGCTTTCAAACTTTAAGTCACGTGGGGTGTGGTTTGAAAGACGCATATAACGGGGTCGTCTGAGTTGGCCCGGGGCTAGTGTTGTTTTGTCTCTGTCATCAACGGAACGGTGTTTACGTCTTGTGGGTGAGCATGATATTGACGGACTAAGACTGGACTGTGTGATTGAGAGTGTTTAATATTGTTTAATATGTGTATGTTTAGCCGATCAGCCTGGGTATGTATATTCATGCGAATTTATTTACAATAAATTACGTTATGCCAGACTCTGGAATGTAGTGTCTAATTGAGAGAAAGTTTGAATAATTTGTAGTGGAATGATCCCGACTCCTCCCGACGGGGCGGTGAAAGGATTATTCTATTTATTATACTACACAGTATATTAAAGTTATTCGCGGCAGGAGTTGGCTTAGGCTGCATGGAAATCTCAAGATAAATAGCGAATCTGAATTCCATCAGATGTTTTAATTCAACTGTCTTGCTTGAGGCCAGGACATCATCAAAGCATCTTTTAATAAATAACATTTATATAACGTAATATTGGTATAACGTAAAGGTCATTGACCTGAATTGCACCAGTAAAAGTGTCCAGCAGTTTAAATGGATTATACGTGCAAAAACAAAAGCACACTTTTCCAGTCAGTTTAAGAAAAGAGACTTTGTTAAATTTTAGACTGCATGCATTCTTTGTGTAAGTGATTTTTAAAAAGAAAAGTGTGACAGGAGAGTATTTGATCCCACTCTTCCTCTGTTTTTCTCTTCTTATCAGGCTATACAGATCATCATTGCTGCTTTAACCCTTTGTCTGAGCGTGACTCTGCTCCAGCAGCCGATACACTTCTCTGGGGATGTCAATGTCCTATTAGTGGTGGTGGTCCAGGTGAGGTAAACTCCATAGATATGGAACCATAGATGTGACATATCATGTGATGTAATAGTAATTTGCTATTCTGAAATGGAACAATTTGGCAGCCATCTTAACTGGGTACAGTTCATCGCCAGCTATAATAGGAACCTATGGCAAAAGTGCCATGTACTCTCTTTCTTTCTAACCAACTGTGATGTCATAATCGGGTCTCAGAAGCCAGATAGCTGATGATTGGCTCATAGATATAGAACCATAGTTATTGGCCACCATCTTACCTGGGTACAGTCTAAAAAATTGTGCCACTAGACTATGATGCATGACTAATATATGGTTCTATATCTATGGTAAACACATATACTGAGGTGTGACTTAAACCAGTAATTAAGGGGTTGTACTTTTTAATAACGTACAAATAGTACCTCTTGTTCTTCCTGGGTAGAAATACTGTAGGTCTGCTTTTGTGCTGTTCATGCAAAAATCATTTGGCTATAATGTACACTTCAAGTGAAATTACTTCATAATGATGTAACAAATGATAATACTGTTCATAATGAGGTGAGAAATAATTCTAAACTTCTAAACTTATGTATAATCTTTGGTTTATTTATTTATTTTTTATGTGAATCACCCAAATGTTATGGTATCACATTAGATACCCTTAATAATTTTTTTTTAAAGAATTGGATACTGACAGGTGATCCTCAATAAAACTGGCGAACTTGCTTATCAGAAAAATAAAACATATTCCTCATGGTCATTACTGGTGACAATAGCCAACAAGCCCAAAGGACCATTTCCAGACACTTTAGTGATCACTAGCTTGCTAGCAGTATGGCTCACGCTCAAGGTAGGCTGCTGTATGGCTGAAGTGTGTGTGAGTGCCGGCCAATCGGTGACCGGCGTGTCTCAACCCTGCAGCTCATCCTGTCTGGCTCCGCCTTCGTCCACGCTGGGAGGATGCCGTCACTCTTCTGGGTGAGTTCCGCTGTCGCCGGGCAGAATACAGAGCCAATCATCCACCATTCCCCCACCGAACATTCTAAAGTTATCTGGCTATCTACCAAGCTGTTTGTCTGTATGTCTGTCTGTCTGTTCTACACGCAACACCACATGAATCATGATTTTTTAGCGCTGCCTGTGCTACCTTACTGACCTCACAGTGTTTTGGTAAAACCGCAAATTCTGTCATAATATTTATTGTAGCATCATGTAAATATGTTGTACCGAATGACTAAGTTGTCGTAATTGCAGTGATACTTAATTCACCTCATCACTGCCCAGGGCGGGGCCGCGCAGGGCGGGGCCGCGCACGGCTGCGCAGATCTGCTCTGCAGTGCATGCAGAGACTTGGCTGCTTGCTCATGCACTTGGAAAGAGAATTGTTTTATTTCTTTATTTTTTTCCCTTTCAGTCTAAGTCAGGCTTGGGTTTTTCCGATGTATGTGTAGACAATCATGAACATTAATGAGACTTTTTAAAAAAGGAAAGTGGTTGGAATTTTATGTGTTGGGGAATGCGCACGCAGGTTCACCCTCCTCATATGGGAGATAATATTATCCTATAGTGACCAGCATGCCTCTCCTATTTATTTTTTCAGTTTGCTGGTTTAACTTTCCTAGAATCCTGCGGGGGCGATGACCTCACGCTGCTCTCACGCTCTCTCTTTCGCTCTATTTTTCTCTCTTTATCTCTCTTTATCTCTCTTTCCCTCTTTCTCCCTCTTTTTCTCTTTCTATCTCTGTCTCTCTCTCCATCTCTCTCTCTCTCTCTCTGCAGGTGAAGACCTCTCTGGTGCTGAACCTCGTGAGCGCGGCGTTCACCACGGCAGCCCTGGGCCTCCTCTCCAAACACCTCCCTTATCGGCAGGACTCCTACCACTGCGAGCACTGCAGGAGGGTGGAGAACTTCACCGTGGTAACCACCAGGGCATGGCCTTCAAAAGGGGCCCCCCAGGGGCCATTTCCTCCAATAACCGTCAGGGCCTGAAGGGTCTCAGAGTAGGAGTGGTATAAGTTTATGAGATGGGTTGGTCTCGGCAGGGAGATTCGTCATGCACATAGCGGCTGGAATTACGGTTCTCAGCAGCACATGGGGAATCGAAAACGTACTAGAGTACGATAGGCTACCAAATTGGGTAAAAATGGGGAAAAAACTGAAACAAATTTACATATAAAAATATATATATATGTTAGAATGTGAACCGTTATCTCAGGATGAAAGAAACGTTCCACTGGGCCAATTACAGTTCAGCTACCAAAACGAAAGAACGAGTTAGCGACACCCTGTGAATGAATGTTCTGTGTTCTGGGTTCCGTGTTCCACAGATCATGATTGACGGTGTGTTGGGCACCCTGGTGCTGTTCCTGGTGCTGGAGCTGCTCATCTGCATAACGGGCATGCTTTACGGACTGAGCGTTTTGGCTAACGGCGCCCTCCAGGTGAGTGGAGGACCAACGACATGAGGCCTTGTCTGTCACAGTTAAGAAATCTGGGGAATACTGAAGCAAAGACACTGACCTCGGAATTAATTATATGTCTGCTGTAGGGTGTACATCTCTAGCATGAGCAGAACACAAAACATTTTTGTGTTCATTAAACCACAAGATTATACTCACTTGTTCCATATTTATAAACAGTAAAAATAATGCAATTTCATTTTTATGTAAAGTATGTTTTTTAAATACAAGAACTTTAGGTCTGTACTGTAAGGGATATTCATTTAGGGTTCACTAATGATTGACAGCTGATTGACAGATGCACACCTGCTGATTCACAAGGTGTAAATCACTGTAATGCTTACATAAGCGTTTTGGTCTCCAAAAGACCAACACCAAATCATTCTCTGGTGGGCAGGATAAAAACGTTGTTTCTTTCAGTACTAGATCGGCTTATTATCACAGTTTTTATTTATTTCGTTTTTTATATTTATAATGGCCGTTCTGATTGCGAAGCATCTTTCATTTAAATGTGTATCTCTTGAGTGGGGTTTTAGTATAAATGTGAATCTCTGTGGAGAAGTCACCATAGTTTATGTGTAGTTTAAGTTTATATGAGGTCTAGTAATCAGAGTAAATGTGCTGGACTTCAGGCCGATAGACTTGAGTAAACCACTCTTAGCCTTAACAAAATGGCCACCCAATTTTTTGGTACCACTGATATGGAGCTCCTCTCTCTCTCTCTCTGTCTGTGTCTCTCTCTCTCTCTCTCTCTCTCTCTCTCTCTCTCTCTCTCTCTCCCTTTCTCTCTTTCTCTCTTGCTCTCACTCTCCCTTTTTCTCTCTCTCTCTCCCCCTCCCTCTCTCTCTCTCTCTCTCTCTTTCTCCCTTTCTCTCTTTCTCCTCCTCCCTCTCTCTCTCTCCCTTTCTCTCTTTCTCTCTTTCTCTCTCCCTCTCACTCTCCCTTTTTCTCTCTCTCTCCCCCTCCCTCTCTCTCTCTTTCTCCCTTTCTCTCTTTCTCCCCCCCTCTCTCTCCCCCCTCTCTCTCTCTCTCTTTCTCTCTTTCTCTCTCCCTCTCACTCTCCCTTTTTCTCTCTCTCCCTCTCCCTCTCACTCTCCCTTTTTCTCTCTCTTTCTCTCCCTCCCTCTCTCTCTTTCTCCCCCCCCCCTCTCTCTCTCTCTCTCTCTCCCTCTCTCTCTCTCTTTCTCTCTCCCTCTCACTCTCCGTTTTTTTCTCTCTCTCTCCCTCCCTCCCTCTCTCTCTCTCTCTCTCTCTCCCTCCCTCTCTCTCTCTCTCTCCCTCTCTCTCTCTCTCCCTCCCTCTCTCTCTCTCTTCCCCCCCCCCCTCTCTCTCTCTCTCTCTCGCGGTCAGTTGGCTGTTGGCAGCCAGCGGATGTCCAGACCCCGGCCGCAGCCCACGGAGCCCCCCCCACCTCCTTGTGACCCTGAATCCCAGGTGCAGCCCCACCTCAGTGGGAGAGCGTTTTAGGGGCGCGTCCACGACGCCCCTAAAACGACTGTTCTAGTGACGCTCAGTTTCCAGAGAAGATTACTTTCAATCCTCTCCTGTTAATTTCTAAAAGAACGTTGTTTAGTTTTATTTAATTCCTTTTGGTTTGGTTATCTAAGTTTGTTTTATGAGCTTATTGTAGCAGGTTGATAGAGAAGGAACTGAACGAAGCTGATGGTCCTGGGGGGGGTATACTTCAAAGCAGGATTACTGCATTAGCTGGATAACTGCACTGAGTAAGAGAAGCAGGATTACTAAGTTAGCTGGATCCAGCTAACTCAGTAATCCTGCTTCATAGTATACCCCCCTGCTCTTGTGTTACCAGTCACTGAACAAGTCTCTCTCTCACCCTCTCTCTCTCTCATCTCTGTCTTTCTCTCACACACTCTTTCTCTTTCATCTCTCTCTTTCTCTCTCTCACCCACTCTTTCTCTCTCATCTCTCTCTTTCTCTCTCACACACTCTTTCTCTTTCATCTCTCTCTCTCTCTCCCACTCTCTCTCTCATCTCTCTCTCTCTCATCTCTCTCTCTTTTTCTCCCTCTCTCCTCCCTTTGTTTTTCTCTCTCTGTTTTCTGTGCCCTCACTCCGGGCTCTCTTTCAGCTGACCGCTGGTACCCGGGTCATCTCTATCCCCAAGGTCCATATCCAGGTTCAGGCTCAGCCCCAAGCTCCGCCCCAGGTTGTGGTTCAAGCTCCGACCCCTAGGGCAGCCTCGCCTCCCAGTGAGCCACAGGTAGCTCCAGTGGATGAGGCCCCCATGCCCTAAAGGCCCCGCCCCCTTTCAACACAACAGCATTTCTGTAGCCATCAGTGGAGGAGGGTTGCATAGATTTTTTGGGTTTATTTTGTTGCCGGCCAGTGTGACCAGCTGGGGAGTGGGGAAGTGAGGCGATGGGGGGAGACCTGGATGAGATCAGAGTGAGATTCGAGCTGAAATGGAGACTAAGGTTGGGACTGTAACTGGCTGTGTTTCTGTTATCTTTATAACAGAGGGGTTGAGTGGGTAACTGACCCTCACTGGTTTCTGGATGTTGTACATGCGCTCTGCTCATGCCTTTTGTGTTGTGCTATATCATTTTCTAATTCGGCTCTTACCTTCCTGAATACCCCCACGTGGTTAGGGTTCCACATAAAAGGGCAATCCATGGTGCTATGGAACAAAAACAAAATTAAAGAAAAGCTAAAAATTAATAATGTTGGATTAGCTGCTTAATCCGTAAATGTCACAAACTGTGAGCAAATTAGCATGTGTGTTCATGCCTGAATGGAACGATCAATCAGAGGCCTTTGTGACATCACAGATCGGCCCGGAAACCAGAGGTTTTCACCAGAGGTAACAGAGGCCCACAAACAATGCCTTATGCTAAATAGATCGTCGTGGGGTTTCTAGTGCTTAGCTGTATTTTTAATTAATGTTGAATTAATTTGCATTATTTACTGCACCAATGAATTGCTTGCGCACTCCGTTGGAAATACGGGACGTCTTTATCATTTTGCCTCTGAAAAGACAAATTTGGCTGCTATTATTGTGTCTATAAGACAAATGCCACAGTATGGGATGGCTAGAGATCATCACGCTGCTTTTTACCATGTTTGAACATTGCATGGTGTCAATCAGAAACAGTGATGAGACCAGAGCTCCATATGATTCACTGCATTGTGATGCATTTAAATCCGCTCCATTTTGAATTATAAATTCATCATGTTATAGAGGAATGAGGATACTGCATTGTGACACATTTAAATGAGTTCAGTTTTGAATTATAAACAGAAGAATACGAATACTGCATTTTTCTACTTGGGAGTTTTATTTTAATACCAATTTATTTATTGGCATAAACAATACATGTCATGTCATAAACACATATGTTCCCAATCAGTACATACTGTACAACTCTGGTGTATTTATCTACATTAGACTGTTTCTCTTTACTTAGATGACACACAAATCAGGTGTGTGTATCCTAAATGAGTTAAACAACCTTGTAAATACTTATTTTTCAATTGTTAAAAAATGTAATACTGTGGAATGCCCTTGAAACCCTCATTTTAATGATTCTCTTGGCTTTACTGCTCTTTCTCTCTCGTTCTACCTTCCTCTCACTGTAGAACTTAACTGTGACGCTGTAACTGCATGCATGTGCTCATAATGCAATGTCTCCACTAGATGGCAGTGTTGAATAAAATGTGTGATTTGAAAAAAAAAGATGTATTGCTGATTGGCTTCTCTGGTACACACTCCTTTTACACCAAATATATGAAAACTGCTGGATGGCTCCTCCTGTTCAGGCATTGCAGGGGGCATAGGGCAGCATCGCCCAGGAAGAGGTTTATTTTTCTCTAGGATGGAAGGGGAAGATTGATGAATAATTAATGAGCGCTTAAAGACGATTCCTGAATCGTCCAATCATAGATCATGATGTGTGCAATTTATTTTTCTCTAGAATGGTAGGAAAAGATTCATGAATAATTAATGAGTGCTTGTAGCGGAAAAAAAGCACGGGATACATCATGATTTATGATTGGACGATTTGAAACTGGACTTCGAGTGCTCATTAATTATTCATGAATCTTCCCCTACCATCCTACGAAAAAAATATAGGCAATATAAATTGCGTCCAGGGAGGGAAGATTCCTATTGGCTGGGGTTAAGGTGTGAAATGTCCTCTGTCTCTGTTCTACTGAATCGACCTCAATCAAAATCTGATAATAAAACGTTGCTTTTCTTGCAATGGGAAAATGGCTTGGTATTGTCATAATGTGATTAAGACTAACAGACATTCTAATTCTTAGTCTATATTGCATATATATATATATATCTGCTTTAGTGTGCTTCTGAATATCATATACTGTATATTAATGTGAAAATGTTTGTGTATAAATATGATGACATCATGCCCATTCTCCTGCACAGTACCTGGAGATGCAAAGTTAGTTGCAAACACACATCCAGTGCTTTATGGCAGACTGCTGCCCACAGATACACCTCCTCCGTGTATAAGATGATGTTCCATAATAAATCCCATCTCCCTGCAGTATCAGGTAAGGTCAGAGGTGGAAGGTCCAGGTTCTGAAAGTAAAAGTTCTTCCCAGTTTTTAGCTCCAATCACCTGGATTTTCTAATCAGTACAATTATTAAGCCAGGAGGTAGAACTAATTAGTTAAATCAGCTGGTTCAGTTCATGGGGGGGAAGAAAAACATGGCAGGACTTTTACTTTCTGACCCCTGGACTTTCCACCGCTGGGTAAGGTGAAGTGCCACACCCGGTGAAATTGTTCATTGTAATTTTGTTGATCCCGACAAACCCTTTAGCGAATCATTCTGCACCCCATCTTTATTACACGGCAAAATTCTCCATAAATTATCTCCGATAGAGCTGATGATTTTAACCACAGTGGACTCTTTTAAACACTTTTTGGCTGCTTTGATTTTAATGTGTAACATACACTGAATGACTGTCCATTTTGGTTTTTTATGTCTTTTTTTTCCAGGAAGGGTGGAGTGTATGCATTCGGATGCATTGTGTGGTATCAGCACAGGTATTCTAGTCTTAAATGAGCAATTTGACAATTAGACACCATTAAAACGGGTTTCATCCCCAAATTACCAAGGTTTAAGAATTTTCATAACAAGAATAATAGTCTGGTCTGTGACGCACAGAAGTTAGCTTTATTTCAAGGTTTTATGTCAATGTGCAAATCGTCTTAACTACACAGCATATGCACCTGCAGGTAATTGCCACAAGAGGGCAGAGAAAACAAGTTAATTACAGAATGTTCAACTATGACTTTTTCAGGTAATTTTCAGGTAATTCGCAAAGGCAATATTGGGTACCCACATGAACTACATGAAAACGTATCATGTATTGTTTATTGGGGTTTTCTGGCTGTAAAATGTAATTTTGTACACTATATCTAAGATTTTCTAAATTACATGTACTGTGCGTATAACTTTAACCTCAAATTAAAATACACTAGAACTAAACACACTTTTCCCCCCTGTTACTAAAAGTAAGCAAATAATACTAAAGTACATTTAATCTCTTCATCAAAAGACACTAAACGTTTAATCATCAAATATCATTATCAAATCAATTTTACTACAGCCCTCAGAAAGGGATCAAAAGATTTCCCTGTCTGTAGTGTTCCGTTCCCTGTTGGAGGACTGATGCTTGATTCGCTAAACAAAGATCAAATGAATAAAATACAGAATGGCGTCGGCGTCAGAAGTTAATCAACACTGCACTACCGTGTCAGGAAATGTTTCATAATTTGTTAAATAGCGAAGTAATTACTGTAACCAAGCACTGGAGAGGGGCGTCCATTTTAGCGGTGATACATCACCGCAGTGCAATGACTCAAGCGAACACAATACAGCCTGAAGGCATGCGCCCTGCCCCTCACACGTGTGTGTGTGCCTGTGTTTGTGTACCTGTGTTGCTTTTCTCACCTTCCCTTACCTCCATCCGGACACACCCATTTAATATAAAGGCGTCTCTCCAACGGGAAGAATACTGATGAGCATTTAATGCAATGGCTCGCTGATAAGTTAAAAAAGCACACAAATCATTTATTCTGTTTTCCTTTTTTCCATATGACAGACAGGTTTCTATAAATGGACTCACTGTACACTGTAACTCGGGTAACGGCGGTGTTGTTATATTTTTCTTCCCTTGGAGATAAGCAGCAGCTGCAGATTCGAGGCGTGAGGGCGTTGCGCCTTTTGACGTGAACAGTTTGTGACGCATCTTTTTTATCCCGAAAGTAAAAATAGTCTGTGACGACAATTCACGTGTCCACTGGGCTACTGTATTTTATTTAATCGCACACTGAGCACTAATATTATGTTGTGTTGTATCTGGTGGATGCTCTTAAATCCTCTTTATGCATTATAATAAGTCACTTTGGAGTGTCTGCTAATGTACTGTATTGTAATGTAATTCCACACTTATGGGTGTAAAACATTAAATTACAATAGCACTCAATACAATTGCCACTTCTTTAAAAAACATCGCGGAAAACAGAGGAATTATTTGGGACAAAATCTATCAATTGGTTTTTACAAAGAAATGACTTACATTAGAAAAAACATTTCTTTAAGTGCACATCATAAAAACAGCGCATCACATTTAAACCAGAGGGTAATAACATAAAAACCCAATATTATTTGTAATAAAAGACTTGAGGGTACGGTTATGATTACACAAAGCAAAAATGCCGATGTAAATATCTGCTGGTATACATTTAACACCCAAGGGTGCTAAATGTTCCCCACTATTTTTCCTGTGCAACAGGTCAAAAGTGAATCTCCTCAGTATCCCTACTCATCTACATAGTGCCGATCACATCACCCTGGGTTTACGGGTACAGCGTAGCGCTTTAGCGAACCGCTAGGACCTCGTTTAGATTGCGATGGTCTCACATTCTCCACACCTCACTTCTTCGTTGTTTGGTTACGCCTTGCATCGTCATTCGGCCTTTAAATGTTTTCTTGTTTGAATGTTTTATTTGTCATTCCCTTAGTTCTTAATAGACACCGGATTAATCACATTGTGATTGGACAACGATTAAATAATGCCAACTGCCACCTGCCTGTGGATGTTATCAGCAAGGAGTTATGTGTTTGTGTGGAGCAGTTTGCTCTGGCTGATAGCTCCTTTATCTTTTTATATCAAGGGTAAAATGTGAGCTCGCGGGCTGCGCTCTGGACATCGTCTGAGGGTTCCTGAGGCCAGAATCTTAAAACTTTTATTCTATATCTTTAGCAGGATAGAAGCCGCTTCAATGAAACTTTTAAGGTGCAAGATCACAAATACGTGATTGGATTCACACCCCAGCCAGACATTGTCCTCAACTTTCTCATGATGATGTAACAATCATTACTAGTGAAAGTAGTAGAGTTCTAGAATACTGACTTAGAATTTAGAATAAATGGGTTAAAAATATATAACATTTATTTTCCTGTGAGGGAACTTCAGTGTTAAGTGTTCCAGAATATCAATAAGTGCAGAATATCAATAAGTGCTGATATTCTGGATCTTGTATCAAACCAAGAGTGTAGATATAAAGTAAATAGAATACTGTCAATTTGAATTCTGTGGTATAGAGGGAGGCACTCCTTTGGCTTCAAATATCTTTGTTAGTGTGATCTGTTCTCATGATTCTTCCATGGCACAAGTGGGATTCGATTGTTTGCCACAGTAGACTTGTATGTCAGCTTGAGTCAATGGAAAGCTGTTCTTGCCAGAATTCCTACCAGAATTCAATCTTACACTTTATTCCCATTTTTCCACGGTGCAAAAGAAGCAGCTTCAAACCCTTCTCCTGTTAAAGCCACTGTGATGTGAAGTGTATACCTTTACGGGCGGAGGATGCTCTGGGCGTGCCTATGTGTCTCGGGGGGCTTTCACATTAGGGAACCGGGCCTAGATCCGAGTACACTTGACCCCAAAGTCCAGATCGTTTGATTAGTGTGAACACTCCGTACCGTACTCAGGCACGGATCAATGAACCGTGCCCGGGTCCGCTTGAAAAGGTGATCTCGAGTACGGTTCATGTGTACTCGGGTATGGTTCACATCAGGTGTGAAAGCACCTTTTTTTTTGCGATTGGCTTTTCTTATTATTATTCTTTGTGCTTATTGGCGTATCGCAAACCAACTAGGTGCATACCGCCACCTACTGTATTGGAGTGTGTAGATACGCAAGTGTACTCGGGTACGGAACAACATTACTAATGTAAAAGCTGAGCGGCGGGGGAGTGGGGGGGGGGGGCACGGTACCAAGCAATCGTACCTAATATGAAAACACCCTAAGAACATGGAGGTAGGACCGGGCGTGTCTATGTGTCTAAGAACATGGAGGTAGGACCGGGCGTGTCTATGTGTCCAAGAACATGGAGGTAGGACCGGGCGTGTCTATGTGTCTAAGAACATGGAGGTAGGACCGGGCGTGTCTATGTGTCCAAGCGTAGGAGAAGGAAACCTCTTTGAGTTTCACGTGGCGGGCATGGTGCATATACAGTACAACAGATGTGCTTACGTAATGAGCTTTATAAATGTAGATTTTAAATGGACCTGCAGTGTGACTAATGCATTTTTAACTGCCCCGGGTACCGATAAGGGTGCTGCGGTGACCCTTGCTCATAGTGTTTCTCTTGACACAGGTTGACATAGAGAGGGCCTTCTCACGCAAGGGGTGGCACATGTACAGTATAAGATGCAATATGTGTATTTTTGGGATTATCAAAGCCCCGAAACCTCGCCTGTCCACCACACCCAGGGTGTGCATGTTGCCGTGGTGATGGTACCACAAATAATTCTCGTCACACTTGGGGTCGTGGTGTTTCTTGTTCAGGGGAGAACATTCCTGACCTGAGGTAACCCCAGAGTAAAGCTGTGACAAGGACCTTTGTGACAAGGCATTGTGATGTCACCACCTGGAGGGGGCCTCATGAACTTGCATTGTGATGTCACTGTCATTTGTTACGTAACATTAAGTTGTTAAAGTTATTGCTGAAGCATGTTTTGGATTGAGATAATATAATATAAAAAATGGATATGAATTATCCTGTGATTACAATCATTTAGATTCTGACATCAAGGCATGACTGGATCTGAATCTGC
The DNA here is from genome assembly GCA_022702515.1 of Ilyophis sp. 1 JC-2022. Taxonomy (NCBI): domain Eukaryota; kingdom Metazoa; phylum Chordata; class Actinopteri; order Anguilliformes; family Synaphobranchidae; genus Ilyophis; species Ilyophis sp. 1 JC-2022. Next base: position 64,789,834 of record CM040395.1, on the reverse strand, counting down.
TGATTTTGTCAGATGGCTGACCACTGTTGATTATACAGCTGATTGTATACCGTTGAAACTTTGCAATTCAACAGCCATTTCACACAGTGAGACATTTCACATCACTGGTAGTTTCCAGCAAAACACAACATGGACAAGTAATAACCCAAAGCCATGGTTTCATAACATTTATTCTCCTCTCAGCAAATCATCGTGAGGTCCATTTTACAATTTCACACATAATACAGACATATGATCCGCTCCACAAATATAAAATAACAAGATCATTCAACATTTAACAGATGCCAGACCATGGGGTCCTCTCACATTCTGGAACATTGCATTAACAGGATTCTGACCCAAGCGACAACAGCTGTAGGTAGAGAATAAATAACCTGCCAACAGTTTGGAATTCTGTGATAAGGGTCAAAGGTCAGCCAGGGAAAACATGATAATCCAAGCGCCTGTGTGGAGTATGTAACATTCTTTCCTGTACACGCAGATCAGGAATGTCAGAATAGTAAATAACAGCAACTTAACTGCATCGGCTGCATCAGACGCCATTTATTTCAGCAAGAAGTGTCAAATAGGGACAAAAACTAAACAAATTAATAACCAGAGGTATATATTTAGTTATATCTCAAGAGTTCAACTGACCTGCAGGGGCTCTATTACACAGTTAGCGTGTGCTTATGACTGAATGGAACAAAAGGAGAATTCCTAAGTGCTGTTGGTAAAACATCCACATCTTTGTATTTTTTTTAATAAACATGAATGTAACAATACCATACAGCTACACAGTTGGTTGATTCCAGATTTGTAGATGTGACTTTTCTCACTGTGTAGCTTGGCGTGTATACTGTGTATTTGTTTGTGTTGTCAATGGAGCCTCTTCTGCTCTTCCTGCTCAGTCTCCATGTCTTCATGGGCACATCCTGTTTTCCCCCTCATTCATTGCAGCCTATAACGGAGAAGAAGAACAGGGAAAAGCCATATTTTCGGAAGGGTAAGTCAAAAGAAAAAATCTTTTTATTTTTATTTGAAACCCGGGGCAAGAGCACTTCACTTCGCCATGACGTCAACACCCCGGCCACTGAATATAAATGTTAGGCTTATGTACGTGTATTTGTGTGTGTTGTGTGTTTGCGTACAAACCTGAAGGTTAATCGTTTTCGGCTCGTTCTTCACTGGTTGACCACATACATCCCGGTTTTTATTTTCTTGGGTTTTTCTGTGCTGTCATCCTGTAAGGCAAACATTACAATTGGTTGCAAGAGAACAAGTGCATCACTGCACAAGTTCATGTACAGCAGGGCTGCCCAACTCTGTTCCTGGAGATCTACCTTCCTGTAGCTTTTCATGTCAACCCTAATTTAGCACACCTGATTCTACTAATTATCAGCTGAAGGAGATCTCTAGCTGTTGAATGAGTTGTGGTTTGTTAGGGTTGGAGTGAAAACCTACAGGTCGGTAGATCTCTAGCTGTTGAATGAGTTGTGGTTTGTTAGGGTTGGAGTGAAAACTTACAGAACGGTAGATCTCTAGCTGTTGAATGAGTTGTGGTTTGTTAGGGTTGGAGTGAAAACCTACAGGACGGTAGATCTCTAGCTGTTGAATGAGGTGTGCTTTGTTAGGGTTGGAGTGAAACCTACAGGTCGGTAGATCTCTAGCTGTTGAATGAGATGTGCTTTGTTAGGGTTGGAGTGAAAACCTACAGGACAGTAGATCTCTAGCTGTTGAATGAGGTGTGCTTTGTTAGGGTTGGAGTGAAAACCTACAGGACAGTAGATCTCTAGCTGTTGAATGAGGTGTGCTTTGTTAGGGTTGGAGTGAAAACCTACAGGACGGTAGATCTCTAGCTGTTGAATGAGGTGTGCTTTGTTAGGGTTGGAGTGAAAACCTACAGGACGGTAGATCTCTAGCTGTTGAATGAGGTGTGCTTTGTTAGGGTTGGAGTGAAAACCTACAGGACGGTAGATCTCTAGCTGTTGAATGAGGTGTGCTTTGTTAGGGTTGGAGTGAAACCTACAGGTCGGTAGATCTCTAGCTGTTGAATGAGATGTGCTTTGTTAGGGTTGGAGTGAAAACCTACAAGACAGTAGATCTATAGCTGTTGAATGAGGTGTGCTTTGTTAGGGTTGGAGTGAAAACCTACAGGACAGTAGATCTCTAGCTGTTGAATGAGGTGTGCTTTGTTAGGGTTGGAGTGAAAACCTACAGGACGGTAGATCTCTAGCTGTTGAATGAGGTGTGCTTTGTTAGGGTTGGAGTGAAGACCTACAGGACAGTAGATCTCCAGGAATAGGGTTGGGCAGCCCTGATATACAGTATGTAGGATATGTTGAGTTCAAATATATTCTCTTTGTTGTACATTTTATAACAAATATTACATTTCACAAGCACCTCTACAAGCAATTTGGTGATGTTACAAAAAATGGCTTTATTAGTAATACACAGTGACCTTTATCACATATATTATGTATTATTGTATAGGCTATAGCCTTTTTAATGCACTATGTAGTTAAATTGTCTTATTTTGTGATACATATTTATGCTCAGGTTCTTGTGCAAAAATGTATTTCCTTCAGGACGATAAAAGTTTAATAAATAAATAAATGAATTCTTTCAATTCTTACACAAAAAAGCTAAACTTGCATTGCATTTATAATTAAGAATGTGGAGAATAGTAAAGCTGCATATGCGTGTATTGTTCCAGAAGCTAGTATCGTGCACATACTGCATGTGACAGATCAGGCTTATGACTTACATGAAGTTTGCTGTAGGGTTGCTTGGGTTCTTTCACAGGAGGGTACCTAGGAAGGCCACTGGGAGTGGAATTGTTATACAGGTTTGTCTCTTCTGTTACGTTCATGAAGCCAGTCTCTGGCTGACTGCAGAACCAGCGGATCACCTGGAGAACGAGACACAAGAACATAAACGCGGTCATAAAAAAACGGGAGCTGGCAGGCTTTTGAGAGAACTCTTAAAACTTTAGATCGCATCTGAGCAACAACATGAGAATACCGAGTGGGGGTTACTGATTGAGACAGTCACAAGTTAACATTTCTTCAGTCATCAATCAGGAGTTAGAATTTTTTTTTGCAAAAGCAGCTGTCTATATCAAGCCAAGGGCTGACTATGATGGGCAAGCAATAAGGACATTCTGCAGCATCTGGACTACAACTCCCATCAGCCCTTCTGCCACACCAAAAAGGAACCCACCAATAGAATGAGGATGATGATGAGAAGCAGCAGGATGAGGCAGGCCAGAACCAAGATGGCGATACCCCAGCCGGGGACTCCACCCTCACCCGCCGCTGCTGCCGCCGCCCCAGACGTAGTGGACTCCACCCGGGCAAACTGCGTCTCCAACGGTTTAGTTGTGGTTTCAGGTGCATTTCTAGTTGTGGTTTCAGGTGCATTTATAGTTGTGGTTTCAGGAACATTTCTAGTTGTGGTTTCAGGAACATTTCTAGTTGTGGTTTCAGGAACATTTCTAGTTGTGGTTTCAGGTGCATTTCTAGTTGTGGTTTCAGGTGCATTTCTAGTTGTGGTTTCAGGTGCATTTCTGGTTGTGGTTCCAGGTGCATTTCTGGTTGTGGTTTCAGGAGCATTTCTAGTTGTGGTTTCAGGAACATTTCTAGTTGTGGTTTCAGGAACATTTCTAGTTGTGGTTTCAGGAACATTTCTAGTTGTGGTTCCAGGAACATTTCTAGTTGTGGTTTCAGGATCATTTCTAGTTGTGGTTTCAGGTGCATTTCTAGTTGTGGTTTCAGGAACATTTCTAGTTGTGGTTTCAGGAGCATTTCTAGTTGTGGTTTCAGGAACATTTCTAGTTGTGGTTCCAGGAACATTTCTAGTTGTGGTTTCAGGAACATTTCTAGTTGTGGTTCCAGGAACATTTCTAGTTGTGGTTTCAGGATCATTTCTAGTTGTGGTTTCAGGTGCATTTCTAGTTGTGGTTTCAGGAGCATTTCTAGTTGTGGTTTCAGGAGCATTTCTAGTTGTGGTTTCAGGAACATTTCTAGTTGTGGTTTCAGGAACATTTCTAGTTGTGGTTTCAGGAACATTTCTAGTTGTGGTTTCAGGAACATTTCTAGTTGTGGTTCCAGGAGCATTTCTAGTTGTGGTTTCAGGTGCATTTCTAGTTGTGGTTCCAGGAGCATTTCTAGTTGTGGTTTCAGGTGCATTTCTAGTTGTGGTTCTAGGTGCATTTCTAGTTGTGGTTTCAGGTGCATTTCTAGTTGTGGTTCCAGGAGCATTTCTAGTTGTGGTTCCAGGTGCATTTCTATTTGTGGTTCTAGGTGCATTTCTAGTTGTGGTTTCAGGAGCATTTCTAGTTGTGGTTTCAGGAACATTTCTAGTTGTGGTTCCAGGAACATTTCTAGTTGTGGTTTCAGGAACATTTCTAGTTGTGGTTCCAGGAACATTTCTAGTTGTGGTTTCAGGATCATTTCTAGTTGTGGTTTCAGGTGCATTTCTAGTTGTGGTTTCAGGAACATTTCTAGTTGTGGTTTCAGGAGCATTTCTAGTTGTGGTTTCAGGAACATTTCTAGTTGTGGTTTCAGGAACATTTCTAGTTGTGGTTTCAGGAACATTTCTAGTTGTGGTTCCAGGAACATTTCTAGTTGTGGTTTCAGGTGCATTTCTAGTTGTGGTTTCAGGAGCATTTCTAGTTGTGGTTTCAGGAGCATTTCTAGTTGTGGTTCCAGGAACATTTCTAGTTGTGGTTCCAGGTGCATTTCTAGTTGTGGTTCCAGGTGCATTTCTAGTTGTGGTTCCAGGTGCATTTCTAGTTGTGGTTTCAGGAACATTTCTAGTTGTGGTTTCAGGTGCATTTCTAGTTGTGGTTCTAGGTGCATTTCTAGTTGTGGTTTCAGGAGCATTTCTAGTTGTGGTTCCAGGTGCATTTCTAGTTGTGGTTCCAGGTGCATTTCTATTTGTGGTTCTAGGTGCATTTCTAGTTGTGGTTTCAGGAGCATTTCTAGTTGTGGTTTCAGGAACATTTCTAGTTGTGGTTCCAGGAACATTTCTAGTTGTGGTTTCAGGAACATTTCTAGTTGTGGTTCCAGGAACATTTCTAGTTGTGGTTTCAGGATCATTTCTAGTTGTGGTTTCAGGTGCATTTCTAGTTGTGGTTTCAGGAACATTTCTAGTTGTGGTTTCAGGAGCATTTCTAGTTGTGGTTTCAGGAACATTTCTAGTTGTGGTTTCAGGAACATTTCTAGTTGTGGTTTCAGGAACATTTCTAGTTGTGGTTCCAGGAACATTTCTAGTTGTGGTTTCAGGTGCATTTCTAGTTGTGGTTTCAGGAGCATTTCTAGTTGTGGTTTCAGGAGCATTTCTAGTTGTGGTTCCAGGAACATTTCTAGTTGTGGTTCCAGGTGCATTTCTAGTTGTGGTTCCAGGTGCATTTCTAGTTGTGGTTCCAGGAACATTTCTAGTTGTGGTTTCAGGAACATTTCTAGTTGTGGTTCCAGGTGCATTTCTAGTTGTGGTTTCAAGTGCATTTCTGGTTATGTTTCCAGGAACATTTCTAGTTGTGGTTTCAGGAGCATTTCTAGTTGTGTTTCCAGGTGCATTTCTAGTTGTGGTTTCAGCTGCATTTCTGGTTGTGGTTTCAGGAACATGTCTAGTTGTGGTTTCAGGAACATTTCTAGTTGTGGTTCCAAGTGCATTTCTAGTTGTGGTTCCAGGTGCATTTCTAGTTGTGGTTTCAGGTGCATTTCTAGTTGTGGTTCCAGGAGCATTTCTAGTTGTGGTTTCAGGTGCATTTCTAGTTGTGGTTCCAGGAGCATTTCTAGTTGTGGTTTCAGGTGCATTTCTAGTTGTGGTTCTAGGTGCATTTCTAGTTGTGGTTTCAGGTGCATTTCTAGTTGTGGTTCCAGGAGCATTTCTAGTTGTGGTTCCAGGTGCATTTCTATTTGTGGTTCTAGGTGCATTTCTAATTGTGGTTTCAGGAACATTTCTAGTTGTGGTTTCAGGAACATTTCTAGTTGTGGTTTCAGGAACATTTCTAGTTGTGGTTTCAGGTGCATTTCTAGTTGTGGTTCCAGGAGCATTTCTAGTTGTGGTTCCAGGTGCATTTCTATTTGTGGTTCTAGGTGCATTTCTAATTGTGGTTTCAGGAACATTTCTAGTTGTGGTTTCAGGAACATTTCTAGTTGTGGTTTCAGGAACATTTCTAGTTGTGGTTTCAGGTGCATTTCTAGTTGTGGTTCCAGGTGCATTTCTAGTTGTGGTTCCAGGTGCATTTCTAGTTGTGGTTCCAGGTGCATTTCTAGTTGTGGTTCCAGGTGCATTTCTAGTTATGTTTCCAGAAACATTTCTAGTTGTGGTTTCAGGAGCATTTCTAGTTGTGTTTCCAGGAACATTTCTAGTTGTGGTTCCAGGTGCATTTCTAGTTGTGGTTTCAGGAACATTTCTAGTTGTGGTTTCAGGTGCATTTCTAGTTGTGGTTCCAAGTACATTTCTAGTTATGTTTCCAGGAACATTTCTAGTTGTGGTTTCAGGTGCATTTCTAGTTGTGGTTTCAGGTGCATTTCTAGTTGTGGTTTCAGGTGCATTTCTAGTTGTGGTTTCAGGAACATTTCTAGTTGTGGTTTCAGGTGCATTTCTAGTTGTGGTTCCAGGAGCATTTCTAGTTGTGGTTTCAGGTGCATTTCTAGTTGTGGTTCCAGGAGCATTTCTAGTTGTGGTTCCAGGAGCATTTCTAGTTGTGGTTCCAGGTGCATTTCTAGTTGTGGTTTCAGGAACATTTCTAGTTGTGGTTTCAGGTGCATTTCTAGTTGTGTTTCCAGGAACATTTCTAGTTGTGGTTTCAGGTGCATTTCTAGTTGTGGTTCCAGGTGCATTTCTAGTTGTGGTTCCAGGTGCATTTCTAGTTGTGGTTCCAGGTGCATTTCTAGTTGTGGTTTCAGGTGCATTTCTAGTTGTGGTTTCAGGTGCATTTCTAGTTGTGGTTCCAGGTGCATTTCTAGTTGTGGTTTCAGGTGCATTTCTATTTGTGGTTCTAGGTGCATTTCTAATTGTGGTTTCAGGAACATTTCTAGTTGTGGGTCTAGGTGAATTTCTAGTTGTGGTTCTAGGTGCATTTCTAGTTGTGGTTCCAGGAACATTTCTAGTTGTGGTTTCAGGAACATTTCTAGTTGTGGTTCCAGGTGCATTTCTAGTTGTGGTTTCAGGTGCATTTCTAGTTGTGGTTTCAGGTGCATTTCTAGTTGTGGTTCCAGGTGCATTTCTAGTTGTGGTTCCAGGTGCATTTCTAGTTGTGGTTCCAGGTGCATTTCTAGTTGTGGTTCCAGGTACATTTCTATTTGTGGTTCCAGGTGCATGTCTAGTTGTGGTTCCAGGTGCATGTCTAGTTGTGGTTCCAGGTGCATTTCTAGTTGTGGTTCCAGGTGCATTTCTATTTGTGGTTCCAGGTGCATGTCTAGTTGTGGTTCCAGGTGCATTTCTAGTTGTGGTTCCAGGTGCATTTCTATTTGTGGTTTCAGGTGCATTTCTAGTTGTGGTTCCAGGTGCATTTCTATTTGTGGTTCCAGGTGCATGTCTAGTTGTGGTTCCAGGTGCATTTCTAGTTGTGGTTCCAGGTGCATTTCTATTTGTGGTTCCAGGTGCATTTCTAGTTGTGGTTCCAGGTGCATTTCTATTTGTGGTTCTAGGTGCATTTCTAGTTGTGGTTTCAGGAACATTTCTAGTTGTGGGTCTAGGTGAATTTCTAGTTGTGGTTCTAGGTGCATTTCTAGTTGTGGTTCCAGGTGCATTTCTAGTTGTGGTTCCAGGTGCATTTCTAGTTGTGGTTCCAGGTGCATTTCTAGTTGTGGTTCTAGGTGCATTTCTAGTTGTGGTTCTAGGTGCATTTCTAGTTGTGGTTCCAGGTGCATTTCTAGTTGTGGTTCTAGGTGCATTTCTAGTTGTGGTTCCAGGTGCATTTCTAGTTGTGGTTCCAGGTGCATTTCTAGTTGTGGTTCCAGGTGCATTTCTAGTTGTGGTTCCAGGAACATTTCTAGTTGTGGTTCTAGTTGTACTTCTCCTTGTATTTTTTGTCGAACTTGTCGTTGAAAGAGTGAGTGGAGTTGTTGGATCTGGTAATGGCGCTGGAACTGGAGTCACTTCTATGTTATGAAAATGAAAACTAAATTAATCATTAGAATGAGCTGTCAAAAGTGTCAAAAGTGACTAAATGACTGCAGATAATTACTCGTAAATGACATATGTAATCTCATCTCACCAGAAACAAAAAAGCAAATACCAGGTTATTAGAATGTAATTGAAGCAGTAGAATAGGACCAACATTACCATTCGTATAGCCGAGGTCTAGCTTGAGATCAGTGATGCCAGAATTTTCAACGTGGGTAAAATACAGGAACTTGACCACAACCGGGTTTATATCATCCGTGTGGAAAATCACCGTTGTGTTTGCAATCACTGACCCGTTACTGTAAATATGAAGAAAAATAAATACAGAAGAGGTCAAGTCTCCATGGGACCCACTAAACAGAAAGAAAGCTCTTGCGTTTGTCTGGTAGCGTTTTGTGTGTTTCAGTACCACAATACTACTGATAATAAAGTCCATTGGAGGTATCTCTGACTCAGCCCTAGATATTAAATATGACTTTATTCAATTCTTGCTCACAGCTGTACAAAATGAAATGCAGAATTGAAAGTCTGTGGTATTTACATTGATAACACAAGACCACAGGTAGAGGGCCAAAAATACAGGAAGAAAGCGCCAAGACCACAGGTAAGGCCTATAGTCTTAGCATGGCAGAGAGATTGTCTGGTAGCACTTTAGGATGTGCTGAAATTATTCATGCCCAATTAAACATTAACACAAGCATTTTAGATTATTAAAATGACATTGTCCAAGGTAATAAATGCGTTATTTGTTTTAGACATCAATGTTTTTGTATTATGAAAATGACACCCACTGTTACCATACACACTAATGCTACAGTGTTAACAGTCATGCTTTCTATTTGTGTCTTTAGTTCGATTGACGTTTGGAGCTTGGCAGGTAAGAAAGACGGGCCTACCTGAAGCCAATGTTCACAGTGCCCATGTATGTGTCCTTCGTACTGCAGTCTGAGCAGTTATACACATTATTCATCTGAGAATGCAAAAACAACACATTATTCCAGCGTTACAGTTTTTACCTCTGCAGATAGCATCCAGGCCACACTGCTGGGTCTGTCTCATAGAGCTGGGATACTCAAATCTGGCCATTAACATTAGACATTAGACATTAGGCTGCTTCACAGCAGTGATACTATGTCTATGTCACAGCAGTTTCTATTTCTATTTCTATATCTGTTCCGTCTTTATTTTCTTTGCGTGTAACAAATGATACCCTCTAGTAACACACAGGCAATGTGTTAGAGGTAAGTATAATGGAGAGGTAAGTATAATGGAGAGGTAAGTATAATGGAGAGGAAGGTACAATGGAGAGGTAAGTATAATGGAGAGGTAAGTATAATGGAGAGGTAAGTATAATGGAGAGGGGAGTACAATGGAGAGGTAAGTATAATGGAGAGGGGAGTATAATGGAGAGGTAAGTATAATGGAGAGGAAGGTATAATGGAGAGGTGAGTATAATGGAGAGGGGAGTATAATGGAGAGGTAAGTATAATGGAGAAGGGAGTACAATGGAGAGGGGAGTATAATGGAGAGGTAAGTATAATGGAGAGGGGAGTATAATGGAGAGGTGAGTATAATGGAGAGGGGAGTATAATGGAGAGGTAAGTATAATGGAGAAGGGAGTACAATGGAGAGGTAAGTATAATGGAGAGGTAAGTATAATGGAGAGGTAAGTATAATGGAGAGGTAAGTATAATGGAGAGGTAAGTATAATGGAGAGGGGAGTATAATGGAGAGGTAAGTATAATGGAGAGGTAAGTATAATGGAGAGGGGAGTATAATGGAGAGGGGAGTATAATGGAGAAGGGAGTATAATGGAGAAGGGAGTATAATGGAGAGGTAAGTATAAGGGAGAGGTAAGTATAATGGAGAGGTAAGTATAATGGAGAGGAAGGTATAATGGAGAGGAAGGTATAATGGAGAGGTAAGTATAATGGAGAGGTAAGTATAATGGAGAGGTAAGTACAGGGCCGGCCCGTCCTACAGGCGAAGCAGTTTCTTGCCTGGGGCGCCAGGTCTGCTTAGGGCGCCGCCGGTAGCCCTCACAAAAAAAAGAAAGAAAGAAAATCGCAACAAAAAAAAAGAATCGCAAAAAAAAAAAAATCGCTGGTGGGCGCCCAGGCGCCCCCCTCCTTTTCTACGCAATGAACAAATAAACAAGAATAAATACACTTTGCACCCCTGTTTACAATGTTTCATCTGGCCTGGCTGCTGCTTTGCTTTAGTGGGGGATATGTCTGCACGACAGGCAGCCCAACCAAGACGTGCAGTCGGATGAAAAACACGCATAGTGACACTGGTTGGAGCATAGCAGGCAGACTATCACAGATGATGACAGTCGCTCCACTGGCGAAGCTACCAGGGTGGCATAGGGTGGCAGCTGCCACCCTTGAAAAGAGGCTTGTCACCCCAGTGACACAGACCAACTGATATAATTCGTTTTATTATTATTATTGGATAAAAAAAATAAAAATCCGATTTCAGTGTAAAATCCCCTAATTTTCATGTTTGAAAAAGAAACTCACTGTTGTTCCACCCCTCCGTCTGAAGATTAATGGTTGCACCCAGGGATTCACGTTTTTTGATGGATTTGAATTTGCAGCACTGAGCTGTCTCTGGTGCGAATGGAGCCTGTTCAGGTAATGTTAAATGTGGTTTTAATTAATGTTATGTTTAGAATCCATTACCTAATGGATATGTTTAGTTAATTAATGGATATGTTTTGTTCATCAATCGTTATTTGCTGAGTTATGAAGCGAAGACGTTTTGCACCTGTTGTAATCGCAATTATATTAACGTTAGCTGCTGGTGAAGTTAGCTATGAACAGCATTGAGAGCCTCCATCGTTCGTTAGCCTGGCTCCAGCCACTGAATCACTTTAGAATTTCTCTTGTAACGAATTGCAAATTCAGTCTGAGTGTCAGGCTATCCATGATCAGCCATTGCTGTAGAAAAAAAACGAAGCAAATGACTATTATTATTAGCTATGACCCCGTTAGCCAACCGTTAGCAGTTAGCTAACTAACTAACTAACTAGCTAGCTAGCTATGCTATCGTTAGCTACACAGATAACGTTACCATTACAGCTTTTACTGTTTTGCTAACGTTAGAGTTATTTGTTATTATAGACTTTAATGAATGTTGAAAATGAGTTGGATGAGTTTGTGACGCGATTTGCTGCACAGCATAGCAATCGTCGCATTCAGCTTTTGTAGATTCTTTGTATTTTATTTTATTTTACTTTTTTCTTTTGGACAGTGACAAGAAATGTCACTGTGTTTAATGTAGAAAACTGAATTAGCCTACTACAACATGGGCTAGCCTTAAATGTGAATAACAGCAGATTTTGTTTACTTGTTTTGTTTTCCATCTTTGAATGAAAGAGAAATAAAATGTTTTCTTTTCCACAAACCTTTCTTTGTAATAATTTACTGGATAAGAGAGAAACCTGTACACATACACACTCTGGTGTGTGCACACACACAGTAGTTCTATATGTAGAACAGGCTATAAGGACTGATAAATATACATAAATGTAAGACATATTAAGCTGGCCACTTAACAAATTATGGCCACCCTAAAATATCTGCTTGCCACCCCTTTGCCACCCCATGTATAAATAATAAATCTCTAGAATCGCCACTGAGTCGCTCGCATTTTTCAACCTTTCAGTATACACATACAGGAAAAATAAAAATAAAATAAAAAAACATGTTTGTATTTTTCTCTTGAATCCATGGTGATGTCTGAGTGATGTTTGTGGGTGGGGGGGGGGGCACCCAAATGCCAATCTCGCCTGGGGCACCAAAATGTGTAGGGCCGGCCCTGGGTAAGTATAATGGAGAGGGGAGTACAATGGAGAGGGGAGTATAATGGAGAGGTAAGTATAAGGGAGAGGTAAGTATAATGGAGAGGAAGGTATAATGGAGAGGTAAGTATAATGGAGAGGTAAGTATAATGGAGAGGTAAGTATAATGGAGAGGTAAGTATAATGGAGAGGAAGGTATAATGGAGAGGTAAGTATAATGGAGAGGGGAGTATAATGGAGAGGTAAGTATAATGGAGAGGAAGGTATAATGGAGAGGGGAGTATAATGGAGAGGTAAGTATAATGGAGAGGGGAGTATAATGGAGAGGTAAGTATAATGGAGAGGTAAGTATAATGGAGAGGAAGGTATAATGGAGAGGTAAGTATAATGGAGAGGGGAGTATAATGGAGAGGTAAGTATAATGGAGAGGAAGGTATAATGGAGAGGGGAGTATAATGGAGAGGAAGGTATAATGGAGAGGGGAGTATAATGGAGAGGTAAGTATAATGGAGAGGGGAGTATAATGGAGAGGTAAGTATAATGGAGAGGAAGGTATAATGGAGAGGGGAGTATAATGGAGAGGGGAGTATAATGGAGAGGTAAGTATAATGGAGAGGTAAGTATAATGGAGAGGAAGGTATAATGGAGAGGGGAGTATAATGGAGAGGAAGGTATAATGGAGAGGGGAGTATAATGGAGAGGTAAGTATAATGGAGAGGAAGGTATAATGGAGAGGGGAGTATAATGGAGAGGTAAGTATAATGGAGAGGTAAGTATAATGGAGAGGAAGGTATAATGGAGAGGGGAGTATAATGGAGAGGTAAGTATAATGGAGAGGTAAGTATAATGGAGAGGTAAGTATAATGGAGAGGGGAGTATAATGGAGAGGGGAGTATAATGGAGAGGTAAGTATAAGGGAGAGGTAAGTATAATGGAGAGGAAGGTATAATGGAGAGGTAAGTATAATGGAGAGGTAAGTATAATGGAGAGGTAAGTATAATGGAGAGGAAGGTATAATGGAGAGGTAAGTATAATGGAGAGGGGAGTATAATGGAGAGGTAAGTATAATGGAGAGGAAGGTATAATGGAGAGGGGAGTATAATGGAGAGGTAAGTATAATGGAGAGGGGAGTATAATGGAGAGGTAAGTATAATGGAGAGGTAAGTATAATGGAGAGGAAGGTATAATGGAGAGGTAAGTATAATGGAGAGGGGAGTATAATGGAGAGGTAAGTATAATGGAGAGGAAGGTATAATGGAGAGGGGAGTATAATGGAGAGGAAGGTATAATGGAGAGGGGAGTATAATGGAGAGGTAAGTATAATGGAGAGGGGAGTATAATGGAGAGGTAAGTATAATGGAGAGGAAGGTATAATGGAGAGGGGAGTATAATGGAGAGGGGAGTATAATGGAGAGGTAAGTATAATGGAGAGGTAAGTATAATGGAGAGGAAGGTATAATGGAGAGGGGAGTATAATGGAGAGGAAGGTATAATGGAGAGGGGAGTATAATGGAGAGGTAAGTATAATGGAGAGGGGAGTATAATGGAGAGGTAAGTATAATGGAGAGGAAGGTATAATGGAGAGGGGAGTATAATGGAGAGGAAGGTATAATGGAGAGGTAAGTATAATGGAGAGGAAGGTATAATGGAGAGGGGAGTATAATGGAGAGGTAAGTATAATGGAGAGGTAAGTATAATGGAGAGGTAAGTATAAGTATAGGAGGCGTTTAATGAGAGAGCCATACCAGCTGCGTGACCTCTGCCCTCAGCCTCTTGTAGTCCACCGAGTTGTAGTCTTTGAGGGAGTCGTTGTACAACCGGTTGGTGATCCTTATGCAGAGGTAGTAGGCAAAGGTGGGGATCGATGGTGGCGGCAAGGCTGCAGAGGCTGTTGTGAGAGACGAGGACAGGTGTAAAACATTTGAAAAACGAGAAAACAAGCTGAATAAGGGATGTTTGAAAAGGCGCATAGTGACACAGGGAATCAGTGGCTATAATGTTATATGTTATTATGTTATTATGTCCTGAGGAATACATTGCCTTGCCAATAAGAATAAACAAAAGCTGAAAAGAAGACAATAATACAACAATAATAAAACATGTATTCATTCGGTACTGTAATGCAGAACAACCTTTGACTCAAATGGTCAAATAATTTATTCATCTAGATAACGATCAATTTTGAAGTGAAAGGCTTACCTGAAATGCCATACATCATGATGCAAAGTGTAATCCTCACAAAATTAACAGGCGTCAAAAACATTTTGATTTTGATAATAGGATATTTATTCTAGAACGATTAATAGAATGATCCCCTTTGAAATACAAAAACTGTAAGGATGCCCAGAAATCCAAGTAGTTTAACAATATGCGTGACGCTGCATGCAGTCGAGGTTTGCTGATTATGGAATATGAAACGTGATGTGCAGCTGCAACTTCTGAAGTAGGCTTTTTTTATTAGGGAATAACAGCACACAACAGAGGGCGGGGCTTGGCCCCATTGAAAAAAGAAAATGTAAATTACTACCACTAGTTACGGCTATGATTCATAGATAGGCCTACACGTCAAAGCATGTTTTTTTGCGCAAATCCCTTGTTTACGGAGGAGTGAACCACATATTTAAATTGTAATTACTGGTTATTCGTCACATATATAAGCTAACACCTCTCAACGTAAAGAAATTTGGCTTCTCATGTATAAATTCACGTCGTATATGCAAAACAAAAATTATTACATTATGCATTTTATAAAAACGGTGAAACAGATATATAGAAAGTATGTTATTTACACGTGAACTCACATATATAATACCAGCAATGCTCAAATATTATGATGGATCTGTATCAAAATATTTAAATTATTTGTAAACTGTTTGCTGCTCAATATTGACCATAAATATATGATCAAGTAAATTACTACTATTTGTAGTAAAGAACTATTTGTCTTTAAAGAACAATATAGATAATATACTGATACCACATGGATACTATAGTGTTCTACTATACAGATAATATAGTGTTCTACTATATAGATATTATTGTGTTCTACTATATATATATATATATATATATATATATATAAGATTGGATGTGTGGTCAAGTGCACCGCACAGTAAATGCTGTGTATGATATTACAGTATGATATTCATTAATAATTAAATGAGGAGGGGGTAGGTATTATGACTTAAATTTGTTGTTTTTGACAAATAATAAAACACTAGCTAATTTTAAAAAGTATATGCATTTTATAGAGTGTATAGCCTGGGCAAATCTTTCCATTAATTTTTTTAAATAAAACACAAGTTTACTTTTCTATTCTATTTTAGAATGCATTCTACAGTTGTTCATTTTTTAAATTTTCTTATTTTTAATTGGAAAATGCAGCATTTCTTTATCTTCATTTACTTTCTGTAATTTTTACATTTACATTTATTTGTTTTCGTATGACACATGGAATGTGCCTGCTCCACGTCGTTCGTTTTTTTAAGTGGCAATATTTTTCCATTGGGCGTGTAGGCTCTGTTGCCTGGGGATCTGTTGCTATGGAGGATGTAACAGGGCACACCTCTGGCCCCTTAAGTCCAGAAAGAATCCACGAAATCCATTCACAATTAAGAGAACCCTGAAACAACTCAGCTGATGTGAGTGAGACATATCCATCATAGTGCAGACTCAAAAATGTCCTTTGTTCCTAAGAAAAGAAGACAAACATTTATGTAGGAAGCATCCGTTCTTTTTTTCGTGTGTTAATTTGAAGTAAACACAGCAAACAGTATTGTAAAGCCCTTATCATTTGTGAGTGCTTGCTTCTTGTTGCAGTTATGGCATAAGATGCTTGTCTCAAAGGATCAGGGACCAGTTCTGAGAAACTGATTCATCATTGAGTGCTATCCATTTAAATGTTTTTACATGAACAAAAGAAGAAGAACAAAAAACACGCACACACTAATGCTCTTTGTTGGGCAGTAGATAGTTATTAAGGTGTTTCCATGTACATATACTTTTGTAATTCTGCATCAATTTCAGATCAGGGAATTCCAACGCTAACTGTTCCCACAAACCAGGTAGCAGGTAGAAAACAAAACTAAATTCATGTTGTTGGAGTTATAGTGCCCACTGGTGGTGAGAAAAAGTGGTACAGTTTTTATTTACCTTCTTGTACTTCTTGTAAATTCTGTTTCTGTACCGGCAGAAGAACACAGCTGAAATCAAGTACCCTACAATCTTTTCATGTGCCAAACAGAATGTGTCATGTGCGCTGCAACTGAAAAATAGTTTATTGGGTCAAAAGTGAAACCCTTTCCAATAATTCTACATTTAGCAGAGTCTGTAATCTAGAACAATGTAAAAATTTACAGATTACATGTTATACGTACAATACTTTGAATACAACTGGATATTTACTGAACTAAATAAGGTTAAGCACTGTACTCAAGTTGTGCAACAGCAGTGCCTTACCTTGGATTTAAACCTACGTTCTCTGTAACTAGTCCACTGCCCTAATGCCTGTACTACACTCGCATTAAGCATAGTGTTATAACTTTTGATCTGTGACATTAACTGTCTTTAAAATAAACACACACACACACATGTATGCACACACTGCTGTGATAATACATCACCTGAAGTCTGAATTCACCCTACAGAAAATGCACAAACATTTTGCCTGTCCAGCAGGGGGCAGTAGTGTGTGTGTGTTTTGTTGTTGTTGTTGCTAATACAAACAACAACAGTAACAATAATAGAAAACCTCACTCTCCCACTTTTTTCCAAAAAATCTTATTCTACATTCTCCTTCTGAAGCTTATGTAAATATTTGTTCAGTGTCTGACGTGATGCTGCATGGTCTCCATACGCAGACAAACATGCACACACCACTTTCATAAGGTTTTCACCACCGAAGCAACGGAGTCAGTGTTGTGACCTCATGGTAAAAGGTCCCAGGGGAACGAGAGAAAGGGCCGGGTGAGTCATCAGACGATCCAGAATAGAGGATAAGAGATGTTTGGTCCCTGCCAGGACCTTGCAACATACTGCCCCCTCAGGACCTGACTGTTGTCTTCTTCACATGGCCAGGAATGATGATGTCACACCTTGCAACATACTGCCCCCTCAGGACCTGACTGTTGTCTTCTTCACATGGCCAGGGATGATGATGTCACACCTTGCAAATGCTGCCTTGGCGTGAATGGAACTGCCTCTGCTTTCAACAAGACAGCGAGTTTCTCTGTAATGTCCAGTCTGGGGTTTGCGCTACGGTTGGCCCTCAGCACTTGACTCCTGTCTCCAAACATTTCTCACTGAGCAAAGAACTGTCATTTGCACTTGCGGTCTTCGATCTTTTGGGCGGAAGTATTGAGAGAAGAACAAATGCCTGGATTCAATCTAAAATTATCTTCGACTGACTCAAATTAAACGTGTGTAAAAATGAATAAGGAGGAGAGTTTGGTAAAGACCAAAATGAACTTGCCAAACTGTATGCGTTTATTTGTAAGTCAAATGTTGATTGAATCCAGGCCAGTGTCTTTTACAGAAAGGTGAAAAAATGAATAAAAATATGTGGGTTTGTTCTAGTGTCTCTGGTATAAAATTATAACAAATTCCCCATGTAAGTTCCCAAGCAGTATTATCTAAGTTTATTCTTTATGTATTTACTTATGAACCCCATTGCCTAACGTTTACCCATCACATAACATATTTTATTTTAAATTGATTAAAAATAAAATATACATAAAGATGGAACACATAGCCTAACTACTTCATGGATTAAGGGTTTAATTTTCACATATTAATACATGTCACAGTGAATGTATACAAAAATATGCACATTTTAAATTTTGCTCAGGGCAAGTTGTTCTTAAATGAATAATAAATACCATTTGTAAGATTTTGATGGGAAATGCCCCAAAGAAAATGAGCTTAACAACTGGAGAGAAAACCATGCCAAAGGCAAAACAGAGTGATCGGTTGCTAAAATATGACCTCATTCACAAAATAAAACTTTCCAGAACTTCCAGAGCTACACTGTAAATCAACCTGTACATGAAACATTGTTCCTACTGCTCGACTTTGACCGTTTTCTTAAATGAATAACATGTGTTCGTCTTATTATTACACAATCGGATGCATGAAGACTGTCATACACATTATTTCTATGTTTTTTGGTGACTCAATATTAGACATTTGAAACAACAGCCATCATTAATATTGGGCCACTTGGTGATAGCTTAGGCTTAGCTTACATAAAACAGATGTTTCAATTATTTTCTAATTGTATCTGATTTTAAATATGGGTTTCTATTGTAAATTATTGTGGATGTGTCAATGTCTGCTTTTCATCAACAGCTGTACTGATATATCGTGATAGAGTTTATATATAAAGGTAAAGGTTAATAGATCCTAATTAGCTGAGAGCAGCATGGTATTCGAGTAAGTTTTCAGAACCGAATTTTCGAGCTGTCATGGCTAGAAGTAAGAACAAAGAGTGCTTTTTTTGGTCTCTGGTAAGAATCGTACACCGATCTGTGGTTGCTGTGCAGTTGCTAGGTAATCCCTCAAAATGTTGTTGTCAGTAGCAACACCTTTTACAAACACTTCCGAGTTAAAGGTCAGTCAGTGAAATTAAGATGGCTGCCCCCTTGGAGTTGTACTGCTGGAAAGGCGACTGGGGTTTACCGTCTGTAGATACAGATTGTTTGACCGTTCTGGTAAGAAAGTACCTATTTGCATGAACGGTAGATACTTTACAGGAAATATTTCGTGGAGTGTCGTCGACGAAACTCTGCTCCCTTTCATCCAATATGATATATTGTGTGCGTGTGTGACCTGCTCCGTACTTGTGCGCATGCTTGCAGTCTGATCGCTTGAGCTAACGTTAGTCGGGCGGCTGCTAAATTACAACGGGTGCTTTAGTAATCTCGTTGAAGCCAGTTTATACAGCGCAGTGTAGCTATTTAGCTAATCTGTGTCATGGTTAGCTAGCCAATATTCACCAATTCATTGTCGAAGTCGTAGCTTGCTGCTAGCTAGCAGGATGGCGCTACTGTACTAGTGACGCCCGAACCAATGTTGGCTAATCTGCTCACTGCACAAAGTGATGTTTTAGCAGCTAATATATCTGTAGACGGAGCAGTATCAGCCTGTCAGCTTTTGTGGTTTAAATATAACGTTCGAACCCTTGAATGTGTGAAAATACGGATGTATTTAAAATGGGTAAATAATATATTTAATTTTAATACCCGATTACAGGTGGCTGACACATGCTACTGGAGGTATCTGGGGATGTTTAAATACCCACCCGATCGCACTCAATTCGCAGACAGCTGTTGACATTGTATCAAGCTTATGAAGCTAACGTTAGGTCTTTTATCACATAATAGAAATAGAATAGAATAACTTTTATTTTCCCGTTAGGAAACCAGTTGTAGTTTCCAGCAGTAAAAAAAAAAAAAGAAAGTGGGGCTGACCCACTAACACAAACGTTAATGTTAAATAAAGACATTCAATTGAATCAGAAGTTTCACATTATAGTGAAGGTATGTATGATTATGATTAAAATGACTATTATGATCAAAATTATATTATATTAAGTTCATTAAATATTAATTATGCAACGTAGTTACAAGTACAGTTGTATCATACAGGATGTATACGCTAGATTTAAAAAATAATCAAAAGAAAACACAAAACGGCACAGAGGGTTTCAATCAACATTTTCCCACACTCGAAGAATTACATTTTTTTTTTTTTCACGAACACAGTTTGGCGAGTCGAGCAGTCACTAAAGTTGCTAAATTGAGTTTGTGAAGAAAAATCTAAACTTTGCTATTAAATGTTCGTCTGAGTCATTGACAAATGATTGAATACAGGCCATTGTATTGTATTACACTAAAGTCGACCGTGAAGAAAGCAAATAGATTAACATGGAATCAATTGGTTGGAGGAAATTTGTATGGGGTAGAAATGTGTGAGAACCAAGCAAATGGTATTTAAGAAGCTCGAATGACGTCACTTTGTGTACATGGCTGTTTTCCATGGCAACAGAAGGTGCTTAGTCTCGGTTAAGTGGAGTTTAGTGGAGAGCACGGTTTGTGTCCTGTCTACAAGTTACATCTCAAATCTTAACATTGGGAATGAGGATTGAGGAAAGTCTCATGAATTAAACACCAGATGTGTTCCTCTGTCTCTGTTGAAAAATAGATGTTTAGTCTCAGTGGAAACAAATGAGTAAGTTAACTGTAAAGACGCTCTGATGGATAATAAGTCAACATTTATGGACAAAACAGAAATGGCTTTTGCACACGTTTTATCCAACAAATATTTGATAGTCAAATGTTTGATGGATATTTTGAACAAATGTTGCTTAATCTTTCACCCTAACCTATATGTGTATGAGGTTATAAAACTTTTGTTACAAACTTGTATTTGTTATTATCTATATAATGAAAATTCAAATCATCTGAATTTAAATGGAGAGTTAAAATTCCCCTACACAGTAAAATTTCTGCTGTTAATTAAACTGTAACAGAGTACATATGAGTCTAATTGGGACCATATGCACTCTGTAAGAGTTGATTTAACCCTGGACATTTTTAATTGTTTTAAAAGTAGGAGTGTAAATTAAATGTTAAAATGTCGTTTTGCATACACAGCAACTTAATGTTGTTTGTAATTTATATTCCTGCGGAAGCTATTAATCCCCAATTTTGTGCCCACGCTTAACAATGAGTCTATTATTTGTGTGTACTTTTATCTGCTCTGAAGAGACTCCTAAGTCCTATGTACGGTGGCCCATCAAGGTCAAACTTGTGTAGCCCAACTCCTGTCTTTAGTTTTCTGCCTGAAAATAATCTGGTGTTGTGCATTATATGTTATTGTGTTATGCTTGTTGAGTAAATGGTAAATGTTGCTAAAGAGAGGAAATGGTTTGGAGAGAGACCCTTTGAGTGCCTGGAATATAAGCCAGAGACCTCCCGGGGGCGGGACCTAAATCTGTGCCCTCGGTCAGGTCACTCGTTCCTGGGGCCATCGGCTCTGAGGAGGAAGGACCCGATGTCTCTCTGCTTTGGAAAGCTGTCTAAACAGGATGTTGCTGCCGCCCAATTTGTGCGGAGCTACGAAAAGCAGTAAATAAACCACAGGAGGCTTAAGGAAGAGGGGGGGGGGAGTTTTTTGCCCCCCCCCCTTGTCACAGAGATACTGAAAGAACAACAATCTGACTTCCTTAGGGGTCCACCAGCACTCTCGTGTTTCACTTGTCCCCAACACTCCGCGCCCTGGTTGTCACGGAAACCCCAAACGGGGGAGCAGACAACATTTCATGATTTTAGCGGCTCCCTCTGTGCGAATATTAAGACGATCCCGCCGCCAGACTTTTTTCATCTTCTGCCGTAACATTTCATGTTATTTTTTTTCCCCAAGATTTACTAGCGGAGGCGAGAGAACCACAGAATAACTCGTAAACCGTAATTGCCGTCGGCGTCACTCGGATTGTTTGGAACGTGAAAACCCCGGTTCATTTTTGATTCAGCCCGTTTGGCACGTGGTGAAAGCCCCGAGTAAAGAAAGTCAGAAGTGCAGAGTAGTACTCGGAGAACCTGACGCGTGACCGTGAGGTTGAAGGTTTAAATCCCAGATTTGGGGGCGCTGCCAAGGCTGCCTGGTTAAAATGGTCTGTTGAACAAATAGTCTAAATAATGCGGGTGAAAATTAAAAGGTAAATTCAAGGGCCAGTTCACAAAGGAGCACATTTAAATATGATATTAAAAACTGTCTCGTTTGAGTTTTTTGTGGAGATTTACTGTCCGTGTTCAGCGGTTCAATAGTTGTATTGTATTGTGTATTGTGTACTGTCTGTAAAGCACTCTGTACATTCGTGTTGAGAAGGGCGCTATATAAATAAAGTTTTACTTACTTACTTACTTACTTATAGTATTGAAAGTTTAATGCTGAATCGGGCCACCCCTGTCTTTGAGGACCGGAGTTTGCCTTTGCTTAAATAAAACGGCTTTATTTAAACAACTGGTGCAAATGCATGTCCTTTTTATGATTTACAACCGCAGGCAACTCTACCTGGGCTTTAAAGAGGTTCTGAACATATTTCAGACAGATTTTTGCTGACCTCAGCGAGGACGGGAGCGGTTCTCTTCTCCAACCCCCCCCCCCCCCCTTCTTTTTTTGGGTACTTCTGGAAAAACTATTGAAATATGTCTGGAAAATCCAGTGTTTAAACCCCTCCGTTCGATGTTTCAGTAGCATAAAGAGAGCGCTTTGACTCTCTTTAATGGTACCCATTCAGATGGGTCTACGGTTACTGGGGGGGGGAGGAGAGGAGGAAGGGAGGAAGGGAGGAAGGGAGGAAGGGAGGGAGGGGGAGAGGAAGAGAGAGAGAGAGAGAGAGAGAGAGAGAGAGCTGTGTTATACAATCTTCCTGTACGGCTCAGACAGGACGTGACTTACACCCACCACACAAACCAGCTATTTCATTCAGGATTTTAGATAGGAATTTTTCCAGCACAATCCGCCAGTGGGGATACTGTGTGTGTTCGTGCGTGCGCGTGTGTCCGCGTCCCGGTTAATGGCAGATCATTCTTTCCGTTCATTGAGCTGACACTGCTGTCTCTCTGGCCTGTTAGCGCTCCAATAAACCTGTGCTTCCCTGGCTGTGTTTGGGAACGCCGGGAATGCTGAGGGCAGTAAGCACGGAACAGTAAGCAGTAAGCCTTTATGTTATTACTCCAGGGCTATACTTCACTATATATGTCAGTGGGTGCTTTGTATTGCCTGTCCACACCCACGACCCATAAGTAAACAACAACATAATTAACAGAGCATGTTTTCAGTTATGCGCTTTAGCCCTGAAAGGAAAACTGCAGGCTAAAACTATTTACTTTGTGAGTAAACATGTTGCAGCAATGTACAATTTTATTTTTTATTATGTGTAATGTATTTTATTTGAACACTGTTCACAACCTTCCACTTCCTGTCCTGTCTGGCTTCTTCCGGATCTGCTCCAGTGTGTTATTTTACTACATTACCCAGAACTACTTTTTTTTAGTCAATTTGCATAAAAGAACTGCAGCTTGTGCTTCGATAATGCAGATGGCCCAGCTAACTAGTTTGTGTTTTTAATCTGTATTAGGCTGGGTTGAAGGGAGATTTATCCCTAAATTGCGTTAACGCGTGCGTCTCCTGTTGTGCGCTAACTTCCACCCGCGGTAATGCAGTAGCTCGAGCTCACACCTGCAGACGCCACTGAATAATTTTTTTATGTTTTTTTTTTTTTCTACGCAAAAATGCGAATGATTTATTTTCGGTCCCGTCTCGTCCTTCGGCTTTACGGCCCGGGCAGCTTGGAAATCTCCAGGGAATTGGTCAGTAAAACCACGGCTATGATGTCAGTGTTTGATGTTTTTGTGTTTTAACTGTGGTTTCCTGGCTGGTTGGAAAACTGGCTCTACTCAAGGGAGAGAGAAGCCTCAGGTTTCATCACGTAAACCTCCCCCCCCCACACACACACACACACACACACACACACACACACACACACATTCAGCCACCCAGCTATATTTAACCCATTCAAAACCAGAGTCTGAGCCACAAGGCTGATCCAGGGTCATGTTTCCCCTATCTATGTTCCAACCTTATTCATTGTGAAGTAAAATCTCAAACTCATCCTAGATCAGCTCTCGTATGCTTTATGAATATGGGCCCTGGTCTTCTCTGCTCTGTCATGGATGATGGAGTGGATTTTCCTTTCAATCCTTTTAAGTGGGATTTTCCTTTTGCTGTTAATTTTAACCTGCAGTATCTCCATCCACCCGGACATATCATATCATTTTCACGCAACCGTGATCCCCAGTCGATCAGGAAGGATTGTCCCTCAAAAGCCGCTGTCAAACTGCTATAGGGCTATTCTTTCTACTAGCAACCGTAGTGCATCTTCTCTTCTTAACAAATAAGAGAGAAACTCCTGTTTGGAGTCTGCACTGCCTTTCTGTTTGTGTGCTTTAATTGTAGGGTCCTATGTGTAGGCATGTGCACTGTGGCTTTTAAGAGTGATCTACTGTTAATGCGTTGTTTACTCATCAGGAAGACATATTTAGTGTTTTAAACATAGCTAATAAAAAATACTGAAACTCAATTTTGTTGTCTCATTGAAAAGAAACGGGGACACGTTATCTTCTAGTAATTCAGTATGGAACGAACCCATTTGTGAGGTTACCAGAATTGAACGTGATGCATTTTGATGTTTTGTTCAGCATTATGGGTAATGGTGCATGACGTTTACACCAGCGGTGCTTTTGTTGGAAGTGTGATGTGGTGTGGTGGTAGAACACGGCTCCGAATTTGTCTTCCTGACTTTAACATCCAGCTTCTGTCTTGCCTCTGCTGAAGGATGGGAATGTTAACTCTCGTGGACACATTTGAGGAAATTACCCGCTTTTTTCCCTCTCCTGTCTGCGCGGGGAGGCACGTCTGTCCGTCCGTCTGTCTGTATAATAAACCGCCGGGTACGTTTCGCATTTTTATGTTCATCCTTTCAGAAAGGCGCTAAGCCTTGTTGTGTTTTCCTCTCGTATTGCTATGGTTGTTGCTAAGAGCAGCTGGCTTTTGGAAATGTGGACGGTTTTAGACGCTGCCAACTAGTGGCCGAAGTCTGATCTGTTGCAATAGCAGATTTGAGTCGTGGCATGGAAATGGCTGATGCTACTGTGTGTGTGTGTGTGTGTGTGTGTGTTTGTACTTGTATGTGCATGTGTCTGTGTGTTTGTGCTTGTATGTGCACATGTATATGGTCTGTACCCTCACATATGTGCACAGACACGCCTGTCTTTGTCTCGCGCTGTTTTTTCTCTTTCTCGTTAGCACATTTAGCCATTTAGCGGCCTCTCGCTGTTTTAACACGCTGCGCGGCGCGCTCCCTCCTCCGCTAGGCCCTGAGGTGCTAACGTTGGCTTTGCGTGCCAGCAGACGGCCTTGGCACCAGCTGGCCCGTTCGGGCTGCTCGTAATGAGTCAGAGGCCTCTCGGGAGCGGCGAACGACACAGCGTGGGCCCCCCCACATGAAAGGGTGGCTGCGGTTGCCCGGGGGAACACAAAATATCCAGGCATCAGGCCCACCTCTTTTAAAGTTCTGAAACTCGTGGAAGCCGGATTGGGGGACGTTGCGGGAACGTGCCGCGCTGGCAGGGATTCAGCGCGGCACGATTCAGCTGGCAGGGATTCATCGCAAGCTTACTCATGAGCGGCCATATCGTTAGCAAACCTAGCATGAACACACGCTCACAAATACAAACAGTGGCCCATGCCGCTGTGGGCTATATTATGCTGTTATCTTCAGCTGTAATAATGAACAAATTAACTTAGGTATATTTTACATTTAATATGCATTGGGGAATTAAGTTGGCATCACACAAATATATAAGTGTTTAGAATGTTTTTTATGGGGGATCCTATATTTTATTTCAGGCATCTGAGAATTTTTAGGGGCTGCCCTTTGGAGCAGACAGAGGAATATTAGGGGCGCTGAAGACTCCCTTTGTTAAAATACTCTCAAGAGCAGTCACGCCCAGTGCACCTCTGAGGATGGGGTCAGCGGTCAAAGGTGTAAGGGGTTTTGTTAATGGTCTGTGTCGTGTGTCTCTCCTACCCCCCCCCCCAACCTACACTCCTATCCCCAGGCCTACGCTAAGTTTGCGGGCGCGCCGCTCAAAGTCCACAAGATCACCAACCCCTGGAGAAGCCCAACAGGTAAGCCGAACGCTCTCCCACACTTCAGGAGAGGCAGTAACACCCTACAGGCCATACACAGTACTATAGGAGAGCCAGTGACTATTGTCATATTCAGAACCTGCTATTGTCGAGCCCACCATGCTGTCCTGGGGGGTATTTCACAAGTTAGCTGGATAACTGCACTGAGTAAAAACCTGGAACAAGGACTGAAGTAAAAAGAGCTGTTCCGGGTTTTACAGTGCAGTTATCTGTATTGCAGTGCAGTTATCTGTTTTACAGTGCAGTTATCTGTATTGCAGTGCAGTTATCTGTATTGCAGTGCAGTTATCTGTTTTACAGTGCAGTTATCTGTATTGCAGTGCAGTTATCTGTATTACAGTGCAGTTATCTGTATTGCAGTGCAGTTATCTGTATTACAGTGCAGTTATCTGTATTGCAGTGCAGTTATCTGTATTGCAGTGCAGTTATCTGTATTGCAGTGCAGTTATCTGTATTGCAGTGCAGTTATCCTGCTTAGTGAAATACCCCGCTGGTGAGCACCTTTACTGATTGAGCTGATACAGTTTAGATGAATCCCCAGCCCTGAGGAGGTGGGGGTGTGTATGTTTTGGGTTGGAACGAGTCAGTGAGTCTGATGAAGTAATGGGCGAGCGGACGGCCTCTCTCGCTCCAGGTCTCTGAGTGACCCCCCCCCATTCTGAGCGTCTTTGGGGTTTCCCGTACCCCTCTGCTGCCTGACCTCTCCTTCTTTAATTTTGCTCTCACCTCATTGAGGCGGAACAGTCACATACACCTGCCGGCCAATGGGCTGTGCTGTTTTTGAGCGAGCCGGCAGGCGGGCGTCCTAATACGTGCGTGCATGCGTGCTTCTGTGATTCACACATCTTTGTGCGTTTTTACATTTCTCTGCGTGCGTGCATGCTTCCCTTCACCAGGCTTCCTGCCAGCACTAAAGTCCGGTGAGGAGGGCAGTATCTCTCAGCCCAGCAAGATCATCATCCACCTCAGGAAACAGGTAACCCCTCCCTCTCATCCCTAACCCCGCCTCCTCTTCCATAACCCCACCCCCTCTGTCATAAACCCACCCACTCTGTTCTAACCCTGCCCCCTCTGTCATAACCCCGCCCCCTCTGTCATAACCCCGCCCCCTCTACCCTAACCCCGCCCCTTCTATCCTACCTTTTTCCCCTCATTCCTCTCTCTCATCTCTCACTCTTCTCTCTCCCTCCCTCCATCACCTCTGTTCTTCCCTAGACTCATATTTCTCTTTACAGTTTGGCCTTTTTTCCTTTTTTCATCTCTCCTCTTTCTTCCTTCTTTCCTCCCCCCTCCCTCCCCCCAGGGGCTGTCCCAAAACCCTGAGCCCTCAGCTACGAGGGGGGGGGGGGGGGGGGGGGTGGTTAATCTGTTTTAAAGAATATCTCAGGCTTTACCATATGTTAAGTTCATCTTGATGGTACAAGAGTCATAATGAGCTTTTAAATCAAACCGATTACCAGAAAGTGTTTTGTTTAAATTTAATTTATGTAATGCAATGTATTTAATTTCCCGTTTGTGCCTGAATACTTTAAAAAAATTACGTTTGTTTATTTATAGAGAATTCTTTCCAATTAAACCGTCACTAAGCGCTGAGAGAAATGTGCTTTATCGGAGGGAATTTTAAACCAGAAAACCCTGAACCAATTTTGAGGGGTGTGTGTTGACAGGGTGTGGGGTTCCCCTTCTTCCAAGGCGGTCAGGAATAACTTGGAAAAATACGGAGCGTGGCGGAAAAATGCAGAGCGGCACAGAACCGGGATCAAGGCTTTTAATATTGATATGTTGAAAAATGCTCACGTTGCACACGGGCAAATATAGACGGACGTGTGTAATGAGACATGGCTGAAAACGTTGCCGGTCACGGGGACGCAGACTGCTGTGGTCGCGGTCGGGGGTTGTTCGTCTGCGGCCTGGTGTCGGAGGATGCGGAATAGCGCGGATTGGAGCAGAATTCCTTCACCGTCCCCGTGGGAGAAATCTGTCTCGCAGCACTCACTCGCAGATTACAGAGTCAAGGAAAACCCTGTACAAAACGTTTGCACATTTAAAAATTTAAATGTCATTTAAGTACAGCTTTAAATTGTGATACATCATGACGTTTGTTAGCAAAGATACGCGGCATTAATTAGGGATGTTTTTTTTTTTTCTAATCAATGAATCAGTCTACTTGTATTTATATAGCGCATTTCATACAACAATTGCAACTCAGTGTGCTTCACATAAAATGAGAGAGAAAAAAGGAATGTTAATATGTTATAATCAAAAACGGTCGTTAACTGATTATTCAGGAAATAGCAATGTTTTTAGACCATAAAAGTTTCTGGGGGCTATTAGTAGGTGTCTTTATTGCTGAACATCCTGTTCTGCTGTCAGAATTTTGGAAGCTCAGGATGTGTAGGCCTACTTCCACATTCCCACTTCCTGCCGCTGTGCCTCAGGCCGATATCTGGGCCTAACAGTTGCGTATGGACAATTTAGAGCAGTGCATTCAGAGTGAATCTCTCGTGCATCCCTGTAGAAAAGCTGACTGTGTAATACAGGGGGCCTCTGCTTTGAGCTGTTCAGAGGGTCAAACTCTATGGCCCTTGGTTTTCCATTAGTGACAGTTTAGGTTTGGCCCCCGTCTTGCACCACAGACCGCGAGCTGGGCAGTGTTAACGTGCGGCCTCAAAAAAGCACTGCCGTTAGAAGGCTTGCAACAGAGCCGTAATGGAGGGCAACTCGACGTGCTCTGGTCTTAACTTGCGGTTGTCATAATGGAATGGAATTGGAACTCTCACACAGAGCCGCAATGGAGGGAAACTCCAATGGGCTGTGACGAATGGGGACCCACCCTTATGGACCTGCTCTGAAGTAGGTTTTCTTTATTTTTTGTTTTTGTTTCTTTTTCTTTCCTGGCTCGCATTGCCTGTGTGGCAGAGTAATGCCTCTCTCATATTGTGATTCCTTTCCACCGTCCGCAGGAAATGCCCAGATGGAATTAATTGGCTGTTATTTTAGCACGCTGAATCCGCCCCTATGGCAGGGTTCAGTCTTGGCAGCACTAACCATGACCGGGCGTAATCGCCGCCTTGGGATGGTGGCCGACTGCGTCAAGCGTGAGCCGAAGGCAAAAGATTGTGTGAGGAACGGAGGGGTGGGGGGTGTTTTCCAGAGACGCAATGTCCAAATTCCTTAAAAGTTTCCACAGACCCCGTTTTTCGGCTAAACCCCCATCTCAGCGCAGGTCCTGACAGTGACTGCAGAACCCCCTGTTGGTTTGGAAAGACAACCCCCCTTCCGAAAAGAAGCACCGCTTCTGGACCTGATTAATGGGTCATGGGTGTATCCCCAGGGAGGAAGCTTGCCTGGTGTGAGGGGCAGCCGAATCTGGCCCTGTCCCGGGAAGGGCCCGTGTGTGTGGCTGGAGGGCGTCGACCTTGTCAGTCCTCGTTTGGACCCTCGGCTCCAGGCAAAGGCTTGTTTTGTCTTTTAGCCACCGGCTTTCCAACATTACTACCACACAAATGCCACTTCCTGTTCTGTTTGTATAGTGACACCATTTTTGTTGTTTTGGCTCTGTGCTCCAACACATTGGATTTGAAATGACACCATGATTATGAGATTAAAGTGCAGGCTGTCAACTTTAATTTGAGCGTATTTACATCCATAGTGGGTCGTTCGTGTAGGAATTACAGCCCTTTATATATAGAGCCAAAACAACAAAAATTCAGATACTTACGGACTGCATTGTATATTAGATGTATACATGTATGCATGATATATTTTCTTCAGAAATGGGTCTGTAGATGTTTCTCCAGTGCAGCTGGTGTATTGCTGCAGTAGGAGCTCCTCAGCTTTGTGTGAGCTGTCAAAATAAATCATTTTGACACTTGAAACTTGTTTTTTTTTGGTGGTGTATTTTCTCAGTGGCGAGACGGCGCTCTCCACTGATAGCTTTCACATGTCTCTTCTATGCCTTCTGAACCTAGGGGGCTTAACCCGGAAGTAATTCTATCTGAATGCAACAGCTTGACCTTTAGCCTTACCCCTCGTAGGGCAGGAATTGTCAATAGAGAGGTGGCGGTAATGAAAGGGGCGTGGACGAACGCAAAAAGAGAGAGAGAGTTGAAAAGGAAAAACGGCATGGAATCTGAAAATCTTCTCTTTTTTTTGTAGAAAATCTTGGTCATAACACAGGTCCCCTATAAGCATAATTGATGTACTATAATAATATTGCAGTTAAAAGGGGGAGAACCCATCATTTTATGTGATTTAGGACACGCGTGTTCATGTGTGAAGTAGTTCTTTTGCATGTTCCTGGATTAGGGCCCCAATGATCCAGCCCGCTGCCATTTATGATCTCACTTGCAATTAAGAAAATGTATAGTGTAGTTTTTTAATTCAATATGGATGGCTCTGTTACACGTGTTTTCATTAGCATCCAACTGTTAAGCTCTCTGTCAGGCGTGTGCAGGAAGGTTTACTCACAATGAGAGGCTTGGTTAACACACACAGGGCTGAGTGCAAGAGATTTTGTGACAGTGTTCGGATGAGTGGTTGCTGATTGGCTGCCTTTCCTGTCTTTCAGAAGTACAACGCAGACTATGACCTATCGGCTAAGGAGGGGGCGGACACTCTGGCCTTCATCTCCTGGCTAGAGGAGAAACTGTTGCCTGCACTGGTGAGTGGTTACTCCAGAGGGGAGGGGGGGGGGTAGAAAGAGACGGACGGTGCTGAGGCACAAACGGTGAGCTGAAGATGGAGGTGAAGCGGGGGAGGGGTGGAGAAAAACTGAGGGAGAGATGAGCCTCCACTGGAGCGAGCTGAGGAGGGAAAGAGGAAATGAGAAGTAGGAGGAGAAATCGGAGAGCGCTCTCACAGTAGGAAGCTTTTTTTTGTGTGGTTGAACCGACTCCCGACTCACGGTCCGTCGGCAAAACTTTTTTTATTTTAATTTTTTCCCCAACTCGCTGTTCTGTGACTCTTGTGACATGTTGTAAAGTTTATCATATTAGCCCTTGCTATCGGTTTATTATATTAGCGCTCGCTATCGGTTTATTATATTAGCGCTCGCTATCGGTTTATTATATTAGCGCTCGCTATCGGTTTATCATATTAGCGCTCGCTATCGGTTTATCATATTGGCGCTCGCTATCGGTTTATCATATTAGCGCTCGCTATCGGTTTATCATGTTAGCGCTCGCTATCGGTTTATCATATTAGCGCTCGCTATCGGTTTATCATATTAGCGCTCGCTATCGGTTTATCATATTAGCGCTCGCTATCGGTTTATCATATTAGCGCTCGCTATCAGTCTGTTGTGACGCTAACTGCTTATCTTCACTGTTCTTTTCCCAACCTGTACTTGTGCGCTTTGGATAAGAGCTTCTGATGCGCTAAATGTACATGTTGTTCCACCCCCACCAGCATATCCCATTCCCCGGTCTCCCTCCACCCACGTTCTCTATTTGTCTCCACGTCTAACACAGGCTATATTTCAGCGCCTTCATTAGAAAGTAAACGGGTCTGAAGTAATTACCGCTGGCGTTCGGCTGCTCCCGTAAAACTGTTAAAGTTTCTGTCCCCTTCAACCCATGCCAGATGGGCGGGGCTAGCGGGGGGACCCTACGGAGCGCTGTGAGCGCTTTTTGGGTCGTTAAAGTGCCCGCTGGCTCCTCTCGCCCCGACCTGCACCCCGCAGGGTGAGGCCTCGCCCCGTCGCCTGGCACAGACGCGCTCGCCCTCCAATGGTAAATGTTCTCAGACTGCTGGGAAGACTGAAGCCGTTTTGGGCCTTTTAAGTTAGACGGGCGTAAAAAAATATGCGTGTAAATAAATAAATGTAGGCAGTTTCAAAGGACGTAATCGTCCGAGAAGTTTATTACATAACACAAGCGTTCCCTGTGGACTGTGGTGGAATTCGCTGGCAGCACACACTCTCTCTCTCTCTCTCTCCTCCCTCTTCCTCTCCGTCTCTCCTCCTTTCTTTCTTTCCTTCTCCTCTCCCTCTCTCTCTCCCCCTTCTTTCTCCCCACCTCTGGGGTACAGCTCTTCTGAGAGAAAACACTCGTGTTTACAAACTGAGCTGAGTTGACCTTCTTCCTCAAGGACAGGAAGTGATGTCGCTTTGCCTCCTCCTCGTCTTTAGGGCCTGCTGGGGCGGCCATGCATCAGACTGCATTCATTTTGGAACAGGACACCATTTCCCAGAGAGCTAAATTAGCCTAAATATTACAGCAGAATGTGATCATTTCAGTGTACTGTACTGGCTGTGAAGCCTAACAGCTGGTTATGGTCTTCACCTTAAAATGGGCAACCAATTTAGACCCAGAAAAGGTGAGGTTTAATTGATCATTTAAGTATATTAATTACAATAAAAATTAGATTTCCCTGCAGCCTGTCAGAACCAAGATGGTTGACCTCTTTTCTAGAGGTTTCTACGGGAGCGGAATGTGTGTGAACGTGTAAACCGTGGAAATGCATTTAACCGTCCTCCCTTCCAGATCTACACCTTCTGGCTCGACTCCAAGAACTACGTGGACGTGACGCGACGCTGGCATGCCGAGAACATCCCCTTCCCGCTAAACTTCTTCCTGCCAAACCGCATTCACGGCCAGAAGCTGGAGCGGCTGCGATTGGTCCGGGGCGACAACAGCCTGGAGCCCGGCGACGACATCGAGAAGGAGGTGAGGCGGAGCTACCGACCGCGCACCGTATACTAGGTAACGCCAAGCAAGGGGGCGGAGGGTTAAAGGTAATTTCCCACCAACCAATGGGGGGGTTGCGTTCATAGGACCAAAGGTAGGCGGATCTACCGTATGTTGTTGCTGACTCACTGATTTGAGCCAATCATTTTGTTTTCCTGTGGAGCTTTAGCTCCGGCCATTACGGGGGTTCATGAACACTCACTGTCATGTAGCTGCTCAAAAAGGGTACCTCGAAACAGCCGCTGTAATAGGAGAAATTGGCGTGCGCGGGTCAAGCCGATGGAAAGTCTCACCTTCGGCCAGGGAAGACCCCAACGTCCACAAGTGGTTTATAATTTTAGGGGAAGGAAGAACGAGCCCATCCACCGTTTTCACCCAGGAGTTGGAATGAGGTCAAACAGTTACCATGGGAACTCCGCTGACCTCAGCCAGTTCCGTCTGCTAACGGCCGCTTCGGGAAGAAGCGTGTTTGGCACGGTTCTTATGTGGGGGGGTCATTGAAATACCGCCAGCAATGGAATGAGGTCATGTTTTGAAGGCGGCCAGAACGTCACTCCAAAGTTTGCATTTTTTGTCACACGTGCAGAACCATAACTTACGTGCTGGTCTGTCAGCCCGTGTTACACCCAGAACTTAAACATGCTGGCTTGAGTTTATGCTGGGAGCTGGGGGAGCTCGGTAGAATTTCAGTCATATTTTTCATGGAGTATGGAATTCTGTGCTGTTCTGTGTTATGGCAACGCCTATGACATCATCGGCTGTGTTGTAATTCTTTGCACTGTATTTAGGGCAAGATGGCTTTGGGATAGAATGAATGATGAAATATCATATCCGTACAGCATGTGTGTGTTTTGGGATGAGGTTCATTATCGGGCGTTTTTTATGGTTTAGAGCTTATGCAAATGTCATGTGGGTATTTCACTGAGATGTGATCATTTTTCTCTAAATGTATTTTTTATGTCTTCCTGTATGCGTGCGTGTGTGCATACGTGTGTGTATGCGTGTGGCGTGTGTGTGTGTGTGTGTGTGTGTGTGTGTCTTTCTCTATCTCTCCAGCTGTATCGAGATGCATTCGAATGTATGAGCCTACTCTCTCAGCGTTTGGGCTCACACAAATTCTTCTTCGGAGATTCGTAAGTGAAGCCAAACACAAGCACAACCACATTAAAAACATACCAAATCAACACAGGATCATCTGAAGTCTGATCACATGCACATACAAAAGGCACCTGACACACACATCAGTGTAAGGACTCATATGAGGCTGTAGTCTCAATGTGTAGAGACTGTGGAACAGTTGTGTGACGTGTGTGTTTCTGTGTTTCTGTGTTTGTGTGTGCGTGTGTGTGTGCGTGTGTGTGTGTGTGCGTTTCTCCCAGCCCCTCCTCTCTAGACGCCTATGTGTTTGGTTACCTGGCCCCGTTGGCAAAGGCCAAGCTGCCCAATGGGAAACTGCAGCAGCACCTGAACTCCCTGGACAATCTGAGGATCTTCTGCACCAACATCCTCACCCTCTACTTCCCTTCCGAGGGGCACGGTGCGTCACCATCCCAAATGTGCACTTTACACCCCGTCCCATCTGCACCATCACTAAACCCAGAAAGTGGGGGTCTTGTGTGCCCAGAGACCCTTGGCATGAGATAGCGAGTTTTTAAAAACTCATGGAAAACGGGACGTCCATTAAAATCGTAGAACACGGGTCCTCTGCCCTGGTTCTGGAGAGCCGCAGGGTCTTCTGGTTTTTCAGCGCTTGATTGGTCAGCAGTTGATCACACGGTTTCTGAAGCCTAAAGCCAGCAGACAACATGGCTGCCCAGGATCACGTTTGAGAACCCCCTCTTCAAGAACATTCTAGAAGCAGAACGTTAGGTTTTTAATTCTCCAGCTCATTCTCCAGGCCTAACATGGGACTCTCTCTCTCACACTCTCTTTCTCTCTCTCTCTCACTCATTCACTTTCTCTTGCTTTTCCAGAGCCCCCCTCCCAGAAGATGTCATCCCATTCTGAAGGGGGGGACTTTGACAACGAGCCAAACAAGAGACGCAACCAGGTGCTTTCTGTGCTGGTGGCCCTGGGCGCCATGTTGGGTTACGCCATCCTCACCGGTATCGTCTCCATCCAGAGGGTCCAGGCACAGGGAGCGCTAGAGAGCTCCCACAGGCACCAGCACCAAGAGGAGGAAGATGAGGAGGAGTGAGGGGTTGTGGAGGAGGGGGGAGGGGGCAGAAGAAGGGGAGAGAAGGTAAAAAAAAGAACGAAAATATCATGGCGGCCATTGAGGAGGACCTTTTGGGAGGGAGGGAGGGAGGGAGGGAGGGAGGGAGAGAGCGGAGCAGACTCAGGATAAGGACTACTCTTGAGCGTTGAGTAGACTGGATTATAAATGAGCAGCCATATTGGGTGGGCATGTGATCTTTCACCCAATCAAAACTACTGGATAGAGAGTCTTGATGACATCATGGATGACATGATTGGCCAGATGCCTCGCTCCTGAAAACAGGCCCATACAACTGCATCATGGGCAAAAGAAGGAAGCCATTGGATATTAATATGATTAGAGGCGGGCAAATTCAAGGCCGTAGCCTTTGTAAGACAGCAGAACGTTATTGATGGCTTGTTTTATTCCATAATATACCATTTCAAGACTGGTTGGAAGTATATTTAGTTTGCTGCCAGGGATGTAAAACAGGTTTTTTTCTCCTCTTCAGTTTGCCTTTGCACGATAATCATCCTTTGAAATCTTACAACCATGGCCCTCGTCCACTGCCATCCCTGGTTATCGCTTATGTTGGTGCTTTAATTCCACGCCACACAAGTAATGCGCACACAAACGCGCACACGCAACGCGCACAAACTTTCCATTCAAGTGACGGACACCCCAGTCGCAGATATTCTGGGGACTAGTGCGGGAAAAGTTGTGTTGTTCTAATGGGTTCCATGTTGTTCAGTGTTCTGTCAGGTTGCCCTCAAGCCAGTGGAATTTTGACTGGATTTCAGGTCATTAAAAGGAAAAACTGCTGAAACATCTCTTACAGGGGCTTGAACCTTTTTTAATTTTTTTTTTTACTTCTGTCTTCTCTGCTCTTGCCAAACATGCCACCCTCTGAGCTCCCTGCTCCCTCCTAACCACCCCTCTCTAGAGTCACACAGGAGGGGGGAAATAAATTAATAATAATTATAAAAATAAAAATGGAGTTCAATAAATATGCGCCGTTTGAAGGAAGGGAAAAGTTGAGCTCCAAGGCTTATCAGACGCGCTGCGTTCCTGTAATACTCTGAACTGCGCCGTCTTTGGTTTGGGTTCAATGTTGCCTTATTCGCTGCAAAGCCTTGATTTCCATCGAGGCGCTTTTGTGTCTCGTCTCTCGTGAATACATGAATACAGGTCTTGTATCAGACCAGGATCCTTAGAGGGGGTCACGAAACCGTTTTCAGTGGGATTTGGGAGAGCGGGTGAGCGAGTCGGCCCGTCTTGGTGCAGTTTTGCCTCCTGTAACACTGCATGCTCGATGCTGAAATATTAGCCTGTTAGCTTTAGCCAGGAGACGAGGAAAGGCGCTGGACATGAAGGGCTTCACGCTTGGCTCTGTGAGCCGGCTTTCTCTTTTCATCCTCAGTCAGGGGGTTGCGTCCTCGCGTCCGTCTCGCTTCTTGAAGCCGACTGCTTTACTGCGTTGGGTCTCAGCGCTGCTTTCTCGCCGTACCAGGCCTTTGTTCATCAGCTCGCCCCGCTGCCGTGCCGTGCTGTGCCGTGCCGCAACCCGAGCTGCCATTTCCTGCCCCCCTGCTCCCTGTGAAAGTTTTCCGCTGTGGGACAGCTTGGCGGGGGTCCCCAGCCCGTCTGCCAACGGGCGCGTACTTATCTTAGTTAAAGCATATTTGGGATGGAATGGTGGGTGATATCACGTCTCGCTCCATCCCGGGCCCAGAACAGAACCGGAAGAAGCATTCAAAGGAGGATAAAATTCCAAGACTAGCATGCGTTCTGCTTGGCTGGTGTGTGGATTGATACTAAAGTAAAATACGGTGTATGTACCCCCCCCCCCCCCCACACACACACACACCCCTCCCACACTTGACTGTTAGTTTTCTAGTGGTTCCATTTTTTTCAGAAAATGGGATTGTTGTTCACTGTGAAGTGTTACGTTTCACACCTGAAAAGGCGCTGTTTCCAAGCCCCGGGCTGAGTGTTTGGCACTGCAATTTGGGGGGGTTAGCGGTTTTACAGGGGGACACAAAGTGGGGGAATTACGAGTGCTCTCAGGCTGCTTAAACAACGCCTGTCGGCCTGAAAAATGAAATAATGTATTTTCCAATGCTGCCATCCTACAAATGCTCTTTCTTATCGAAGGAGGAAGGAGGTATGTGAAGTTGGACCATAATTCAACATTATGTTTCGACATCCGAGTACGTAAGAATTGGGCCGGGATTCTGTGTGAAACTCGAAGTGTTTTCATCTCAGTGAATTTTTTATATTTTAATTACAGTCTATGTCCCCAGTGGTCATAGCACTCAGCATAAATCTTGTCCTCATATGTCTATCATTTGAATGGGGGGGGGGGGGGAAATGGTCTGAAGGTTGTCGGTGTTGCCATGGCAGCGAACAGCATAAGGCTTTGTGATCGAACGCACTTCTTCTGAGCGTTTTTTTCCTGACCCGACATGATTAATTGTGTTTTCGCAGCCCTCCTTATACGAGCGTGCTGTGTTTTATTAAGGAAACCTTAAGTCAATCCTACATGAGGGGGACTCTGGCCGTTTGTGATCCTCAGTTGTGCGGAACTCTGCTTAACCCGTTTTTCTGCAGTGCTGGGAGTGACTACATTGAATTTAACACCAGAAAATCCTCAAGATGGATGAAGCGCTGAAGGATTTGATTGTGTCAGTAGCGTCTTTCTGTGGCCATTTTATTTTTTCTGCTTCTCTTCTTCGCCTCCTCCAGTTTACCAGGGTGATTGGAAGTGTAAACCAAAATGTAAATGCTTTATATTTTTTTCTTGATAAGATGATTAAAACAAAAAAAAAGTTACCTGGTTTTGGGACTTAAGTTGTTTTTTTGTGGTTCATTTTGTCACTTCTTTCTGTGGGCTCTCAATCTGGCCACCAATTTGCTCCCCATTGACTCTATAATACCCTCTGAGTGAGTCCCCCCCATTTCACCGTTAAACTGCGAGATTTTGAATGGTGCTGTATGATTAAATGCAACGCACACAATAAAACTAGGAAAAGGGATGGAACTCAACAGGAGTTTGAGTGACACGCTCGAGCGAGTGGAATTGTGGGATAGGGGTTTGAGCAAAGGCTGACCCCCTTATTGCTTCATACTGCCGATCTAAAAGAGTGCAAAGCTGAAAATGAGAACACATGAGGGGTTTAAGAGCGATGAACACTCGTATTGAGAGAATGGTGTAGTGACACTGTTGGGAGGTATAGTATTTCTTGATTCGAACTGAGCCTCGAGTCCCCGGCAATGGGTGGAGCGACGGTCCACGAAGATTCATTTTTCCCCTGGGTGGACAGGTTTTATTTTTTTTAACCCCCCTCCAAACAGCCCGTGGAATGAAGTCCCAACCTTTGTCCTCTTTGCTGTCCCTGGGGTCCCCCGTTTAATGGCCTTCGCTAAATTTGCTGGGAGAAAGAACTCTTTCCCGCGAATAAAACGTGTCCTCATTTTCCATGTGCGTTAAAGAGCGATGCAGGAGGGGAAAAGATGTCCGCTCGATGTTTATCTGATTCACGAATGTCATTGTCATTCAGGCTGGGTTTGATGCGCTCCAGCCGGGCAACTTACTCCTGTCAGTAAGAAAAATAGATACAGCTAATAAGACGTAGCATTCTGATTAACGTGAGAATAATGAAAAGCGTGTAAGATGCACTTCAAAATACTTTCCAAGACAGGTCATTTAGAGCACATCAGGCGCATAAAGACAAACGTTTCCTCTTAGGCTAAAAGTTAAACGTTGTAACAATGTAGGCTAGCTAGTCAAATAATTGCCCGATTTGCATGCAAAGCCAGGTAACATGATGCATACAGTTTATAATGCATGAATGGTGTGAGAATTGTTTAATTTATCGCTGACAGCTTCATCGCTCTACAAAGAGGAAATCGGTGGCAACATGTTCTCAATAAACGCCGTTGCTAGGGCAACGGTAAACCACAATAAACAAGCATTTCTCAAGTTGCCAAGGAATATGAGGGGGATTAGATAATTTCGGCCTTGGGGACCGTGTTGGAACGTTTTGTACATCCGTATTATGATAGAGTTGGAACGGATTCATTTTGCCGCGACCGCTCATTCATGAGAAAAGAACCTTTTTAAATCGCTCTTTGACTTCACCTCCCATGTTTGAAGAAGAAAAAAAAAGACATTTCAACGAGTTCAAAACTTTTCAAGACACACTATTTGGGCTGAGACAGGTTTTCACAGCACTGAACGGGGCCATAAAATCTGTAAGCGCAAGGGAGCAGTATAATTCAAACGCGTGTTGGCTAAAATATTTAATCGACAGCGAAATAACGCATTTGGGGGGGTCAGTCTATTACCTGCAAATCCCTCACCTTCACTGAGATTCATAAATAGAAATTACAAAACGTAGCGAACAGCCCAATGCCACCCCAAGGCAAGAAGTAGTAGGCTAATCGCAAAAATCCCTATGTGAATGGTCAGTCTTATCGTGGTGGGCTCTCCCGCATGGCATCAGTTTGTGGGCGCCTCTCGAGTTGCCTACAATACTGCTATTGACTCGCTATCTGTCTCTGAAACGGTGAAAGGGCGATGCAAATAAGGCAGGCGCGATAGCACACTGTGCATTGTCTGCCATTGACTCGTGCGTCTCATCTCGCATCTGCGTATAGCCTACGGGACTATTGGCGATACGGTGGAAATGTGCAGCGCACCCCGTGCGGCGAGGATCACAAGAGTCTCCGAGAAACTCCCTCGCTGACACTTTTACTCTTCACTCTTCTTAACAAGTCACCGCTGCTGCCGGTGCGGGGTCAGCGTGCCGCAAAGGAATTGAACAACTATTTGATACGGGGGTTTTTTTTTTGGGCAACATCTGCGCCGCTGGTTTGAACACAGGTGGTTCTCTTTTGTCTTATTCTGTTGTATTTTGGTGTTCGGCGCGTGATCCTTTTTTTTTTTCGGGGAACATGGGTGCGAGAACGACGATGCCAGTCTTATTTTTTGTCTCCGCTTCTCTCCTCTTCTGTGTCTGTGACTCGTCGGAGAAGAAAGGTAATCAACGGTTCTTTCCAATGCACTGCTCTGAGTAAAATTAACTGTTCTGAGGGGGGGGGAAACACGCGTAGCCTACTGTACGCTATATTTGCTTTTTATCACAACCTTTGCATACCTTTTCACGTGGTTATTTTCCAAGGAAATATGTTGAATGAATATAGTTTTGTGTGCCAGTACTAAGCATAGGTTATATTTTGCGCGGTTGTCCTTTTGTAATATTTTATATAAATCCCGAATGAACGGTAATTCGCCCATGCACATTGCAGCACGGTCTTGGGCTCGCAGTGAAAAGCGCTTAAGTGCACATCATGAATGGAGATCCAAACGACTTAGGCGCATAAAGGCGTCGCAGTCTGATGGCACTCAAGGGGCTCGGGTTTGTTTCCCTATCAATAGAGATGCACTAATGGGGTTTAGGGAAATATTTACGTCCAAGCGCCTATTAAGTCACTGGAGGCTTTTTTTTTCTTCTACAAATGTATACAAAACTGTTTCCTGTGCAATATGCGAATAGATCATACTTATCCGTATAAAAACTCAGTTGTTTGCTACTAATACGTTCAAATCGAATTGTCTATTAGCCCGATAATTTATCTTACAAGTTACTGTATACAGTGCGACTTCGATTAAGCAGGGCTATTCAAATTAATATATTGTATTGCTGAAAAGAAAGTAGTGGGTTCGGAGCCGTGCCTAGAACCGGTAATGTGTTCTATCCCTCCCGTGTAATGTGCGTAACTGTACATTACACGCCTGCCTTAGAATTGCGGT
Source organism: Ilyophis sp. 1 JC-2022 (assembly GCA_022702515.1). Lineage (NCBI taxonomy): Eukaryota > Metazoa > Chordata > Actinopteri > Anguilliformes > Synaphobranchidae > Ilyophis > Ilyophis sp. 1 JC-2022. The sequence goes on along the minus strand of CM040395.1, from coordinate 64,749,434 downwards.
TTCGCATCGTGTAACTCACCCATTCACCTTGTTGTTCATTCTGTCAGTTTAGAGAATATACTTGATAAGTCGCATGTAGCCTAGGCTATGCAGTGGCTCAAACATTATTTTAAACTCTGTCCGGGGTTCACGCCTGACACCTCCACAGATTAAACTCAAACGCTGCACAGAAGTAAGGAGTAGCCTATTGCGTGTCAGTTCTCAAGAAAAAAAATGTCCGGGAAGGGGAAGGGTGGTTGGCGTCGCCGTGGAAACGGACAAAAAAAAACCCATTGCCACCCGCGCGAAAGTTACACGGAACAATGTCCAGACCAACAGGCAGAAAGTTACAGCGCATATCGGGTTCTCTGAGCCGATAGTTGTGGGAGATGTAGTCCAAATGTAGCGTTTAATTACGCTCCACACTCTCGTCGGGGACATCAAATCCCATGAGCGCGAGTTACGTAATGTTACTCGAAGTTGGGTAATGCTCTGAACAGGGGTGGTGGGCTGAGCCAATTTATTACCTCAGTGTGCCTCGCCAAGCGTGTTTAGCTATGTATCCCAGCGCCTAATCTACTGCACGAGCGCTGCCAAAGTCCTGACTGCACCCCTCTTTCCGTGGTGTCGAAACGAGGTTGCCCAGAGGCCAGAGGAGGAGTCTGTGAGAATGTTCTCCTTCAGATCATCTCCCAAATTTAATGAGGTCACCTTTCAAAGACTCAAGAGAGGCGGCTACTGATATTCATTTTACTTTTCCTTTCCGAAACTTTTTAATGGCGCTGATGGGTTTGTTGTTGCATAATAAGTCAGACGGGGCAAGCAGGCAAGATCGATCAAATGTTTTATTTTTTTAAATGAGATTTCGGGGTCTCCTTATCGTTTTTCCCTTCTGGTATATTTTAATAATACCTCCGTTTTCATGAAGAACTGAGGACTGTTGCTAAGTAACATGAAAAGCCGTCCGATACTCTCCTTCTTCGAGCTTTGACTGACATCTAACATGATCATAATGCTTGTGGAAACACCCCCCCTCCCCTCCACATCTCTTTTTTTCTCCATTTCTTTCTTTTCCTCCTTCTCTCCATCATTCTGGCAAGGCTCCTGATGGTTCACTGCCAGCCGTCGTTGTTCAGACTGGCCTGAACGCTGAACGCTAGAGAGAGGGAAAGATAAGGGGGGAGAGGGAGAGGCAGAGGCAGAGAGAGAAGTAAAAAGTTGGGTAGGTAGAGAGATAGCAAGGAGAGAGAGAGAGAGAGCAATAGAGAGATAGAAGTAGAGAGTGGGAGTGGTAGAGAGGAAGAGAGGGATAGAATAGAATAACTTATCTTTCCGTTAGGGAACTTCAGTTGTAGCCACCAGCAACAACAAAAAAGACACAGACAGTGGGGCAGACCCACAACACACAAACATGTCAAATAAAGACATTCAATAGAATCATTGCATTAATCAAACAAATTAAGTGAATTAAAGTGGAATACAGCCAAACGTCATGATTAAAAATAGCCCCCGCTGTCCCGAGATGTCCAATGTCATCAAGCAGTCCAACACACAAACTCCGCCTCCGCGACATTCCTCCGTCGATGGAAGGAGGCAGAGAAAGAAAGAAGAGGGGGTCAGAGAGGGAGATGTAAAGAAGAGGAAGATAGAGACTCAGAGTGAGACAGAGATGGACGGATGGATAGGGGGAAAGAGAGGGAGAGTTATAATATGAGCCGGGAGTCTGGCACGCAGCACAAACAAGCCATCCGTGTGTTATTCTTTCCTCTCTAGGTTCCACTTGGCTTTTATTTTCTGCCATATAATGTCAGAGAGAATAACGGTGAAAAGAGAGAGAGAACAAGGAAGTAAAATGAGTGAGAGGAGACAGGGGGAATAGAGAGAGAGAGATAGAGTGAGAGAGAGAGAGGAGCTAAGGGAAGGAGAGGAGGAGGGAATAAGCGATTGGGGAGAAAGTGGTGGTGGAGAGAAAGGAAAAAGAGAGGGATGAGGGTGAAGGAAGAGAGGGGTGTTTGGGGGAAAGGAGGGACAGAGTAGAGGAGTGGAAAGGTACAGGAAAAGAAGAGGAGGGGAGAATGAAAGAGTAAAGATGGGAGGAGGGGTCGAGAGAAAGGAAGGGTTCATGGGAGTGATTGGTAAAGTGGTTTGAAGTGAGATGCAAATCTATTGGATGGGGGGAGGGGGGGCAGACCACTGTAGTCATGCAGCTGTCAGGGGGAAAAAGTGGGGAATCAATCATGGGACTCCCACCTCCCCCCTCCCGCTGCCGCCGCTGTCTACCTTACCAGGGGCCCAGTAGCCCTTGGGGAATACTTCTCTGAACTGCCTGATGCAGTGGCATGTGTTTTAGCGGTAGGATTTGGGTCCCGCCAGACCAGAATCCCCCAGCGTAACGCTCCCTCTCTCACGCTTTTGAACCACGTGCCTCGTCACATTCACATTTAGACACTTAGCCGATGCGCTCAACCAGAGAGAGAGAGAGCGGCGAATGCAGATGCCAGACAGTCCGTTTGCACAGCTGGATAATTACTGGAGCAATTCGCTTTGAACCGTTTATTCCGTAAAAATCCACATTTTATTTGTAAATTGAAAACATCCAATTAAAGCAATAAAGTGTCATTGTTTTAGTTGTTTTTTTTTTCTATTGGCTCAGTTAAGCATTTCTTTGAATAAACTAGCCAATGAGCACAAGCAGGGGAGTGTGTTACTTAGTGCAGTGAAGCAGATTCTGTGTCATCAGGATTCTCTGAGTAGTTGCTAAGGGTTTGTAAAGCACACAGTGATGTGGCAGACCTGCACTGCACTTAGCCTGCACTCTGGCTCCGATCGGATCTTTAGTTATAGAGTTGATTTTTCAACCCTGCGTTACCTCTGAAGTCTCTCTCAGCCTCGTCTTAATCACCGTTTACTTTCCTTGTGATCTATGCAGCTGCCACACTCCATATATACTGCGGTTTCCTGGTTTTTCTAAATTCTTTACTGTAGTCCGACCATCCTGACCGGAGAACTGAAGTGCCATGTGAATACAAGGGGAGACAAACTGGTAGCCCTAACCATTATGTCCAATAATTCACTGTACAGAAATATAAATACATAAAAGTTAATGTTATGTTTACATATATTAGAGCAGCTGAACCGTTCTTTTGCAGTGAGAGACGGTTTAGTAGCGGGTCACGCAGTGTTGAAGTCAAGTTAAAGTTGGACACCAAAACCCCGTCTTTTATTTGCACTTTGCTGCACAGTAATGGTTTATTACGGGATCTTGACCTGGATCCAGGTTGGCATAGTTTTGAATCCTTAACGGTTAAGAGATTAACAGTATTGCTCTGCCTTTGCTTCAGGGAAGAAGACCAGCTGTAGGAAATTAATCGGTCGGAAGCTGCGCAATTTACAGTTGAACAAGGGAGGCTAACCTGTAGATCAGCTGTAATGCTATCTGCATAAATTAGGTATTTATTGTTAACATGGGAATAATGTGCACACAGAGGTGGAAAATACAGGTTCAGGAAGTAAAAGTTCTCTCCAGTATTTTGTTCCAATCATCACCTGGATTTGCTAATTAGCACAATTCTTCAGCCAGGAGGTAGAACTAATTAGTGAAATCAGCTGGCTGAGTTCATGGGTGGAAGAAACACATGGCTGGACTTACTTTCTGACCCCTGGACTTTACACCTCTGCATGCATAATTAAATATTCAGTCTGCAATCAACTCGGACAGAGGAGGTTTTACTCTAAGTTTTTTAAAAATAATTTTTATCCCTGTTGAAGTCATGTAGTCATGTACTATCTTGGAGTGAAATTGTATGTTTTGGAAAAAAAAACCATAAATGTTCAGAAACTGTAAAAAAAGAAGATTTACAAGTACAAGATTGTGGTTAAGTCACATGGGGCTTTTGAATAAACTTTATTGCTCGTCGAGTTACGAGACACTTATAGTACATAGAGCTGGATGAGAACTTTCAATGTGCGGAGAAAAAATAACTGCCACTAACTGACACTCAAGGCACGATCGGGATGATATATGTGTGGATCACATGTACGTTTTCTCTGGAGTTATGAAAAAAAACTTTCATTTTAAAATGGTGAGCTTTAAATTTGGAAACGCTCCTTTGGCTCGACTTGGTGCAGTGATGCTGTGAAACAACTGGGAGGTAACAAATCTTCCGCCCTGACCCTCATCTGGAACCCTGATTGGCTGACTGTGGACCAATCGGACACAGCAGTGGAGTGGTCACAGGGCGAATGTGTGTCTTAACGTGGGTCAGAGGTTTTGACCTGCCCACGTTGGCAGCAGAAGGCAAGCTCAAGCTCCTTCCCAAACAGCATCCCTCTAGGTCCTGGGGAAGTCACCGACCTTCCTTACCTCTGCTTGCTTATACTGTACGTGTGAGGTTAAAGCGTCAAACCGCACGCACGCACGCACACACACACACACACACACACATTACATTACACAATACATAAATCTACAACATAAAAATAAGTACACACACAGTCATGACAGTCACACACACACACACACACATTACATTACACAATACATAAATCTACAACATAAAAATAAGTACACACACACACGCACATTACATTACACAATACATAAATCTACAACATAAAATTAAGTACACACACACATTACATTACACAATACATAAATCTACAACATAAAATTAAATACACACACACAGTCATGCCAGTCACACACACACACACTACATGACACGATACATAAATCTACAACATAAAATTAAGTACACACACACACACACACACACACACAGTCATGCCAGTCACACATACACACAGACACACACAGTCATGCCAGTCACACACACACAGACGCACACACACACACAGACGCACACACACACAGACATACAGACAGACACACACACAGACGCACACACACACACACACACACAGTCACACACACACACACAGTTGCTGAAGCTTCCCATATATCTGATGCTGATTCTCAGTGAGATATACTGTATATCCTCTATTGTCCCATATTCCTGTGTCTCCCCATCTTCTGTCTCTTCCCTCTCTCTTTCTCTCTCTTTCCATTCACTCTCTTCTTCTTTAAACCCTCCTCTCCCACTTCAACCTGTTTTACAATCCCTCCTTCCTTCCTCCATGTCTCTCCCTCTATGGCCACACTATTTCTCCATCCCTCTCCAATTCTTTTTAATTCGTTCATTCACTCACTCTCTGTCACTCCTTCCTTCCTTCTCTCTACCCATCTCTCTCTCGGCGCTCCCCCTATCTCACTCATTTCCTCCCTCCTTCTTTCTCTCTACCCATCTCTCTCTCGGCGCTCCCCCTATCTCACTCCTTCCCTCCTTCTTTCTCTCTACCCTTCTCTCTCTCGGCGCTCCCCCTATCTCACTCCTTCCCTCCTTCCTTCTCTCTACCCATCTCTCTCTCGGCGCTCCCCCTATCTCACTCATTTCCTCCTTCCTTCTCTCTACCCATCTCTCTCTCGGCGCTCCCCCTATCTCACTCCTTCCCTCCTTCCTTCTCTCTACCCATCTCTCTCTCTCCCCTATCTCACTCCTTCCCTCCTTCCTTCTCTCTACCCATCTCTCTCTCGGCGCTCCCCCTATCTCACTCCTTCCCTCCTTCTTTCTCTCTACCCTTCTCTCTCTCGGCGCTCCCCCTATCTCACTCATTCCCTCCTTCCTTCTCTCTACCCTTCTCTCTCTCGGCGCTCCCCCTATCTCACTCCTTCCCTCCTTCCTTCTCTCTACCCATCTCTCTCTCGGCGCTCCCCCTATCTCACTCCTTCCCTCCTTCTTTCTCTCTACCCTTCTCTCTCTCTGCGCTCCCCCTATCTCACTCATTCCCTCCTTCCTTCTCTCTACCCTTCTCTCTCTCGGCGCTCCCCCTATCTCACTCCTTCCCTCCTTCCTTCTCTCTACCCATCTCTCTCTCGGCGCTCCCCCTATCTCACTCCTTCCCTCCTTCTTTCTCTCTACCCTTCTCTCTCTCGGCGCTCCCCCTATCTCACTCATTCCCTCCTTCCTTCTCTCTACCCTTCTCTCTCTCGGCGCTCCCCCTATCTCACTCCTTCCCTCCTTCCTTCTCTCTACCCATCTCTCTCTCGGCGCTCCCCCTATCTCACTCCTTCCCTCCTTCTTTCTCTCTACCCTTCTCTCTCTCGGCGCTCCCCCTATCTCACTCATTCCCTCCTTCCTTCTCTCTACCCTTCTCTCTCTCGGCGCTCCCCCTATCTCACTCCTTCCCTCCTTCCTTCTCTCTACCCATCTCTCTCTCGGCGCTCCCCCTATCTCACTCCTTCCCTCCTTCTTTCTCTCTACCCTTCTCTCTCTCGGCGCTCCCCCTATCTCACTCATTCCCTCCTTCCTTCTCTCTACCCTTCTCTCTCTCGGCGCTCCCCCTATCTCACTCCTTCCCTCCTTCCTTCTCTCTACCCATCTCTCTCTCGGCGCTCCCCCTATCTCACTCCTTCCCTCCTTCTTTCTCTCTACCCTTCTCTCTCTCGGCGCTCCCCCTATCTCACTCCTTCCCTCCTTCCTTCTCTCTACCCTTCTCTCTCTCGGCGCTCCCCCTATCTCACTCCTTCCCTCCTTCCTTCTCTCTACCCATCTCTCTCTCGGCGCTCCCCCTATCTCACTCCTTCCCTCCTTCTTTCTCTCTACCCTTCTCTCTCTCGGCGCTCCCCCTATCTCACTCATTCCCTCCTTCCTTCTCTCTACCCTTCTCTCTCTCGGCGCTCCCCCTATCTCACTCCTTCCCTCCTTCCTTCTCTCTACCCATCTCTCTCTCGGCGCTCCCCCTATCTCACTCCTTCCCTCCTTCTTTCTCTCTACCCTTCTCTCTCTCGGCGCTCCCCCTATCTCACTCCTTCCCTCCTTCCTTCTCTCTACCCATCTCTCTCTCGGCGCTCCCCCTATCTCACTCCTTCCCTCCTTCTTTCTCTCTACCCTTCTCTCTCTCGGCGCTCCCCCTATCTCACTCCTTCCCTCCTTCTTTCTCTCTACCCTTCTCTCTCTCGGCGCTCCCCCTATCTCACTCCTTCCCTCCTTCTTTCTCTCTACCCTTCTCTCTCTCGGCGCTCCCCCTATCTCACTCCTTCCCTCCTTCCTTCTCTCTACCCTTCTCTCTCTCGGCGCTCCCCCTATCTCACTCCTTCCCTCCTTCTTTCTCTCTACCCTTCTCTCTCTCGGCGCTCCCCCTATCTCACTCATTCCCTCCTTCCTTCTCTCTACCCTTCTCTCTCTCGGCACTCCCCCTATCTCACTCCTTCCCTCCTTCCTTCTCTCTACCCATCTCTCTCTCGGCGCTCCCCCTATCTCACTCCTTCCCTCCTTCCTTCTCTCTACCCTTCTCTCTCTCGGCGCTCCCCCTATCTCACTCATTCCCTCCTTCCTTCTCTCTACCCTTCTCTCTCTCGGCGCTCCCCCTATCTCACTCATTCCCTCCTTCCTTCTCTCTACCCTTCTCTCTCTCGGCGCTCCCCCTATCTCACTCATTCCCTCCTTCCTTCTCTCTACCCTTCTCTCTCTCGGCGCTCCCCCTATCTCACTCATTCCCTCCTTCCTTCTCTCTACCCTTCTCTCTCTCGGCGCTCCCCCTATCTCACTCCTTCCCTCCTTCCTTCTCTCTACCCATCTCTCTCTCGGCGCTCCCCCTATCTCACTCCTTCCCTCCTTCTTTCTCTCTACCCTTCTCTCTCTCGGCGCTCCCCCTATCTCACTCATTCCCTCCTTCCTTCTCTCTACCCTTCTCTCTCTCGGCGCTCCCCCTATCTCACTCCTTCCCTCCTTCCTTCTCTCTACCCATCTCTCTCTCGGCGCTCCCCCTATCTCACTCCTTCCCTCCTTCTTTCTCTCTACCCTTCTCTCTCTCGGCGCTCCCCCTATCTCACTCCTTCCCTCCTTCCTTCTCTCTACCCATCTCTCTCTCGGCGCTCCCCCTATCTCACTCCTTCCCTCCTTCTTTCTCTCTACCCTTCTCTCTCTCGGCGCTCCCCCTATCTCACTCCTTCCCTCCTTCTTTCTCTCTACCCTTCTCTCTCTCGGCGCTCCCCCTATCTCACTCCTTCCCTCCTTCTTTCTCTCTACCCTTCTCTCTCTCGGCGCTCCCCCTATCTCACTCCTTCCCTCCTTCCTTCTCTCTACCCTTCTCTCTCTCGGCGCTCCCCCTATCTCACTCCTTCCCTCCTTCTTTCTCTCTACCCTTCTCTCTCTCGGCGCTCCCCCTATCTCACTCATTCCCTCCTTCCTTCTCTCTACCCTTCTCTCTCTCGGCACTCCCCCTATCTCACTCCTTCCCTCCTTCCTTCTCTCTACCCATCTCTCTCTCGGCGCTCCCCCTATCTCACTCCTTCCCTCCTTCCTTCTCTCTACCCTTCTCTCTCTCGGCGCTCCCCCTATCTCACTCATTCCCTCCTTCCTTCTCTCTACCCTTCTCTCTCTCGGCGCTCCCCCTATCTCACTCATTCCCTCCTTCCTTCTCTCTACCCTTCTCTCTCTCGGCGCTCCCCCTATCTCACTCATTCCCTCCTTCCTTCTCTCTACCCTTCTCTCTCTCGGCGCTCCCCCTATCTCACTCATTCCCTCCTTCCTTCTCTCTACCCTTCTCTCTCTCGGCGCTCCCCCTATCTCACTCATTCCCTCCTTCCTTCTCTCTACCCTTCTCTCTCTCGGCGCTCCCCCTATCTCACTCCTTCCCTCCTTCCTTCTCTCTACCCATCTCTCTCTCGGCGCTCCCCCTATCTCACTCATTTCCTCCTTCCTTCTCTCTACCCATCTCTCTCTCGGCGCTCCCCCTATCTCACTCCTTCCCTCCTTCCTTCTCTCTACCCATCTCTCTCTCTCTCCCCCTATCTCACTCCTTCCCTCCTTCCTTCTCTCTACCCATCTCTCTCTCGGCGCTCCCCCTATCTCACTCCTTCCCTCCTTCTTTCTCTCTACCCTTCTCTCTCTCGGCGCTCCCCCTATCTCACTCATTCCCTCCTTCCTTCTCTCTACCCTTCTCTCTCTCGGCGCTCCCCCTATCTCACTCCTTCCCTCCTTCCTTCTCTCTACCCATCTCTCTCTCGGCGCTCCCCCTATCTCACTCCTTCCCTCCTTCTTTCTCTCTACCCTTCTCTCTCTCGGCGCTCCCCCTATCTCACTCATTCCCTCCTTCCTTCTCTCTACCCTTCTCTCTCTCTCGGCGCTCCCCCTATCTCACTCCTTCCCTCCTTCCTTCTCTCTACCCATCTCTCTCTCGGCGCTCCCCCTATCTCACTCCTTCCCTCCTTCTTTCTCTCTACCCTTCTCTCTCTCGGCGCTCCCCCTATCTCACTCATTCCCTCCTTCCTTCTCTCTACCCTTCTCTCTCTCGGCGCTCCCCCTATCTCACTCCTTCCCTCCTTCCTTCTCTCTACCCATCTCTCTCTCGGCGCTCCCCCTATCTCACTCCTTCCCTCCTTCTTTCTCTCTACCCTTCTCTCTCTCGGCGCTCCCCCTATCTCACTCATTCCCTCCTTCCTTCTCTCTACCCTTCTCTCTCTCGGCGCTCCCCCTATCTCACTCCTTCCCTCCTTCCTTCTCTCTACCCATCTCTCTCTCGGCGCTCCCCCTATCTCACTCCTTCCCTCCTTCTTTCTCTCTACCCTTCTCTCTCTCGGCGCTCCCCCTATCTCACTCATTCCCTCCTTCCTTCTCTCTACCCTTCTCTCTCTCGGCGCTCCCCCTATCTCACTCCTTCCCTCCTTCCTTCTCTCTACCCATCTCTCTCTCGGCGCTCCCCCTATCTCACTCCTTCCCTCCTTCTTTCTCTCTACCCTTCTCTCTCTCGGCGCTCCCCCTATCTCACTCATTCCCTCCTTCCTTCTCTCTACCCTTCTCTCTCTCGGCGCTCCCCCTATCTCACTCCTTCCCTCCTTCCTTCTCTCTACCCATCTCTCTCTCGGCGCTCCCCCTATCTCACTCCTTCCCTCCTTCTTTCTCTCTACCCTTCTCTCTCTCGGCGCTCCCCCTATCTCACTCATTCCCTCCTTCCTTCTCTCTACCCTTCTCTCTCTCGGCGCTCCCCCTATCTCACTCCTTCCCTCCTTCCTTCTCTCTACCCATCTCTCTCTCGGCGCTCCCCCTATCTCACTCCTTCCCTCCTTCTTTCTCTCTACCCTTCTCTCTCTCGGCGCTCCCCCTATCTCACTCATTCCCTCCTTCCTTCTCTCTACCCTTCTCTCTCTCGGCGCTCCCCCTATCTCACTCCTTCCCTCCTTCCTTCTCTCTACCCATCTCTCTCTCGGCGCTCCCCCTATCTCACTCCTTCCCTCCTTCTTTCTCTCTACCCTTCTCTCTCTCGGCGCTCCCCCTATCTCACTCATTCCCTCCTTCCTTCTCTCTACCCTTCTCTCTCTCGGCGCTCCCCCTATCTCACTCCTTCCCTCCTTCCTTCTCTCTACCCATCTCTCTCTCGGCGCTCCCCCTATCTCACTCCTTCCCTCCTTCTTTCTCTCTACCCTTCTCTCTCTCGGCGCTCCCCCTATCTCACTCCTTCCCTCCTTCCTTCTCTCTACCCTTCTCTCTCTCGGCGCTCCCCCTATCTCACTCCTTCCCTCCTTCCTTCTCTCTACCCATCTCTCTCTCGGCGCTCCCCCTATCTCACTCCTTCCCTCCTTCTTTCTCTCTACCCTTCTCTCTCTCGGCGCTCCCCCTATCTCACTCCTTCCCTCCTTCCTTCTCTCTACCCTTCTCTCTCTCGGCGCTCCCCCTATCTCACTCCTTCCCTCCTTCTTTCTCTCTACCCTTCTCTCTCTCGGCGCTCCCCCTATCTCACTCCTTCCCTCCTTCCTTCTCTCTACCCTTCTCTCTCTCGGCGCTCCCCCTATCTCACTCCTTCCCTCCTTCTTTCTCTCTACCCTTCTCTCTCTCGGCGCTCCCCCTATCTCACTCATTCCCTCCTTCCTTCTCTCTACCCTTCTCTCTCTCGGCACTCCCCCTATCTCACTCCTTCCCTCCTTCCTTCTCTCTACCCATCTCTCTCTCGGCGCTCCCCCTATCTCACTCCTTCCCTCCTTCCTTCTCTCTACCCTTCTCTCTCTCGGCGCTCCCCCTATCTCACTCATTCCCTCCTTCCTTCTCTCTACCCTTCTCTCTCTCGGCGCTCCCCCTATCTCACTCATTCCCTCCTTCCTTCTCTCTACCCTTCTCTCTCTCGGCGCTCCCCCTATCTCACTCATTCCCTCCTTCCTTCTCTCTACCCTTCTCTCTCTCGGCGCTCCCCCTATCTCACTCATTCCCTCCTTCCTTCTCTCTACCCTTCTCTCTCTCGGCGCTCCCCCTATCTCACTCCTTCCCTCCTTCCTTCTCTCTACCCATCTCTCTCTCGGCGCTCCCCCTATCTCACTCCTTCCCTCCTTCTTTCTCTCTACCCTTCTCTCTCTCGGCGCTCCCCCTATCTCACTCATTCCCTCCTTCCTTCTCTCTACCCTTCTCTCTCTCGGCGCTCCCCCTATCTCACTCCTTCCCTCCTTCCTTCTCTCTACCCATCTCTCTCTCGGCGCTCCCCCTATCTCACTCCTTCCCTCCTTCTTTCTCTCTACCCTTCTCTCTCTCGGCGCTCCCCCTATCTCACTCCTTCCCTCCTTCCTTCTCTCTACCCATCTCTCTCTCGGCGCTCCCCCTATCTCACTCCTTCCCTCCTTCTTTCTCTCTACCCTTCTCTCTCTCGGCGCTCCCCCTATCGCACTCCTTCCCTCCTTCTTTCTCTCTACCCTTCTCTCTCTCGGCGCTCCCCCTATCTCACTCCTTCCCTCCTTCTTTCTCTCTACCCTTCTCTCTCTCGGCGCTCCCCCTATCTCACTCCTTCCCTCCTTCCTTCTCTCTACCCTTCTCTCTCTCGGCGCTCCCCCTATCTCACTCCTTCCCTCCTTCTTTCTCTCTACCCTTCTCTCTCTCGGCGCTCCCCCTATCTCACTCATTCCCTCCTTCCTTCTCTCTACCCTTCTCTCTCTCGGCACTCCCCCTATCTCACTCCTTCCCTCCTTCCTTCTCTCTACCCATCTCTCTCTCGGCGCTCCCCCTATCTCACTCCTTCCCTCCTTCCTTCTCTCTACCCTTCTCTCTCTCGGCGCTCCCCCTATCTCACTCATTCCCTCCTTCCTTCTCTCTACCCTTCTCTCTCTCGGCGCTCCCCCTATCTCACTCATTCCCTCCTTCCTTCTCTCTACCCTTCTCTCTCTCGGCGCTCCCCCTATCTCACTCATTCCCTCCTTCCTTCTCTCTACCCTTCTCTCTCTCGGCGCTCCCCCTATCTCACTCATTCCCTCCTTCCTTCTCTCTACCCTTCTCTCTCTCGGCGCTCCCCCTATCTCACTCCTTCCCTCCTTCCTTCTCTCTACCCATCTCTCTCTCGGCGCTCCCCCTATCTCACTCCTTCCCTCCTTCTTTCTCTCTACCCTTCTCTCTCTCGGCGCTCCCCCTATCTCACTCATTCCCTCCTTCCTTCTCTCTACCCTTCTCTCTCTCGGCGCTCCCCCTATCTCACTCCTTCCCTCCTTCCTTCTCTCTACCCATCTCTCTCTCGGCGCTCCCCCTATCTCACTCCTTCCCTCCTTCTTTCTCTCTACCCTTCTCTCTCTCGGCGCTCCCCCTATCTCACTCCTTCCCTCCTTCCTTCTCTCTACCCATCTCTCTCTCGGCGCTCCCCCTATCTCACTCCTTCCCTCCTTCTTTCTCTCTACCCTTCTCTCTCTCGGCGCTCCCCCTATCTCACTCCTTCCCTCCTTCTTTCTCTCTACCCTTCTCTCTCTCGGCGCTCCCCCTATCTCACTCCTTCCCTCCTTCTTTCTCTCTACCCTTCTCTCTCTCGGCGCTCCCCCTATCTCACTCCTTCCCTCCTTCCTTCTCTCTACCCTTCTCTCTCTCGGCGCTCCCCCTATCTCACTCCTTCCCTCCTTCTTTCTCTCTACCCTTCTCTCTCTCGGCGCTCCCCCTATCTCACTCATTCCCTCCTTCCTTCTCTCTACCCTTCTCTCTCTCGGCACTCCCCCTATCTCACTCCTTCCCTCCTTCCTTCTCTCTACCCATCTCTCTCTCGGCGCTCCCCCTATCTCACTCCTTCCCTCCTTCCTTCTCTCTACCCTTCTCTCTCTCGGCGCTCCCCCTATCTCACTCATTCCCTCCTTCCTTCTCTCTACCCTTCTCTCTCTCGGCGCTCCCCCTATCTCACTCATTCCCTCCTTCCTTCTCTCTACCCTTCTCTCTCTCGGCGCTCCCCCTATCTCACTCCTTCCCTCCTTCCTTCTCTCTACCCATCTCTCTCTCGGCGCTCCCCCTATCTCACTCCTTCCCTCCTTCTTTCTCTCTACCCTTCTCTCTCTCGGCGCTCCCCCTATCTCACTCATTCCCTCCTTCCTTCTCTCTACCCTTCTCTCTCTCGGCGCTCCCCCTATCTCACTCATTCCCTCCTTCCTTCTCTCTACCCTTCTCTCTCTCGGCGCTCCCCCTATCTCACTCCTTCCCTCCTTCCTTCTCTCTACCCATCTCTCTCTCGGCGCTCCCCCTATCTCACTCCTTCCCTCCTTCTTTCTCTCTACCCTTCTCTCTCTCGGCGCTCCCCCTATCTCACTCATTCCCTCCTTCTTTCTCTCTACCCTTCTCTCTCTCGGCGCTCCCCCTATCTCACTCATTCCCTCCTTCCTTCTCTCTACCCTTCTCTCTCTCGGCGCTCCCCCTATCTCACTCCTTCCCTCCTTCCTTCTCTCTACCCATCTCTCTCTCGGCGCTCCCCCTATCTCACTCCTTCCCTCCTTCTTTCTCTCTACCCTTCTCTCTCTCGGCGCTCCCCCTATCTCACTCCTTCCCTCCTTCCTTCTCTCTACCCTTCTCTCTCTCGGCGCTCCCCCTATCTCACTCCTTCCCTCCTTCTTTCTCTCTACCCTTCTCTCTCTCGGCGCTCCCCCTATCTCACTCCTTCCCTCCTTCGTTCTCTCTACCCTTCTCTCTCTCGGCGCTCCCCCTATCTCACTCCTTCCCTCCTTCTTTCTCTCTACCCTTCTCTCTCTCGGCGCTCCCCCTATCTCACTCCTTCCCTCCTTCCTTCTCTCTACCCTTCTCTCTCTCGGCGCTCCCCCTATCTCACTCCTTCCCTCCTTCCTTCTCTCTACCCTTCTCTCTCTCGGCGCTCCCCCTATCTCACTCATTCCCTCCTTCCTTCTCTCTACCCTTCTCTCTCTCGGCGCTCCCCCTATCTCACTCATTCCCTCCTTCCTTCTCTCTACCCTTCTCTCTCTCGGCGCTCCCCCTATCTCACTCCTTCCCTCCTTCCTTCTCTCTACCCTTCTCTCTCTCGGCGCTCCCCCTATCTCACTCCTTCCCTCCTTCCTTCTCTCTACCCTTCTCTCTCTCGGCGCTCCCCCTATCTCACTCATTCCCTCCTTCCTTCTCTCTACCCTTCTCTCTCTCGGCGCTCCCCCTATCTCACTCATTCCCTCCTTCCTTCTCTCTACCCTTCTCTCTCTCGGCGCTCCCCCTATCTCACTCCTTCCCTCCTTCCTTCTCTCTACCCTTCTCTCTCTCGGCGCTCCCCCTATCTCACTCCTTCCCTCCTTCCTTCTCTCTACCCTTCTCTCTCTCGGCGCTCCCCCTATCTCACTCATTCCCTCCTTCTTTCTCTCTACCCTTCTCTCTCTCGGCGCTCCCCCTATCTCACTCATTCCCTCCTTCCTTCTCTCTACCCTTCTCTCTCTCGGCGCTCCCCCTATCTCACTCATTCCCTCCTTCCTTCTCTCTACCCTTCTCTCTCTCGGCGCTCCCCCTATCTCACTCATTCCCTCCTTCCTTCTCTCTACCCTTCTCTCTCTCGGCGCTCCCCCTATCTCACTCCTTCCCTCCTTCCTTCTCTCTACCCTTCTCTCTCTCGGCGCTCCCCCTATCTCACTCCTTCCCTCCTTCTTTCTCTCTACCCTTCTCTCTCTCGGCGCTCCCCCTATCTCACTCATTCCCTCCTTCCTTCTCTCTACCCTTCTCTCTCTCGGCGCTCCCCCTATCTCACTCATTCCCTCCTTCCTTCTCTCTACCCTTCTCTCTCTCGGCGCTCCCCCTATCTCACTCATTCCCTCCTTCCTTCTCTCTACCCTTCTCTCTCTTGGCGCTCCCCCTATCTCACTCATTCCCTCCTTCCTTCTCTCTACCCTTCTCTCTCTCGGCGCTCCCCCTATCTCACTCCTTCCCTCCTTCCTTCTCTCTACCCATCTCTCTCTCGGCGCTCCCCCTATCTCACTCCTTCCCTCCTTCTTTCTCTCTACCCTTCTCTCTCTCGGCGCTCCCCCTATCTCACTCATTCCCTCCTTCCTTCTCTCTACCCTTCTCTCTCTCGGCGCTCCCCCTATCTCACTCATTCCCTCCTTCCTTCTCTCTACCCTTCTCTCTCTCGGCGCTCCCCCTATCTCACTCATTCCCTCCTTCCTTCTCTCTACCCTTCTCTCTCTCGGCGCTCCCCCTATCTCACTCATTCCCTCCTTCCTTCTCTCTACCCATCTCTCTCTCGGCGCTCCCCCTATCTCACTCCTTCCCTCCTTCCTTCTCTCTACCCATCTCTCTCTCGGCGCTCCCCCTATCTCACTCATTTCCTCCCTCTTTTCTTCTCTCATTCTTCACTCGCTCTCCTCTCTTCCTCACATCTCCTGCCTCCTGTATTAGGCATCCCTGCCTCCATATCTCCTGCCTCCATCTGTCTCTCCCTGTCTTCCTCCTCCCTCTATCTCCTTTTTTTCTCTTTCTCCATCCCCCTCTCTGCCCCCTCTGCATCTCTCTCTCTCTCTCTCTCTCTACCTCTCCAGTGATTGACATGTTGATCTCTCTCTCTCTCTCTCTCTCTCTCTCTCTCCCCCTACCTCTCCAGTGATTGACATGTTGATCTCTCTCTCTCTCTCTCTCTTTCTCTCTACCTCTCCAGTGATTGACATGTTGATCTCTCTCTCTCTCTCTCTCTCTCTCTCTCCCCCTACCTCTCCAGTGATTGACATGTTGATCTCTCTCTCTCTCTCTCTCTCTCCCCCTACCTCTCCAGTGATTGACATGTTGATCTCTCTCTCTCTCTCTCTCTCTTTCTCTCTACCTCTCCAGTGATTGACATGTTGATCTCTCTCTCTCTCTCTCTCTTTCTCTCTACCTCTCCAGTGATTGACATGCTGGCGCTCAGCAATGCTAAGCAGAGCGCGGCGGCGGTGGAGAAGGTGTCGGGGGCGATGAGCACAGCCAGCGACATCTACATCGTCTCCACCTTTCGCCTCCCGGCCAAACTGGGCGGCGTCCTGATTGGATTCTACGACAAAAAGGACAACAAGAAGTACCTGGAGCTCGCCATCATGGGAAAGGTCAACATAGGTGACATAGAGGGGCCGTGGCCAGACCAGGCCCTTAGAGGGGGGGGGGGGGGGGGGCGTGGCCAGACTAGGCCCTGGGGACCAGCAGGAGCTTCACTGCTGTTGGACTGAAATATCCAGTTTGGATTGTAAATTTTTGTAATGTATTTTTTAATGGATGCACTGTGCTGAATTATATGCTTTTATTTATGTGTTGACTGTACGTCCTCCTGGTCAGGCCAGAGACACATTTCCAAAGAAGTAGCCGATAAAGACTAGTCTAATCTAATCTAAATCAAGGGCTTTTTAAAGTTAAAAACTACATAAGTAACTTTAATATTACATTACACTGGGTTATTCTATAACTATCTCTCTCTTTCCGCTCTCCTGCCTCCTCTCTCTCTATCTCTCTATATTTTTCTCGCTCTCCTCTCTCTCTCTCTCTCTCTCAGCTCTGGTGCGGTACGTCGGGAGCAACGGGAAGCTTCACACCGCCAGCCTACAGACGGTGCACCTGGCCAACGGCCAATCGCAGTCGATAATCCTCCGGGTGGGCGGACTCCGTAGGGACAGCCTCAGCCTGGAGCTCTACCACAACTGCCGATTGGCTGACTCCTTGGAGGGCCTCCCCTCATTGGTTCAGTTCCCGTCTGACCCGGCGTCCGTCGACATCCGCAACGGCTACAAGGCCTACACCAGGTTACAGGTGCCCTCTCGCTTTTTTACCTCCCAGTAATATAGTTTCTCCC
>CM040395.1:64599879-64727379 GCA_022702515.1 Ilyophis sp. 1 JC-2022 | reverse complement strand
TTGTGACATCACATTATTTGCCCAGCAGACCTTCATATCCATAGGTGGAAAGTCCAGGTTCAGAAAGTAATAGTCCTCCCCAGAATTTTGTTCCAACACCTGGATTTGCTAATTCGCACAATTCTTCAGCCAGGACGTAGAACTAAGAGTGAAGTTAGCTGGCTGAGCTCATGTGTGGAAGAAACACATGGCACTACTTTTACTTTCTGACCCCTGGATTGTCCACCTCCGCTCATATCCGAAGTGTTCACATTTATAAACTTCAGTTTATACATTTCGTAATTTTTCATTCTCATTAAGCACCTTTCACAACAGCAACGCCCTGTCTGTGAACCCTCTGATAATGACACCGTTTCCCATAACCACCATGCCCGTATTTACCTCGTTTCCACCCCACCTCCCTGGAGGATGATGTCACTTCCTGTCTGTCTTTCTCCCGCAGGAGTGTAAAGACGTGGACGAGTGCGTCGAGGGCGCGTGTGTACCTAACTCTGTATGCATCAACACTGTGGTGAGTGTGTCCCCCACCCCTCTATGCTTCCAGGCCAGCACCCTTCAGTCCCATAATGCATTTCAGCTCAAGCTGCTTATTGTCATGTTCAGATTGTCATGTTTTTATACCAAGTGCTCAATTATCACATAGCATGTGTCCTGTACCCGTTACACCCATCAGCGTGTGTCCTGTACCCGTTACACCTATCAGCCTGTGTCCTGTACCCGTTAAACCTATCAAAAATAATGTAAACTAATTATATATTTAAGCATCTCTTTCTCTCTCTCTACCCCTCCCCCTCTTTCTCTCTCCACCACCCTGCTGTCTCAATCTCGTATCGCTCTGGTTTTCTCTCCTCTTTCTCTCTCGGTCTCCCCAATTCTGTCACTTTCTTCTTCTGGTCTTTCTCTCTATCACTCTTTTTCCCTCCATCTTACTCTTTTACTTTTCTGTCCCCCTCTATCTCTCTTCCCCTCTCTCTCTCGCTCTCCGACTCCATCCCTTTCAGGGCTCATATATGTGTGGCCACTGTAAGTCGGGTTTCTACGGTAACCAGACCTCTGGCTGTTTCCCGTGGCGATCCTGCGCCACGCTGGGCTTCAACCCCTGTGACGTCAACGCACACTGCGTCATGGAGCGGAACGGGGACGTGTCCTGCTGGGTGAGTTGTGGGATGGAGGGGAACGGGGACGTGTCCTGCAGGGTGAGTGGTGGTAAGGAGCGGAACGGGGACGTGTCCTGCAGGGTGAGTGGTGGTAAGGAGCGGAACGGGGACGTGTCCTGCTGGGTGAGTGGTGGTAAGGAGGGGAACGGGGACGTGTCCTGCTGGGTGAGTGGTGGGAAGGAGGGGAACGGGGACGTGTCCTGCAGGGTGAGTGCTGGTATAAGGTACTGCACCTGCATTGCTTCAGTGTGGATCCATCTGTACAAATTGATACTATGTTAAAACAAAAAGAAGGAAATGCTGTGTAAGTCACGTCTGATAAGAAGGTCTGATAAACACCTGTAGTGTTCCCAGAGTGCATCTTGAGAAGGAATCAAAGTCCTGTCTGAAAGAGCACACCTTACTGTGCACCAAGTGCACATATACCCCTTATTATATCTCTTTATATCTTTCCCTCAATCATTTTCAATAATTTTTCTCTCTCCCCTCAGTGTAATGTGGGCTGGGCAGGTAACGGGAATACCTGTGGTCCAGACACCGATATAGATGGATACCCAGACGAGTCTCTCCCCTGCATCGACAGGGACAAACACTGCAAACCGGTCAGTGTCCACCATGTGGCCCAGCAGTACAGACACACACACACACTGCACAGTACAGACACACACACACTGCACAGTACAGATGCAAACACACACACACACACAAACTGTATAGTACAAACACACTCACACACACAAACTGTATAGTACAAACACACACACACACTTCACAGTACAGATGCACACACACACACACACACAAACTGTATAGTACAAACACACACACACACACTGTACAGTACAGACACACACACACACACTTCACAGTACAGATGCACACACACACACACACACACACACACACACACACACACTTCACAGTACAGACGCACACACACACACTGCACAGTACAGACACACACACTGTACAGTACAGACACACACACACACACACTGCACAGTACAGACACCTCACAGGCTCCACCCCCCACTGTACCCTGTTACACTGTAGAGCAGTACTTACCCGTCTGTGCCTCTGTTATCAGGATAACTGTATGAACACGCCCAACTCGGGGCAGGAGGACGCCGATAACGACGGCATCGGGGACCAGTGTGACGAGGACGCCGACGGAGACGGGATCAAGAATGTGGAGGTCTGTCTGTCCGTCCTTCCATCTGTCTGTCGATCTATCTTATCACCTTATGATGGAGATTAATTCACAGCTTTAGTAACACAAAGACAGAAGTAGCCGTACCTTTGTTTGTTTCTCTCCCCTGAGGTACGTAACTGTGTTTTTCAGGACAACTGCCGGCTGGTTCCCAACAAGGACCAGCAGAACTCGGACACGGACTCCTTCGGTGACTCCTGCGACAACTGCCCCAACGTGCCCAACATCGACCAGAAGGACACGGACAGCAACGGCGAGGGGGACGCCTGCGATAACGACATCGATGGAGATGGTAAGGCCGCCCCGCCCCGCCTCGTCCCTTTCCTCCTTTTAATACGGGATTTGGAAGGTAGCAAACGGCACTTTCACCTGCAGTTCTCCAGGACCAGGGTTGAGGTCCCCTGATAAAGAGGCTCATTACTGTAGTGTGTTATTGATAGTGATGTTGTTATGCACTGGTTCTATGGTAGAAGGGAACGCCTCTCCGTCTTTTTGCAGGAATCCCAAATGTTCTGGATAACTGCCCCAAAGTCCCCAACCCCCTACAGACAGACCGGGACGGGGACGGGGTGGGGGACGCCTGTGACAGCTGCCCCGAAATCAACAACCCCATGCAGGTCAGAGCGAGCGAGAGAGCGATAGAGAGCGATAGAGAGCGAGAGAGAGCGAGAGAGAGCGATAGAGAGCGATAGAGAGAGAGCGAGAGAGCAAGAGCGAGAGAGAGAGAGAGAGCGAAAGAAAGAAAGAAAGAAAGAACGAGAGAGAGCGAGAGAGAGCGAGAGAGAGCGAGAGAGAGCGAGAGAGAGAGAGAGAGAGAGCGAGAGGGAGAGACAGGGATCAATAACTATGTATAAACATATATTTTTACATTTTATTTATTCATTTATTTTTGTTTATTTGTCATTTTTATTTTGTTTTATTTATTAATAACTATTTAATATTTATTTATTTATTTTATATATATATACTTTATTACATATTATTATAAGATCATATGTGTTGTTATCATCATTGTTATAATTTATATTGATAATTATTGTTATTTTTAATTGTACTGTATTATTATTTTCCATTATTATTATTTCTAAATTCATAATCCAAGAAAAGTTTTTGTTTTCACATGTTTACGTTAATTTGTTTCTAGTCTTTGCTCTTATGTATGTCCTGGTATTGTTTAATACAGTACAGTTTGCAATACAAATGTAATGTTTTGTCATGCCAATAAAGCAAATGAATTTAATTGAATTGAGTGAGGGAGAGAGAGAGAATGAGGGAGAGTGAGAGTGAGAGCTAGAGAGGCAGGGAGAGAGAAAGAGAGAAAAAGAGAGAGAGGAAAGGAAGGGAAAAGAAAGTTAAATAGTTTAATAGTTTAAAGTGACTATTTTTTTTCAGCTCATTTTAATCTAGTTTTTATGATTTTTTAATCATTATTATTCACTTTTTGTTTAATTTATTAATGAACCCCCTGTATGTTGTTAGAAAGATCACTAGGGGGCGCTAGTTCTTCTTCTAATCACTTCTTTTTTTATGATGTGTGAAGGCAGAAAAAGGAGTTTTTAAAGATTGTATTCTCTCTCTCTCTCTCTCTCTCCCTCTCTCTCCCTCTCCCTCCCTCCCTCCTGCAGACAGACATTGATAATGACCTCGTAGGTGACTTGTGTGACACCAACAACGATATGTGAGTCTCATCCTCGCTGCTATGAGCTCACCTTCAAACCACTGAGTCCAGTACACATAAAACACACACTTAAACACTTGCACTTAACAATAGCAAGCACCTCATTGGTAATACAAATGCGCACATTTCATTCATAATTTTCCAACCAGTTATTCTGGGTACATTTTTAATTTATTTCTACACAACAGTTCTGGGTCACTTCTATATGGGGCCACGTTATATTATTTTCACCAGGAATAGGAGTGCTGTCTACACATGTATTACATATTGAAATGTCAGATCAAATAAAATAGTGCTCTGATCACCCCCCACCCTCCTCTTTCCAGGGACGGCGACGGACACCAGGATACCCGGGACAACTGCCCGGACGTTCCCAACAGCTCCCAGCTGGACTCCGACAACGACGGAATCGGAGACGAATGTGATGAAGACGACGACAACGATGGGATTCCGGATTTCTACGGCCCCGGACCGGACAACTGCCGGCTCATCGTCAACCCCAACCAGAAGGACTCCAACGGTAACGCTGAGCTCTGCCTCTGCTCTCCATTAGGATTCATTTTCTGTAAAAGGATTTTGTGTTCATATTGCATACACTGTTATGGACATGAACCGCTACACATCATCAAACAAAACTCACCTCAAATCACAACAAAACTCTTTCTTGAGTTGTATGAGAACTTGGTGTGTATAAAAAAAATTAAAATGACAAACATGCAATGTCATACATGGTGTCTTCATCTCATGGTACATTGAATTGTCAATTTCAAATTAAATTACATAATTTCATAATTTCAAGCCATTATTTCCCCCTTGTAGTTGTGTTCTATTCTGTTGCTGGATTCTATTTTTGTGTGTTCTGTTCCGCTCAACACTGCCCCCTGTCTGTGTGGCCTTGCCTGTGCAGGGAACGGTGTGGGTGACGTGTGTGAGGAAGACTTCGACAACGACATGGTGATGGACACGGTGGACGTGTGTCCAGAGAGTGCTGAGGTCACGCTGACCGACTTCAGGTCCTACCAGACCGTTATCCTCGACCCGGAAGGTGATGCCCAAATCGACCCCAACTGGGTGGTACTCAACCAGGTGACGAGAACATTCTGAACCAGGTTTTCTCTTCAGATACTTAAGTACAGATTTATAACTGCCGTTTTTATCAAGTACACTGACTTCAATAGAAGTGCTCTCTTCATAGAACATTATTATTGTTAGTAGTCATAGTATTAGTCGATGTATTAGTATTAGTATTTTAATAGTATATAGTAATGGTGATTCTCATTTTAGTATTTGTATTAATGGAGAAGGTAGTAGTAGTTATAGCAGTTGTAGTGGTACTAGTTGTGGTGTATTGGTATGATTTTATATGATTAATTTGTAATGGTAATGTTGTGTCTCTTGGTTGTAGGGCATGGAGATCGTCCAGACGATGAACAGTGACCCTGGCCTGGCTGTGGGTGAGTTAGCTCCACCCTTATCTATGTGATTAACAGCTACCTGAGCGGGCCTCATGTCTGTTGAAAATCGTGCTCTTAGCTGAGATAAGTATGCTCAGGGCCCTGTTTCACAATGCAGGATTACTGATTTAGCTGGATAAGTGCACTGAGTAAAACCCGGAACCCTCCCAAATAGGAACATGGACTGAAGAGAAAGAGCTGTTCCGGGTTTTACTCTGTGCAGTTATCCAGCTAAAGCAGTGCAGTTATCCAGCTAAAGCAGTGCAGTTATCCAGCTAACTCAGTAATCCTGCATTGTAAAACAGGGCCCTGATCACAGAGAGGGAGGGGCCAACTTGTCTTTTGTGTGATGCGAGAAAGCCAGCTGCGCCCGGATTGAGCGAGTGAATCACCCGCTGCTTTTGATTGGCCCGTCTCTTTGCATATCTTATCTCAGTTTGGAGTATGGTTGTGGGTTGATATGCTGGGAAGTGTGGCAAACCACTGATGAATGAGGGCCCGGTGGGTTGGGAGTCTTCTCCTGCCCCACTTCACACTCTCCTCTCCATCCCTCTCCACTTATTTGCTCTCCTCCTCGCCTCCTCTTCTCCCCTCCACCCCCCACCCACAGGCTACACGGCCTTTAATGGGGTAGACTTCGAGGGCACGTTCCACATCAACACGGTGACCGACGATGACTACGTGGGCTTCATCTTCGGCTACCAGGACTCCTCCAGCTTCTACGTGGTGATGTGGAAGCAGACGGAGCAGGCCTACTGGCAGTCCGTCCCCTTCCGGGCCGTCGCTCACCCCGGCCTGCAGCTGAAGGTGGGCCGCGCCACCAGCCCTTCAGTCTCCTCCCTCCACCCCAAAACCACAGATATCATTAACCTTTTAAGGTGTAAGATCAAAAATATGAAATTAGAATGTTCTTAACTGAACATTCCAATGCTGATGTAACAATCATTACTGGTGATTGAATGCAATGGAGTTTTAGAACACTCACTTAGAATTTTGAAGAAAAATTAAACATTCCAAAAAACCTGCTCTACATAGGGTTAAAGGCTAAAGAAATACTCAGCTCCGTTCCTTCCTTCCTCTCTGTTTCTTAGCTGCAGGTTTCTTAAGTAACTGCGCTTTCCAGTGCATCAGTATGTCCATTAGCACTGTGCTTTACTGTCACGCCCCCTGATGGAATTTTCAGAAATGCAACTGAATGTTGTCTGGGTCAACGGAAGGTCAGCGGAACTTTCAGTTTTAAGAATATGGAGCAGAGAGGGTTACAGACAGTTAGGATCACGGGACAGAGAATTTCCGTGGGTTTGACAGACGGCGCCCCCCAATGGACTGCTTGCTATCGTCACACCCGGTAAAGCTTGGTTTTAACCAATATGACTGTCTCCTGACTGTCTCCTGACCGCCTCTCATCCTCCGTCCGACCAGGCTGTGAAGTCACGGACGGGTCCCGGCGAGTTTCTACGGAACGCCCTATGGAACACGGGCGACACGCCCGGCGAGGTGAAGCTCCTTTGGAAGGACCCCCGAAACGTGGGCTGGCGTGACAAGACCTCCTACCGCTGGCAACTCAGCCACAGGCCCCAGGTGGGGTACATCAGGTAAGCCTGGCCCCGCCCACCACTGTCTAGCACCACCCACCTCAACCCAGCCCAACCCAACCCAACCAACACAAAAATATTTCAAGAATGTTTGGGGAACCAATCCGGTTAGATTCCTGTTTGCATTTTCCCAAATCCTGTCGGAATGTGTTCATTGTTCCAGACAAAGTACCATCAGGGTTGAACATTGCAGCCACGTGGAAAAAACATTTAGTGCTAATGTCCCTCCCCCTGACGGCTATTAGTCAGTCATGGAGGATATGTTAACAAAAAAAGTGTTGAAATTCCTGATGAATTTAACTGTTCTGATAAACGTAACCTGAATCGGCAGGTAACATTTTAACTGGAATAACAAAATGAGATGTTTTAGAACTAAATTGTTACTTGTGACTTCAAAAATATGTTTGCAAAAATGTTCACATACAGGAAACCGGAAAAATTTGTACTAGAACCGTTTACCGTTTACCCTAGCTTTAAGGGAATGTTCTAAGAAAATAAAATTGTTAGTTTGGAACTGTTACAGTGTTTTATAGAGAGGTGCATATGTCAGATTGCTTATAAGTGGAAAAAATGCTTTTGGTAAAAAAAAATTCTTTCACTTAAGCCCCATAGCTCACAAGGGGGCGCTCTCGAGCGTGAATGCTGGTGAGGGTGGGTTTGGATGGGGCTTAATACCTCCTCGATTTTTCCCGAATCTCTGGAACGTCACAGATTCCGAGCCCCTAACCCCCCATCCCCGTCCCGTCCACCGCCCCCCCGGCCGGTTATTGTCCCCGTCTCCATGGCGATCGAAACTTTGGCAGGAATTTGTTGGGCGCCTGTTCATATGCAGATGCAGTGGACACTACAGCAGAGTAGAAGGAATGTATGAGGGAGGGAGGGAGGGAGAGAGGGAGAGAGGGGGGGGGGGGGGGGGTTTGAGACCGATTGAAGAGATCAGCGAAGGTTTGGGGTACATAAGGTCTTGATCTGGCAGAAACCTTTGCGTCTTTACCCTTGCTAGACAGCCCTAGATTGAGGACACTCATCCAAACAGACAGATCCTAGAGGATGATGGGCTGGTGGGGAATAAAAGGAGAGAGGAGGGTGACAAGGAGGAGGGTGCTTGTGGAGAGAACAGGCAAATGACAACATGCACACGCTCACGCAGACACACACACGCGCACACTAATACACACACACGCGCACACACACACTCGCGCGCACACACATACTCGCGTGCACACATACACACGCGCACTCACATACACACACGCGCACTCACATACACACACACACGCACACACACATTCTATTAGCGCAGAGAGGGAGAAGAGGGAAGTCCTGTTCATTCTCTGTGGCCTGGAGGAGCCACATCACTGTGGTGCAGCGAAGTTTCTCTCTGAGGCCGAGCGAGAGAGAGGGGGAGGGGGGGACCCCATGAGCCCCCCCCCACCTCACCGCCGAAGCCCTGCCCTCTCTACTCCGAGCTCTCTGACCTGTCACCGTTTTCCCGCTCACCAATCACTGGACATGAGACCCGCCCCCCTCGCCCACCCTCACCCCTCTCATTGGCCGTTCTACCTGTCGTGTCACAGGGTGAAGCTGTTTGAGGGGCCGTCATTGGTCGCCGACTCAGGAATGGTGTTTGACACCACCATGAGAGGCGGGAGACTGGGCGTGTTCTGCTTCTCCCAGGAGGCCATCATATGGTCCAACCTGCGTTACCGCTGCAACGGTACGTCACCCGCCACCGCCACCGCCTAAAACCACATCCCGCCACTTCCTGCCATAGGATACACAGCAGAATTCCTCCTGTTAAATCAACTCTTAACTGTGTTTACATATGAGCCCGATAGGTTAAAAGTACAGCGTAATACAGTCGGTCTTGCACCAGGGGCCTAATTTACTAAGACCTTTAGCATGTGCAAAACCTTTTAGAACAAGCAAAACCAATAACACAACCAATGATTGGTGCAAAACAAATACCTTGACCAATCGTTGATCATGTCATTGGTTTTGCGTCTGCAAAACATGCTCATATTGTCCCTATCAGTACTGTGTAATTATTTGTGTCTGATGCATGTAAGAATGAAAGGTGGCATTCTGAAATACTAATACTGACTCACCAAGCTGAGTTTGTGAAGAAAATGCATGCCACTTGCATTTACTGGTAAGTCAAAGTTAAAGATAAATGTTGATTGAATACAGGCTAAAGTCAATTCATTTTTTAAGAGGAATTAGCATAATTAGAAAGTTGGTAGCTCAGGAAAATGTATATAGTATAGTATGCTATAGTATATAGTATAGTTTACTACTATAGTATATAGTATAGTTTACTACTATACTATAGTATAGCATATATATATAGTATATCTATTTGTGAAAAGTCTAATGGAAATGTTTGCTTATTGTTTTTGCTAAATGGCAAGCATGTTAATTATTAATAGCAATGTTATTTGCTATTATAGTTTACACTGGTTCAAAACCACACATGACTGATATTTTACACATTGACTTATTTCCTGAGCATATTTCTTTCATGACAATCCCACTTTCTGTGGACACACCCATCTGGGTAGATGTCATGTGACACTTGAAGCTACTTTTCTCTTGTGTTCGACGAGAAATGAGTGCACTGGAAAATCTGTGGCAGTTTTTTTCGGTGAATGAAACTTTTTTTCGGCTTTCTCCATTGGTTTCCTGCAACACCTTGACGCTCGTGCTGGTTGACCACAGTCACATTGGCAGGGTTAAAGCTGGTTGTTTGAGCGCCGTCACACCGAGAGAGTATAAAGCTGTATTTTGCTCATTTGAGCACTGGAACACTAGTAGGCTACAGTTTGAGCACAGTTACATTAACATGTTAAAAGGGTTTGTGCACAGTTGAAACTGTGCTTGAACATAATTCAGCTAAAGCTGTGTTTGAGCACACATTGAGAAGGCAGACCTGTTTATCGGAGCCCAGGAAGTTTTAAGATGGTAAAGCTCTTGTTTGTCGTCCCTATAGATACTGTTCCTGATGACTTTGACCGCAGGAAGGCCATGATGAACTTAAAGGTGTAATGAGGAGAGAGGTGGGGCCTGGGTGGGGGAAAGGTGGCTGTTGTTTATGTCTCTGCCACAATGTGTGTGTGTGTGTGTGTGTGTGTGTGTGTGTGTGTGTACATGACATGTGTCTCTGCTGTCAACTACAAAAAAATTTGTCACCAGATTTAGGCTTTTTATTGCATACCAGCAATGTGTACACGCACGTTGCTCGATTTTTCTCTTTCACTTTGTAATTTGTTTCAGTTATTGCAAACTGTATGTATTTGTCACACCAGCAAGCCCCAAAGTTATGAGAACAGGCACAATTAAAGCTAAACTCTCCCCTGATTGGCCGCCAGCCAAACTTCAAGTGAAAACAAAAAGCAATCTGGTGGCGTTCTGAGAGTTGACAAGAGCAGGTGAGCATGTGAGTGCTTGCGGGGGAAGAGTGTGTATTGCGTAGGTCTTTTGCATCAGGGTCAGGGGTTGGTCAATGTGTGTGCGTGTTGAGGGGGTGTGTGTGTGTGTGTGTGTGTGTGGAGTGGGAAGAACAGGTATTCAGGAGAGTGACAGTAATCGCTCCTATATGACAGCTCTGTCCCTTTCCTATGGAATGGAGGCGACAGAGGAAGAAGCCAAAGAGCTGATTATAAGCTTTTTTTTTTTCAAAATGGCCGACAAGAGGCTGTGTAGCTACTAGGCAAGTAGTGCAGGCTCTGTCCCCATATCACTCTGTGAGAATGGTGTATGTGTGTGTGTGTGCGTGTGCGTGTGCGCGTGTGCGTGCGAGAGTGTGCGTGTCTGGGTGTGCACGTGTCTTGAGGTTACAGGCACGGCCATACATTCAAGTCTTTTCACTCCTAAAGGTGCTAACGTTTCCGGTCAGGTTATCTTTGTCACCTCAGATCTTCAAAAATAAATACAAATACAATAAATAAAGGAGTTATGCTAAAACAAGTAAACTTGACTGCAGGCACATAGTATAGTCAAGATGGGAGTCTTCATTGACTGCATTACTCCAAAGCTTCTGGTACCTAGTCTGTCTTTGTACCTGCCATTGGGATTATGTCCATCAGAAATGTGATGCGCTGTGATTAATGTACTTTTGTACTTATACGGCAGTGGCCAAGATGTGTGCTCTGATATATATGTGTTGTAAAAGCACAGCGTCCAATAAATATACCACCAAATTCATCCCTGGGTCTGAGTGCATTTGTGTTCCTATATTTCTTATATATAGTATCAGTGTATATACAGACTGGTGACAAATTAAAGGAAAAACCAACAAGTGTCTTAGTAAGGTGTTGGGCCACCATGAGCTACCAGAACAGCTTTGGAACTCTACTGGAGGAATGGAACACCATTCTTCCAAAAGATATTCCCTCATTTGGTGTTTTGATGATAGAAATGGTTTCAGGATAGAAATGTTTCATTATAGGATAAAGAGGATAACTCAGAATAATGCAGTGACCCTTCCCTCTAAGGGGACATGTGGACCCAAACCATGCCAGGAAAATGCCCTCCACAGCATAACAGCCACCGGACCACCTCATTGTAGGGGTTTTTCCTTTAATTTGTCACCCGTCTATATAGAGTGCCCTCCACTATTATTGGCACCCCTGGTAAAGATGAGTAAAAAAGGATTATAATGAATTAGCTGAATATCGCACTGAAAATTTTTTGAAAAATCCAACTTTTAATTGAAGTAAATTTATTATGAGAAAAAAAAATCCCTCAAGAAATAATTATTTTTAACAAAATCACGTGTGCCACAATTATTGGCACCCCTGCATTTATATATAGAATAAAGTAATCATTTTTTATATTTGGTCGCATATCCTTTGCATGCCATGACTTCCTGATGTCTGTGACCCAACAACATCAAAATACTCTTGATATCATATTTTCTGAAACTCTTACAAGCGATACTATAACGTCTCTGCATTTGAATGGATCTCTACGGGAATTGGGGGGTGGGACTATATTTAGCTGTAAATTACACTGGAACAGTATATGGAACACTGGCTAAATGGCTCTTACGTCTTTAAGACCGACCTTTTTGCAGTGTTGTAATGTACTGTGATATCTTAAATCAGAAATGTGTGTTTGCCAATATTTTCTAAGGTGTTACAATTTTTAACTGTGATATCAGATCAATGACTAACTTTTCTAATTGGGAATTCTCTTTTCTTTAGTTAAAAAAGTAGGCGACACAAAACTTTTTTATGAACACATTCTTAAAACAACCGTATTTTCCCGTCAATGCTGTTTTATTAAAGTCGTAAGTTCAGCCAAATAAGAAGTAACCTTGGAAACAGGGATAACCCAAAGTGAGAAAATCTCATTGGATCATAACATGATGACAAACAGGCCAATCAGCCCAACAATGCTGGCAATTTTCCAACCACTAACGGGTACCTTAGTGCTCACCGTTTACCTGCAAACTAGATAGTCTAGCGCCATATCAAGCCTGGTCTTGAAAAACCCCAGAGTTCCTGCCTCTACTACATGACCTCACCTGGCTATTCCAAGCTACTCCACACAGCGACTACTCTCTGTGTGAAGAAGTACTTCCTGATGTCTGCACAGACTTTTGCTTCTGATCATTTCCATCACTGCCCCCTCGCTCTACCGACAGAATCCCGGCTCATTTCCATCACTGCCCCCTCGCTCTACCGACAGAATCCCGGGGAATGCTGATGGTCAAGCTTTCCGTTCTGAATTACACAGTTGAAAACCACATCAAAATGGCTATCCACGTGTCCTATGGTGTCAGACGTACAGTAGGTTAGAAGGGCTGAAAGTCTGGTCGGTAAAGGCACTCTCCACAAGTCCAAGCTGCACTCTGTGGTCACAGGTTCGAGTCTGGGCCCTATCATTAGCTCACTATGACTAGGGAGCCTGCGTCAGAGGGACTTACTTCACCTAAAAAATAAATTAAAAAATGACACACGATCATTATGTCATGCGTACGGGCTGGCTGTAGACACTAATGAGACGCACACATCCAACCCTGCCTGCGTTCCGTCGTGGCCTGAAAACACCTTTTCAGACTCCACCTGGACTGATACTTATCTAGGACCTCTCATGGTACTTGTTCTTGTTGAACTGTGTATTGAAGTTTATAATATTTAGAATAGAATTGTAGTAGAGCTGATTTACCCAGTTTACTGTGAACGGCATTCAATGTTCATTACTAGGGATAGCTGCTACTTTATGGGAAGAATGCGCTTTGTCTTGTCTGATCTGTAGTTACTTCGATGACATTTCTGTATGCACTGTATGTCGCTTTGGATAAAAGCGTCTGCTAAATGACTGTAATGTAATGTAATGTGATGAAATGCATCGGTGTCCTGAAAAAAATGTAAATAGAAGTGTTTGTCAGTTGTGTCGCTTTTAACACACATTGGAAGTTCTTCATTCTCATCCAGCTCTGTCTGTGTACTGTGTGTGTTCCATTACTGAACAACTAATAAAGTTGGTTCAAAACCCCCACAAGACTAAACCGTAGCGCAGGGGAAGGCAACCCTGGTCCTGGAGCGCTGGTGACCGTTCCGGTTTTTGTTCCATCTGCGGTCGATCGCAAGAGTTTGATGGAGTGTCTCCAGCACATGGTCACCTGCATTCATTAAACCTAATGAATTAAAAATTAATCCAGTTATTTGGAGTAAAAACCAGGACCATCTCTGGCACTCCAGGACCAGGGTTGCCTACCACTGCCATAGCACTATGTTCGTAAATACAAAATGAAAACAGTATTATTTGCTCTTCCTGAGAATTAATTTTTTATCTGGAGATACAAGGTTTTCTTACGACACTGACAGTAAACACCTACCCACTGTCTCCATGGAAAGCTGTAACCTCGGAAACCGATCAGTACAACTCCAAACAGGAAGTGATCAGTTCACTTCACAAAGGGATCTGATCACGTCACGTCGCGATCAATCAGACCCTTGCCCCTGCTCCAGAGTGGGAGACATCGCTGGTGTGCTTGCAGACACAAAAACACACGCACCCAAGTGCACTCACAGTACCAAACGTACATGCAAACTTCACTGACGTGGCTCTCAGCTCCTGATGAGAGAGACAATCAAGGGATGGAACTCGCCATCTATAAGTCAACCTGCATGCTGTAGTCTCAGCAATGCTACATACTCAAGCTATCCAAAGGAAACACAGCCGAACAGGTGAACCTGTTTCCATGTCCTTAAAAGTGCCCAATAGTGGAGAAAGCTGTAGGGACACCATCCTTATTTACCCAGTCTGTGTCCTAAAACAGTCCCGGGGGGGGGGGGGGCTGTTTTAATTTTCACGTCTGTTGAAAATTGTGCTCTAAGCTGAGGTAAGTATGCTCAGCTCGATAAGTGCACTAAAACCCGCAACCCTCCCTAATCTGGACATGGACTGAAGTAAAAAGAGCTATTCCGGTTTTTACTCAGTGCAGTTATTCAACTAACTCAGTAATCCTGCTTCGTAGTATAACCCCCCTGGTCTCCTTGGTTACTGTAGTCGGGTAATCCCAGGGCCCGGGAGGCCGGGACAAGTGCAATATTGGGAGGAGATCGTACAACAGTGCACTACATCCCACACCTGCCTGGCCCAGGGAGACGGGCAGTGGAGGGTACATGCCAAAAAACATCTGGATCCATCTGGAATCTAGCGCTGGCATTCCTTGTGGGGCCAGTCCAGCGCTGCTTCATTTGATGCGTGGGAGGGGCCGAGCGGAATTCCGGTGGAATTCAGTATCAAATGCCTATGAATGAAAAGACCAATAGCAGCGAACGGGTCAAGGCTCGGATTTATCGAAAACGCATTTCAGACACAAAACACTGCATTCTTTGGGATATACGCGTCGCGAGAGGCTGTAGTCTTACACACAAAATATACTGCAGCACAATAATTAGGCTATGTTCGAGTTTTACTAATGGGTTGCTCCCAGGTTATTGATAATGGGACAAGTATTTCCAAAAGCGTCTTATCCCAGGAAAGTTGCACATGTTTGATATTTTTTGAGCCCCTCCTTGTTTATTATTTCATATTTTCAAATAAAATAAAAAGAGCTGGCGGTTTTCAACCCGTTTACAATGTACGTTATTACGCTGACAGATCGATTGCAATAGCCTATTCAAAGATTTGTTCTATGTTGAAAGATGTTTATACCACTTAGAGTCAAAAATCGTATAACACTTTTTGCTAGAATGTGTGCACTGTCCCTGGGCTACACCTGCTTAGTTGCGTTCAAATTCCGACCGTTATCCCTTGTTTTAGTGCAGCGCTCATTAAGGGGACTAGCCTACAGCGTGTGAAATGTTTTCTGTGAGTTGCAATTCTCTTTCAGGGCAAACATGAGCTAATGAATAACTCCAGGACATTAAACAGTTTCCACGGATACGGTCTCCTAGCGACATAGTACAGCTAATCTGTTGAGCAGCAAGAATGGGACTAGAATACCCACGTAGGGTGCAATAACTGGACTTCAGAACCAAGTCAGATATTTCGACGTAGTGAAATTAAAAGGTATATGGATAGTCGAATATCTGCTATGAGTCGAACGAATAAATAGCTTAGCCTAACTATCACGTACGCGTCAATTACAGTGCTGAACAAGATTACATGAAAACACTCACGCGCGTCTCGACTTTCCCACACCTGCACAGCCAGTGTTGATGGTAACTGGCAAAGTTCCCCCCCAGTGAATCAGTTTTAGACGTACCTTACACGAATCCTCCGATTTAAAACGTAGGCTACACCTCATTTAGCGTGAGCATTTATCTCTCCTTCAATAGAAAACATATAGGCGAGGCTACACGTAGACTAATATTATTGTGACCAATAGCTTGTCATCTTATAGTTTTGCTGAAGTCTGAATCTCTGAACTCCAATGCTGTCTTCGGGTGAGCGGGCTGGAATTGATCCGTATATTCTTCTAGCTATTTCACAAGTCTTGTCCTGGCATACTCCAACTCTTCAGCGGGGCATGGCGATCAGTGGCGCCCCCGACAAGGGGTTTCTCGCTTTTCCCAAATCTCCCCCCACAATAGCTCCCAGCTTTCTGAATAGCCTTTGCTGTGCTTGGCCGGCGAGCCCCGCCTCCGCTGCCACAAAAACACAAAGGCGCCTGAGCGATGCTCGCTGAGGTATGTGCGCTACCCCTCTGGAAGGGCGCCGCCACTCGGGGGCATCTCCGCTCGGATGATCGTATTTGTAAAACTTCGACGTGGCTTCAAACGACGCCAGGTACAATATGTCAATGTGTTTGACCCTAATAATGTTCTCGAGGCCAACTTAGTCGGTCTGTGCGAAATGCCACATATCCAACGGCTCTGCGAGTCACACGGAGAGCACATTGTCAATGGGCAGAAATCGGCTCTGCGAGTCACACGGAGAGCACATTGACAATGGGCACTTGGGCAGAGATCCAGGGCGGCGAATAGTTTGAATCATGAAAAAGGGATCAGTGTTCAGTGATGAGTAAACTACCAGAGATGCATTCACACCTGCCCTATATGCGCCTGTATGACCATACGATTTTGTTTACACTAACTTGACTTTACCTCTTTCAAAAGGATCCGCATCGCATTTGGACCAACAGAGCCAATGGAATGATTCCAATATTGTTATTTGTAAAGGTGAAATAGAGGCCACTTTTCCTGTTAATTAATCCGATTGCGGTATATAGCCTAGGCTACCATTGAACTACAGTGTGCTATTCATTGCTGGGGAAGCGCACTTTTGCGCACGTAACTGTTAGTACATAGAGTAATACCTGCTTCTGCCAGTAGAGGGCAGAAGTGCACCTGAAATTTCGCTGTGGAAAAAATTTAACGGGGTCATCAGGTCATTTACAAACAAATGGAGAAACACTGTTTTTATAAACAGAAATATTGTGTTCTGTTTTTTAACGAGAACTAGCTACCTCAAACAGATGTATGCAAGAGGTTTCATTTTTTAATTATGCATAACTTATTAGTGCAGTATTTAATTTTATATTTATATCATGCAGATTTAGAAGACAAAACGTGTGTTCATCTGTACGCAGCAAAAAAAAAAAGTCAAATCCTTGACAAAAATTTTATATAACAAATGCCTTATTATGCTTTTATTTTTAATTTTTATTATTATTACATATTCAAATATAAAGCATAAACAATACCAACGCCAATGCAAATGCCTGATTATAGGCGTCGTGGCCTGAAAACACACCTTTTCAGGCTCCACCTGGACTAATACTTATCTAGATGTCATTTGTATGTCTGTGTAACTGTGTACTTTTGTTTATATATTATAAAAAAAAAAATTGTAGTAGAGATGATTTGACCACTGTGAACTGCACTTGTGTTTTACTACTAGGGACTAGGACTATATGTATGGGAAGATGTGCTTTCTATCTGTTCTGTTGTGTTTTTCTCGACCTTTCTATATGCACTTACTGTACGTCGCTTTGGATAAAAGCGTCTGCTAAATGACTGTAATGTAATGTAATGTAATGTAATATAAAAAATATACAGTATGATTCCAATATATTTGCATTAAAAACAGGTATGTAACCTGATCATCTAACCTTGCTTTACAATAATCTTGTTTTACAATATACCATAGCAAACTTAATTTTGGCCATTTTAGGTCACCACTGTGAAACAAGTGAAATGTCACACTGGCTCATTGACTGTTTGTTATCTTGCACAGCTTCATAACCTCCTGAGATCCATTCATTAATTTTTATCCCCTATAAGGGACATGAGTTTGTGGTCTTAATCTCAAGAACCATATGTTCGACTATGTTGAAACCTACACTGCAAGAAACATTCTATAAAAATTAAATATTTTTACTGCAGCATGTTTTTGTCATCCGAGACACTTGCATTATGTCAACAAATGAAAATACTTAAACTTATTTTTTTTTTTCCTGTCGGGTTTCAGGATATAAACTGATGTTGCTGTGTCAACGGAAACTTCCTGCCACTCACAAAGCTCCCAGTGTGAACTCGAGCTGTGAACATTGTGTAATGACCTCTGTGTTTCGCAACGGACTGGTACCCACAAACAGCGGAGATATGCAGGCTTTTTTTTTAACAACCTGTTTACCGACGTAGGTAGGCTAGTCGTCTGCCCCCTGTACAACTTGATCTTGGCTACAGAATACATTGAAAACAATGTGCATATCAGCGTCATCCACTAGAGGGAGCCCAACCGTAGAGGATAGACGTGCTCACTGTTTATTCCTGTACTATGCTGTAACTGCGATGAAGGTGGGGAAAAAAAGTTTGTTTTTGCGCTGCACACCAAGTTTACATTAGCATGTAAAGGTAAATTGTGCAATGTGTTGTCTTATGATTAACTGGAGTATACAGAAATGTGTCCAGTGGGAAAGAAATGTAGGTGTATGGTTTGCGTTTGCGTATCCCATAAAACCATGTAAAGACTTTCTAGGTCATCCTTGGTCATATTTCAATAGTTTCACAGACAAACAGGAGTCAAACTGTCTTTCAAAGTTCCTCATTTATATTTCAGTGCTACTCTTTTTACGAAAAAGAAAAAGAAAAGGTTCAGGTAATTACACGACAGCATAATAGGGCTTAACGAGGGGTTAATTGATGGAACCCAGAGCAAAAGTACTTTGGGTTCCTGCAACAGGGATTCCCAGCTGGGTTCCAAAAGCCAAACCGCAGCATGCCATCATTGTCTATGAATGACATTTACAAAACAAAAAAAACATCTCCCGACGTTATGGATTACATATTTTCTGATGCAATAACATTGTCTAGTTTACATATTGCGGGCAATAATTGTGATTGGTGCTATGATTAAACTAAACGTGGTACAAAATTTTACCCTGAAAAGTTTTCTGTGCCACATAATGACATCATGATTTAAATGTACATTATGTGGCCAAAAGTATGTGGACACCCCTTGGTCTGGGGCTGTTTTTCGTGGTTCAGGCTCGGCTCCTTAGTTCCAGTGAAGGCAAATCTTAACACTACAGCATACAATGAGATTCTATGTGGCAACATTTTGGGGAAAGCACTTTCCTGTTTCAGACTGACAATGCCCCGTGCACAAATAGAGGTTCATACAGAAATGGTTTGTCGAGATCAGTGTGGAAGAACTTGACTGGCCTGCACAGAGCCCTGACCTCAACCCTATCAAACACCATTGGGATCAATTGGAAAGCCGACTGCGAGCCAGGCCTAATAGCCCCACATCAGTGCCCGACCTCACAAATGCTCTTCTGACTGAATGGAAATAAATCCACACAGCAATGTTCCAGCATCTAGTGGAAAGCCTTCCCAGGAGAGTGGAGGCTGTTATAGCAGCAAACGGGGACCAACTCCATATTAATGCCCATGATTTTGGAATGAGATGTTGGATGAGCAGGTGGTCCATATACTTTTGGCCATGCAGTTTACTTTCGGACAGCCACTGTGTTTTAGCCTGGTGATGGATAAACGTGTGGATATATTATAAGCAGTTGTATCGACATATATTCAGCTTCACTGAATGCTCCCAATGTTTGTATGCGATCTGTTTGTAAGTTGACAAATGTTTTACTTTCTTCTTTTTATAGTTTTTTTTTTTTGTCATCGTGAAGCTAAAGGCAAATTTAGCAATAACATTTTTATTCTCCTCTATTCCATCTCCAACATCTGAAACTTGAATGTACTGGACTATGTTACATGGAAATAGTGGGGATAGTTGGGACATTTTGTAACCTATCATGCCACGTTTCTCAGAGAGATGACAATTACTATGCATCATATATATATATTTTCTTTGTTGTATACTGAATAATTCTTGTGAGATTACATTTGACTTTCAAAAGGTTGGATTTTAAAGAGGAAATGAGTGAACTGTATTGTGTCTGAGCTATTTCAGTTTCGTTACCATCATTATAATAACCTGCCTTACTGTAGGTTGCGGGCATATTGCAATATTATAGACCACTATGCCAAGTCAAGTATATGTGACCTCATTATATGGTTTTTCCCCGGAAATTACCATGATACGGCATCCACATCTAGCTACAGTACATTTAATCACACCCCAGCCAACCGCGGGGGTGGTGGGGGGACGGAATTCTGAACAAGCTGTCCTGTTTTTGTGAGAGTGAGAATACACGGTTATTACACATCCCATCACGTATTCTTCTTTTTTTTGAAGAAAGTCTTGTCTGGTGATTGGTTTTCATACGGTTTCCTTGTGCTTGTCCAGGCACGCAGGTCGAGCCCTCGCCCCGCCCCTGACGCACCTCCCTTTAAGTTCACAGGCTGTGCACTCGCTTGGTGCTTTCGAGCCATGCGGTGTCCACGCGCCGCTCCTGCGCGCCGATTGGCTAAAGGGCACAAAAACAATGCGGCTCGGCCAATGGGAGCGCTGTGCACGCGGTGAGCCATGCTGTGCATTCCACTACCACATGCTCGCCTGAAAGTGATCAACAAGCGAGCCGAACGACTGGCTGAGCCAGCCGTATAAAAGCTAAGACGTCCCCTTTGTGCTTCAGCCTCTAAAGTTACCGCAGATGCTAGGTAATTGTTAGTAGAGTGGAACAATTGGGCAAGCACAAGCTTTGCACAGTAGCCGAAGTTAACTGAACTTAACAAGGCATTGTTCTAACATACATTCAATTGTGCCAGGTTATTGATATTTTAACTGCTAAAAAGTCAATTCCGTGACACCAACACGGCGAAGTTAACTTTATATATTTTATTTGTGACTTGGCTATTTTAACAAACCGCAAACATGGTTGGCATGACAAAGAAAGTGAAGACCTTCGAGGTTATTTTCAGCGATCCTAGCAAGGTGTTTTACTCGAGTGGAGAAAAAGTCGCCGGGAGGGTCGTGGTGGAAGTGACCGAAGTTACCAGGGTTTCGGCGATGAAAGTGGTCGGAGTTGGCTGCGCTAAAGTGGAATATGCGAAAGGGAAACAGCGTTGCCGCGAGGAGATGGAATATCTTAAGTACGAAGAGACCCTACGATTGGACGATCACCCTGTTGGTAAGTTAAACAATTGTTATTGTTGCCAATTGTTAGGTTATTTATTTCACATTCGCTACCGAGGAAAGCTAACGTTAGCAAGTTAATGCACAAGTTAAAACACAAGCTTTGATCAACTTTGCTCGGTAGCTTCCTAGTTCAACTAGGAAATGCAATTACCGTTCTGAACTCAGCGTGGCATTATTGTGAAAATTGTTGTGAAAATAAGGGCAAGTTACAGGTGTTCTCGCGTTAATCCTCCGTTACGCAGCGAAGGATGTTTACTTTACTCCAAGCTCGCGCGTCACTTGAGTTAAAGTAACGTAGACACGGGAAGTTTAACGTAATGCCTTTGCTCTGAGCCACAGCTCAGATATATATCTAGGATTACTCCGGCATGTACAGTACCTTATTCTGTACGGTAACGTTACAGTATTAGAGGACGCTCTGTTCCCACACTCAATGACAGCTTGCAGCGTGCGTCTCATTGCTGTGAAAGTAGGTCTAATGCATCTAACTATAGTCAGGTGAAGTCCGGTAACATCTTCTCTTTTTTTCTTACCCCCTCTTGTAATAAACAGATACTGATGGATCGGTCATCCTGAGGCCTGGAAACAAGTACGAATACACATTCGGGTTCGAGCTGGCCCAGCAAGGGTGGGTATCTACCGCTTGTCAAATTGTTTGTTGTTAAGCGTGATCTTTTTTTTTTTTTAAAAATTCATTTTGTCATTCTGAAATTTGTGGCTAACCAAAAATCTTTTTTGTGCCGTGTTGCTCCCACAGACAGCTGGTGTCTTCCTACAAGGGCAAGTTTGGCTATGTCCAGTACTACGTGAAGGCCTCCCTGGAGAGGCCGTCCAATCCCGTCATGGAATGCAAGAAGCTTTTTGAGGTGGAGGAGCCGCTGGACGTCAACACACCTGATCTCATGGTGAGCGTTAGCGATGGAACTGCCATGTTTGGAACTGCCATGTTACACAGGGGCTTCTGAGATTCGACCCAGCAACCCCTGACCTGCGCTTTGCGTTCTGCAAAGACCTCTAGCGGTGTTAACTGCACTCTGCCTGCCCCCAGATCTTATTATTTTCAGACTCTGGGGCCGCTAGTATTTGGCTTTAATGCTAAGCATTCATTCTCCCCGGCTGTTGACTATCATTGACACTATCATACAGAAATCTCTCTATGCAAGTGCTTATGATGCATCCAAAACCCACTGCCTCTAGTGAAAATGAACAGAAAATCACATGACTGTTTTTTTTACAATGTGACTCTTATCTAATGTTTGGCTCCGTTTCTCGTCTCCAGTCCCCCACAAGCGGAATGAAAGAGAAGAAGGTGACCTGCATGTTCATCCCAGACGGCCAGGTGTCCCTGAACGCCAAGATCGACCGCAAGGGCTTCTGCGAGGGGGAGGAGATCTGCATCGACGCCAAGTTCGAGAACACCTGCTCGCGCATCGTGGTGCCCAAGGCCGCCATCGTGGCCAAGCACACCTACCAGGCCAACGGCCGCACCAAGGTCTTCCGCCAGAAGCTCTCCTCCGTCCGCGGAAACCACATCATCTCCGGCATGTGCGACGCCTGGCAGGGCAAGACCATCCGCGTGCCCAAGATCAAGCCCTCCATCCTGGGCTGCAACATCATCCGTGTGGAGTACGCCCTCATGGTGAGTTCACCCCCGAACCCTCCATATCCCCCCCCCACCTTGTAGTGTAGTGTAGTCTGTGCCCAATCGTTAGCAACGGAGGCTTAATTCTGAGGCCACAGCCAGTGAATCATGCTGTTGGTGTCACAACTGAACATTGCTTCTCCCAAAACCCCACCCCTCTATTTGCCAACTCATTGTGACTTAGTAACTTATGGGATATTCAATTGTCTTTTATTAGCTGTTAAGACATTTCAGCGGTGGCCATTTTGTGCTGTTCATGGTTGGTGGAAATGGAACGTGGTCGTTAATGCCCCTTCTTCTTCTTCACCTCCTCCCTCCTCCCCAGATCTACATGCACATCCCCGGCAGTGACAAGCTGATCCTGGAGCTGCCGCTGGTCATCGGCTCGGGCACCTCCAGCGGAATGAGCAGCCGTACCAACAGCATGAGCAGCCAGGACGGCAGTCAGGCGTCCAACAGCTGGGTGTCTCTGCAGATGCCCTCGGCCCCGCCCAGCTACTGCGACATCACCCGCGACTGCCGGCTGGAGACGCCCCTGACCCCGCTGCTGGACGACTACGATGGCGGCGACAGCCCCATCTTCATGAACGTGTCCGAGTTCCAGTTCCCACCCCCGCCCGTGTACACTGAGGTACGGTAGCCCCCTGTCCCCCGCCCCCAACCCCCTTCAAAGTAATTGGTGGGGTCAGTAGTGCATGGATTGGGATGTGTCTGAGGTTTTCTTGTCGTGCGCCCAAACTAATAGTTTTTTGTTTTTTTTCATCTCCAGGTTGACGAGGAACACAACGGCAACACCCGCATGCTGCAGGTCTGCTGAAGAGCCGGCGCCTTTTCCGGAACTTTCTAAGCCCGCCATATTCGGGCAGCTTCTATTCAGGCGCTTGAGGAAGAGGAGGAAAGAACCTCAGAGTGGAGAAGAGAACGGCCAATCACTGAAGGGTTCGCGGCGAACAATGTTGTTGGAAAGGACTGTGTGTTTGGGGGCACGGGGGGCCCATACAGTCGGGTCAGAGCCGCCCCTTGAAATGGACGGTGGAAAGTCTAGAACGAGGCGAGAATCTTAGAGAGAGGGTGTCGGAGCTTTCAGTCTATGCTTAACAGCAATCTTTCCGTCTCTCCACACAAAGCTGAACTTCTGTTTTTTGTTGTTCTGAAGACTGGTGCTCTCTCGTTTTAAATAAATAAATAAAGTATCGGCTCCCTTCTCCCATGGCCTGGTTTCCCGGAAACCGGCCCCTTCCTGGTTGCCGTTTTTCTTGTTCGACTTAAGCTGCTCCTTACCCGAGGTTTATAGCTTCCGACCTTAAGTGCTTTGCAAGATGTGCAGGCCCCAACTGAGATGGGGGGTGAATCTATGCTACACGTTCAACACTGTGTTTGAGTACCTGGGGGACCCAGCACATGTCTCCAAACCCCAGGCTTAAGATGTGTCTATCCCCACCGACGGGCTGTTTTCGTGGGACTTTCCGTCCGTTCTAGCATCTAGCCATTCCAAAAGGGATTGGGGGGGGGCGGGAGTAATGGTGAATCACATATTTCACTTCGGCCTCCTCATGAAACCACCCTGCAGAGGGGACATCAATTAATATGGAAAGAAATGCTATTTTATTTTCCGGTTGCGCAACAGAATTTCTGCATGCTTTTATTTTACCGCTTTCAATTTAAAAACGTTTTTTTATCATGTTATTTCATGCAGAATCTGTATAAATATCGTTACCGGTGTCTAGTTTTTTTTTTTTTTTGTGATGATGCACTTTCTACTGATTAGAATTGCTCTACAACTGCCTACAACAAATGCCTGTGTGTGCGTTTGTTTTTTTCTTTTGTCAAGTCTTCCAGATGTATTTTGGAAATTGTATAAACCCAGTTTATTGTAGGTTGACGCGTCCATCACAGGCTTAAGCCCAAGCTCACTTTGTTCTTGTTCTGACCTCTGTTATTGATCTAAAGGGCTGTTGTAAATTGAATTGGCAATTGTAAAGTCTACTGAATTGAGAGGACCAAAGCCAGCCAAAATTAGTGTGCCAAACCCCAGGGACAATGTGGGCTTTGAGGGTTTATGGCTGTATTCTTTGGGAAACCAGGAAATGCACCTTATGATTTTGTTGCCGTCATTATTAGTAGTATTATGATGGTAGATTATGGGTCTGTTCAGACTATTTCATTTCCAAAATGTTTTTTTGTTTTTTTTCCTCTTCAATACTCAGTGACCATTATCACTGCGATCAGAAAACAATCTTGTGTGCAATGCAGCTTTTATATTTAGTACTTGTATTAAATGGAAAGTATTGTGTGTTTTATGAGACCCTATGGGTTAGTTTTCTATAAGACAAATAAAATATTTCTAATTAATCTTTGTTTCCACTCCTTTTTTGGTTTGTCGTTTGAAAAGTGATCACATCCAAACATTGGATGCGCAGCAAATAGTGTGCCTTGACTTAGTTTAAGAATAACTGTATTTGTATAGCACCTTTCCAGCAGTACAGCACAAGGTGCTCCACAAAATATTTGAATGTGCAACTGAACACATTACAGAGCGAAAATGACCTTTAACCTTTCAGATCAGGAGCCGCTGAAACCAGGCTGTCAAGTTTTCCTAAAAAAACATTTTGCGGCCTTATCGGGTCATGCTGGCTGCTGTTCAATCAACATTTGTCTTCAACTGACAAACAAAAGTGAGAATTTGTTTTTCTTCCCAAACAATTGAGTTGAGCAGTCATCAGAACTAACTTGGCAAACGTGCCTTGCTTGCATTTACATTTAAAGACAAATTTTGACTCGACACTAGGTGACTAATAGGAAGGTCCTCATCGGTGGGTTAAGATCAGAGAGCTTTTGTCAGTTGGGGAGGAGATGCCTGCCAGTCATTGTAGACCGAACAATTTGGGAGTTGTGTTTAAAGGACATTCCCATATCAACCAATTCATCTCCCACCCGACCAGAGACATGGACTAACCCAGTGACCTTTGACCCCCCCAGACCATTTCATTTGGCAGTTTTTGTTGAGCAGGAACTCTTAATTTTAGGACTATGGTCCCATTTTGTACCCATACAGATCACAGGCCAGGGTGAGTCATAGCTGAAATGTTGATGTTGAAACTTCCTCCCCATAATGTCCTTTTGGGAATGAGCAGTGAGTCATGACATTGCAGTCACTATGGGAACCTGGGACTGGAATTTAGATCCCCAGGAGAGTAATGCAAGACTAACCAATCAGCACTAAAATGTCTCCTGCTCTAAAACTTTCACAACTGGCAAGCTTTTCTGATATAAGTTATATTCACCACTGGGAGTAAGACGTATAACTTGCATTCACACTTGCCATTCATTCGTTTCAAAATGTTGCAGGTTTGAGCCAGGTTTGGTTGGCGCTCAACGTTTGTTTTGCGTTCATGCACTGAACATTTTTGTATTGACTTTCCTGGTAATCTATTGGCTTTTATTGTTGACACAACCAAGGGTTATCGGCATTTACCGGGTCGATAGACTTGACGTGATAGCACCAGTGTGTTTCCTGAACAAGCAGCTGTCAAATACCCCAAAGTGCTACGGAAGTTAGTCAAGATCACATCTTTCAATTGGGCTACTAACCAGATAAACTAGCTAAT
The DNA here is from genome assembly GCA_022702515.1 of Ilyophis sp. 1 JC-2022. Taxonomy (NCBI): domain Eukaryota; kingdom Metazoa; phylum Chordata; class Actinopteri; order Anguilliformes; family Synaphobranchidae; genus Ilyophis; species Ilyophis sp. 1 JC-2022. The sequence continues at coordinate 64,701,025 of CM040395.1, read as the reverse complement.
GTTTGCTAAGTAGCTTCCCATTGGCGAATAATTAAGCTAATCAAAACGGCAATCGTCATAATACATTTTCATGTGCACATAAACCTACAGAAACTAGAAACTTTTGTATAAGACCTGGACGTGACGGTGACAGCGTGCATTGTGTAGCTAGTTAATAAGGTAGGCCTTTGGTGTATGCATGCTCCATTTTGTTTGACTTGAAAGATGTAAATTGCTAATCGCTTGCTTGTACATTACTGTTACGGCTTTGTTCGTACTAAAGTCAAATCGGATAATTTCTTAAATGTCTTGAGCCAAGAAATTTACGGAGCAGCCTTTTCAGAATCATTTGCACAAGACGTTGTTAAACGGTAAAGTTAAAGAGCAGATATGTTTGAAAATTGACAGACTTGAGTTTTATCGCCTGGGATTCAGTGCAACAGGTGACTCAAGAGTGGAGATGGGCAGGTGATCATATGACAAAAACAGTGCTCGAGCCTGTGAATTAATTCTGGTGGATCTACGCGCAGCGTGTTTGGTCATCTCTATCCTAAGGCGATCTGGTGCATCCAAAACCCATTTAATGGAGAGAGGACGTGGCAGTTAGGAAATGACTAATTTCAATGGGAAAACAGGTTTGAGTGACAAGTGTAAAGAAAAACTACATTTAAGACTATAAATGAACAGGTAAAAAAAGTAGGGATGAAAAAATTATTGTGGGTTTGTTCAACCACGAGGAAAAAGTGCAACCATTGGGATTAAATAACTATAATAAAATGCAAATAATAACTTTGACAACATTAGCCTTATTTATTTATTCATTAATTTATTTATTTATTTAAAAAGCATCTGTTTTATTGGGATGGAATGTTTCTTTATGAAGAGGCATTCCATATTGGACAATTGACACAAAAGGGACCGGTCAATGCTGGTTAGATGAAGACATTAGTTAGTGTCGAAGTTAACATTGTTGTTAAATGACAGTTGAATCTTTTTTCCTTTAGGTCCCTCTTCATGTTGCGTGTGTCAGGCAGGTTTTTACCCTGGTCTTTGCAGAGGCCTGCGACTGTAACGCTGTGGGGTTAAACAACACGTTCTCCTCTCTGAGACGTGCGCACATCCCCGCCAGCTCTGCGCGGCAATAGATAAGCTTGGTGTTGTTTATCGCTAGTCCGACAGCGGAATTGCAGCCCCACCCTTTTTAGATATTTTGCCCTCCTGGGAAGGTGCCCCTGTTGACGCACCCTACATACCAAGCACAGTCTAACCCAGTGTTATGTTTAGTACTTATTCTTTGAGCTTATTATACTATTTTTATTTGATATTTATTCTTCTTCTATTTTCTCTTTTTATTCTTTGATGTTTATCTTATTTTATCTGCTCTGTTGTGTTTATCGCTAACTGTCTTTTTAATTAGTCTCAATTGTTGTAATATTATAATGTTATAATATCTGTTTTATTTTTCCTTTCAATCCTTTATCTCCTGCACCGGAAACCAACTGCACAGTTTCACTCGCTTGTGCCGAATTGATTTGTTTTTCTGTGTTGCTTGATTGACAGGCAGTGACGAGAGCTTCTCTGGGGCTGTGCAACACGAACATTAGCAACTGTAGCCTGCAGTAGACTTCATGCAGGCATTTTCGGTTGCTCTTCACCTCACTCTATGAGTGTGGTTTAGTGGTGGGAAGGTGGGAAAGCCCCCATTGGACCTAGAGATGTGCCTGTGACATCATTCTGCCCGACTGTCACAACACTATGATTTAAGTTTTCTTTTGCCAACTGTCCCCAAAATAAAATGCTGATAACGATGGCATAATTATTTTAAAAATAATATTATATTTTGATAGTTATATCATAATAGTTAACGCCTTTTTATTTGCCAGGCAAAGTTAGGGACCAAACAAAGGTGGATAGAATCCAGGCTAAAGGTGGTGGTGTACTAGCAGCTGATTGATAGAATCCAGGCTAAAGCTGGTGGTGTACTAGCAGCTGATTGATAGAATCCAGGCTAAAGCTGGTGGTGTACTAGCAGCTGATTGATAGAATCCAGGCTAAAGCTGGTGGTGTACTAGCCGCTGATTGATTGAATCCAGGCTAAAGCTGGTGGTGTACTAGCAGCTGATTGATTGAATCCAGGCTAAAGCTGGTGGTGTACTAGCAGCTGATTGATTGAATCCAGGCTAAAGCCAGTGGTGGTGTACTAGCAGCTGATTGATTGAATCCAGGCTAAAGCCAGTGGTGGTGTACTAGCAGCTGATTGATTGAATCCAGGCTAAAGCCAGTGGTGGTGTACTAGCCGCTGATTGATTGAATCCAGGCTAAAGCCAGTGGTGTACTAGCCGCTGATTGATTGAATTGTACTAGCCGCTGATTGATTGAATCCAGGCTAAAGCTGGTGGTGTACTAGCCGCTGATTGATTGAATTGGTGGTGTACTAGCAGCTGATTGATTGTGGTGGTGTACTAGCCGCTGATTGATTGAATCCAGGCTAAAGCCAGTGGTGTACTAGCCGCTGATTGATCAGGCAGGACTGTGTTGCGTTTCACTTTGTACCCTGGAATATTACCCCTTACAAAACACCAGTAAACTAATGTTTACTTTTAAGTATACTAATTTTGATAAACTATTAGTACACTTTGTATGTGTACTATTTTGATACTTATTGGGACTAAATTTGCCTACTTTTTTTAAAAAGTGTGCCAATTTAGTCCAAATAAGAATAAATGTGAGATTCACTGAAACTGATCAGCAAACTAAGGCTTCCCCCCCCCCCCCCCCCCCTCCCCATGCTGTCATAAAGAGGCCGTGATCTGTCAGAGAAACACTGATAACAGAATGAAGAGTGCAGGTCTGTTTACAGGGTAAAAAGGCTTTTTGTGGGACGGACTTGTACTGTGGGTCTGAATCGTGAAGAACAAACATTGACGATCACATGCACATTTCTGTAGCTGGTGCCTTTCTTTCCGATCACCTGGTCCGTCCCCTTAAAGAGTCATGTGAGAATTGCCCCGCAAAGGCAAACGTAGACGGGCGTGGCAATACATTTGCCTCTTTGTTGATATCCACTATCTATTACTCCAGATAATAGATTATTACTCTGATCCAGGATGCTGATTAACCATCGATAAAGGCACCTTTTTGTAGACGGTTGCACGTCTTGTGTCACACCTATATGGTTTCATTCAGTAAACGGGCATAACTTTTTGTCCGGATCACAAGATGTTTGGATATGAGTTATCAAATGTTGACCTTGACTTTGATTGTGTGAGTTAACACACCCAGTGCAGTGTAGCCAATAGAGGAATCATCCTACCTATGAATGAGTAACAGATGGGTGGGGGTTTCTTTGACTTTTATTATGCTTTACAGTAAATCACAGGTATTCTTCTTAGGGTTTTATAGTCCCTGGAGCTAGCGGCTACAGTCGACACCGGTACGGTTCGGATTTGATCCGAGGCCGTGAGGGTTATCCATGCACAGCGGTGCGGAGCCACCCAGCCTCTTATGAGTGTTTTTTACGACAGTTTATGAAAACAAAACTGAATCAAACTTGCTTTACATGCTACGTTCAGCGCTGTCGGTACATTATACATTATACACTTAGATTATGTACATACAGCCCATACACACAGCTGAATATCTGAGCCAACGCAGGCTAAGTACTTTGCTCAGAGGATAACATCACTGGGAGAATGAAACCCGCAACCCTATCCATTATGTTACATGGCCATCCTGCCGTTTGTATAGCATTCTAAAGGTGACTTACACCCTGTTTGTTTTGTGAGAATTTGCAAGGTATCCAATGTGTTTCTGTTGCGTTTACTGTCAGTGGTGCCGAAAGGTTCGTTAGTGTAGCTTTGGCTTTTTAGAAATTAGCCGTGAGAACATAATATCAGTTCGGCTGTGCCTGGATCCTTTCTCCATAGGGCCGTGAATATGAAATGCCCTTATTTTTTCAAGCCTTTCTCGAACCTGCGGCCTTTCCCCGAGGATATAATGCAGGCCCTCTTCCCATCTGCTCATGCCTTCAGTGTATTCAGTAGCTATGAGACGGGACATGTTTACATCCCAGCAGGAGAGGAGATGCCAGGTCATTTATGCCACCCACAACAAAACTGCCATTCTTTCTGTCACATCCTGCCAAATAGTGAGCCTCTGTCTCTTTCCCAACTGCACAGCGTAGAGTGAGGTGGGTCAGGAAGGGGAAAGGGGGTGGAAGGACGGTGTGGCGGGGGGGTTATTGCCTGTCTACTGTTAGATTTGGGAGGGATGAGGAGACTCAATCTCACCCCCTGTTTATAAGATTCCATCAAATCTTTTTTTTAGATGCTTATACGGTGTGGCCAGATCCAGCCCTCGAACCCATAAAGTAATTTAAGAACGTCCAATGGGATGCACTTCCCCTAATCCGGTTGCCAGGCAATGCAACACGCCCACCTATATGCTTCCAGTACAGTACAACCCAAACTGACAAACAGTGGGAAGGTTTCGATAGTAACAAAAAAAAAAAAATTGTCTCATATAAAGAAGGGCGTGTGTGTTGCGCAAATGGTTGTTCTTCACTAAACCGGGGTTGGTGTTTTGCTTTTGCCAGGATTTCGGTATTTGGGGGTGGGGCCTGTATCTAAGATACAAAAAGTAAAATCCTCCAGACACAAGTTACATTTCCTTAACTTCTGATCCACACTACTGCCTGACTCTACCTGTCTGGGTTCGTCTCTGACGGAGGTGGCATTTAATCTCTTCCCATAATGCATTGGGGCGTGGAGCAGAAATCATGTTGCTAAGGAGAAATCAAAACATTCTCCACACCATGTCCAATATTGTTTTAATACTGGGTGTCTTGCCTTGTTCATGAAGGAAGTATATTGGTTTGATCGGTGATACGCTTCATAATAAAATATATGCAATTTAAAAAATAAAATAAAAATTTCTCTGCATATTTAGTAATTTTAAAGGGACTTTTCTTACAGGCTCAATTGTGTCACATTTAACAAGAGGAGAGATCATTTCTTATTAATTAATTAATGTAATTAATCTCTTAAAATGAATTGATTAATCCTTGCCACATACCTTTGGTGTGTCGTTTTCATATAAGACAGAAAATTATATAAAATGATTTAACTGTGAAATAAGATGATTGGATCTCATCCACATGCTCAAATGTTGACAATTAAAACGGTATTCCTATCGGTATACACGAATCACTGCGCAAGCCGTTTCTGCCGCAACACTTGGCAACAGTTAGCAGTGGTAACAGAATTCCCACAATGCATTTGCGGAGCGTTTAGCATGGCCTGCGGTGCTATTAACAATAACAAACGAGGTATGTTGGAAAGAGAGACGGTTACGAGGTGACATCACCAAATGTTGTCTAACTACTCCGCCGTTGGAGCGCCCTCAATTCCTGGAAGGAGTGGTTCAAAAGAAAAGTGCTTTTCACTCTTGTCAGGACAGAATGTTACCTGTACACAGGTGTGTTACCTGTACACAGGTGTGAAGCTCCTGGGAAGTGATTCGTCTGTGAGAGAGCTTGGATCTTGTCCTGGGACACAGTGATCTGCTACCTGTACAGACTGTTCAAGGTTACTGCGACACAGAACATTGTTGATTAACATGCTGTGCCAAATAGGTCAACGGAAATTAATTGAGGGGGACTCCTGTATAAACGAATGCAGAATATTTATAATGAACAAATTGCACAGAGTAGATTATTGGCCCTTACTGGCCTTTGTAAAAACTGGCCTTAATTGAGGAAGTTAATGGTTAACACCAATATCTGTGTTTGGTGAAGCAAAGCCATTTCTTTTGCTTAAATTTCTTTCGCTTTATTGCAAATGGAAGTTAAGGGCAAATATTGCTTCAGGTGTTAAGAGTGAGGCGAAAGACGGGAAGGGTCACGCTTTAGGAGAACAGAAAGAAGGGAATGGACCCACAGAACGCGTTGTGTGACCTTGGCGTGACCAAAACGGTGAGCAAACTGACCACAGTCCTAAATAAATAAAGGTATGCGCTTTGGGACATGTAAAAATAAATTGGGAACAGCCTGTTGTTGTGACTGTGGGGGAGGCTCATATTTATGTTTTCTTTGCCCTCTTGGGAGAAAAAAAACCGTCCAACTGAGGCCTACGCTGGCCAAACAAACAGCCAATGAAATCAGAGACAAGAGCGGGCAGAACTGCGGCTGAATTCTGACGACCTTTGACAGGTGACGGTGAGCATGGCGGTGACGCGGTCATCGATGCCACGGCGATGCCGTAATACTGTACGTTTACGCGCACGCGCCTCACTCTGTTCCCTCCGCAGTCAATGGACAGAGTGTTCGCTGGCTTCTCGCCTCTTAGATAACAGGAATGTGTCCCATATGTGCTACAGAACAAAATGCCTCGTAAATACTCTGACGCGCGGACCGGTTCTTAGAATACGCTGGGCGGTCGGAAAAATGTTCGCCGGATACAGATGTCGAGTGTGTAAAGTATTTCTCCTTGGAGGTACGAAAAGCCATTTTTGCCCCCCGCCACCTACCCCTCCCACCAAAGGTTCTTCCCAGGTCAGAAAATAAAGGTCAAATATTTTCACCATTTCTAACAAAACCACCCTAGGCTATGCTTCTGTGCTAACTGCACACGAAGGCGCGCAAACGACGCAAACGGGAAGTTCTTTCACTGAGAAGAATATTGCGAGACAGCACTAAATATATGTCTAGATGGCTGTTTCCAATGAGATATTTGTACTCGACTGACTCCATCATTTTACAACCTTCATTGTCATGCTGTCCTACAGTGTGGGCTTTCCTCATAAAATGATTGGGCTCATTCAATATTAAGAAGAAACCAGCATGAAATCGTGCTGTGGATTATCCTCCACAGTTTTCCGTGTGTTTATTTTCTCCTGCGAAACTCTGCTCTCTTAATATTTTATGGGGGTCCCCTTTTTCCCCTGGATCTTTTGAGCTTGGTTGGCGGTCTGGTCAGAAAGTGTGTGGTTATGTTTCAAAAGAAAAAACGCCCTTGAGAGGCACGAGCATCGGGATTTGGACCAAAAATCAAGGGAATTGACCAATTGGTGAGTTAAAAAAAATCAGAAATGTGCTAGATGAGGCCAGTCCCGGACCAGTCGTCGGCCCGCGTTATAAAACCTGATGCCACTTTTTACACTGTTTACTGCCCTTACAGTTGCTTTTGGGGGCTTCAGGACTCTGGGGGCTTCAGGACGGGAAAACCCCCCCCCCCCCCCCCCCCCAAGCCCCTCTCTGCTCTGTTCTCCAGACAAACAAGAGGGACGGATCTAAGTGAGGAGGGGGTCAGCCCCGCCCCCCAATCGAAGACACGCTCGGAACCCTGGCACCCGGTGACGTTCCGTTTCCATGGTGTCTGTTTCCCGGACTCGTCCCCCAGTCTGGTCACAATGTCGCCAGGCCCGGATCCAACAGCCCTCACCGCGCGGATGCTACGTGCATTACTCCGTGCACGTCGCTGTCAACATGAACTGAGCCCAAATAGAGTGGAGTACAGTACATCTCTACTGTCCAATTGGTCAATCTGCACGCCAGTTTGTCACGTAATATCAACATAGTTCCCTAGCGGCGTAGCGTAGATGCAACCAATGACCTCCCACCCATCTGCCCCATGCCTTGCTGTGCTTGGGCTTTGGCCTAAGTGCTACTGTCGTCACCATGCCGACCACGGAACCGCTTTGTGACAGCGTCCTTTTAAACAGCACTGGGCACAAGTATAAGACTGATAAACAAAAAGACGAAACGATAGATGGATAGATTGGTTAATGGATTGATACCAGCGCGGGTTGCTTTGGAAATGCTGGTGAATGTGATGGTGTGTTTCCTGTGCTCATAAACATGGTTTAACATGGCCAGGTGTTAAACATGAGCTTTTCCGTGTTGGGATTTCAGAGATACAGTACTTACGCTCTAACTGCGGGGGTCATTCTAAAGGGCCACGGGCTCTGCTGGTTTTTGTTATTACTCAGCACTCCGCACATAATTTATGAGTTAAAGTAATTTATGAAGTAGTTCTGCAAGAATAAAAACTACAAAATAGATTGTAACTGTGGAGATATAAAATGAAAATTAAAAAGACTGGACTGGACACCCTTATTGGTGGGTGTGGCAAATGACTCTTGCTGTGCAAGAACCCTCCAAATATAGCCGAATATATATAATCCAGCTTCTTACGGAATCTGCAAAGTGTTCCATCTGGTTTAAAAAATGTTGTAGTATATGCAAGGTTTGTGAAGAGCATGTAAATGCTCTTAAGTAATCTGCAAGGGCATGACTTTGATCTTAAAAAATGTATTTAATGGATTCAGGAACACCAGACTGACGTGGTGCTGTGATTGTAGGCTTTTGCTGGTTCAGACAAAACGATTAATTTAATTAGCAGGTGAACATTTTCTTAAATTGCTTCGAATTTGTGAGGTGATTGGCAGCACAGTATACTGTATGTCTCTAGGGTCTTTACCGTTAAAACTGTCAGAGTGAACCGCAAGAAAGAGAGAGAGAGAGAGAGAGAGAGCGGTCCTTCTGGTTTTTCTTACGTAACCAGGTTGGTTTGTATTGCAGAACAAAGGTGAGTCAATGGCTGCGATGTGCAGTTTACAACACCTGCCCACCAATGAGATTTAGGTGTCTCGGGCAAGTGAGCTCATGTTACTGTTTTTTAAAACGCTTTGGTGTGCAGTCTGCGCACACAGCGTTCGAGTTGGCGCGCTCAAAAAACTGGTATGTGACCCCTGCAGTGTCACGTTAATGTGCAGGGACTGACACAGACAAGGTCAAGCGCACATTTTCCCCCCTGCGGTAATAATAGGGTCAGCGTCCACTACCAGCGGTTTGATATATGAGTTTCAGAAGTATTTTGAGTACAGGAACATACTGTATGTACCGTGGCATAAGCAGTTGCACCTTTCTTTATCTTTTATACATGCATGGCGTGTGTGCAGGTGCCAGTGGTCAGTAGCTGGTAGTGCCCTGAAGGTTGCAGGTTCAAATCCCAAGAAAGTCTGAATTTCCTATAATTGTACACTGTGTACTGCCTGACTGCTAATGAAATGAATAATAAAATGTTACGTAATATTTGCTAATTTCTTATTGTGTGTACTGACATCACTGTGTCATCATTATATCACATGCATGACACCAGTTAGATTGTGTCAATTTGAAGTGACAATTGGGTGACTTTAAAATTCTTTGGATGAGATTTGCTTGCTTAATATTCCACTACAATTACACTTAATATTTTACTACAAATATGAAGCATTTTTCACTCTGACAGGCAATTGGGGCTGAAATCAGAGTAAAATTTTCACTGTTAAATCAACTTGAACATAATTAATGTGAGTCAAATGGCAACCACATGTACGTACAGTATTAAGAGTTAAAACATGTACGTACACTATTAAGAGTTAAAACATGTACGTACTCTATTAAGAGTTAAAACATGTACGTACACTATTAACAGTTAAAACATGTACGTACTCTATTAAGAGTTAAAACATGTACGTACTCTATTAAGAGTTAAAACATGTACGTACACTATTAAGAGTTAAAACATGTACGTACACTATTAAGAGTTAAAACATGTACGTACAGTATTAAGAGTTAAAACATGTACGTACTCTATTAAGAGTTAAAACATGTACGTACTCTATTAAGAGTTAAAACATGTACGTACACTATTAAGAGTTAAAACATGTACGTACTCTATTAAGAGTTAAAACATGTACGTACACTATTAAGAGTTAAAGCATGTACGTACACTATTAAGAGTTAAAGCATGTACGTACACTATTAAGAGTTAAAACATGTACGTACTCTATTAAGAGTTAAAACATGTACGTACTCTATTAAGAGTTAAAACATGTACGTACTCTATTAAGAGTTAAAGCATGTACGTACACTATTAAGAGTTAAAGCATGTACGTACACTATTAAGAGTTAAAACATGTACGTACTCTATTAAGAGTTAAAACATGTACGTACACTATTAAGAGTTAAAACATGTACGTACACTATTAAGAGTTAAAACATGTACGTACACTATTAAGAGTTAAAACATGTACGTACACTATTAAGAGTTAAAACATGTACGTACACTATTGAGTTAAAACATGTACGTACACTATTAAGAGTTAAAACATGTACGTACTCTATTAAGAGTTAAAACATGTACGTACAGTATTAAGAGTTAAAACATGTACGTACACTATTAAGAGTTAAAACATGTACGTACACTATTAAGAGTTCAAACATGTACGTACACTATTAAGAGTTCAAACATGTACGTACACTATTAAGAGTTAAAACATGTACGTACACTATTAAGAGTTAAAACATGTACGTACACTATTAAGAGTTAAAACATGTACGTACACTATTAAGAGTTAAAACATGTACGTACACTATTAAGAGTTAAAACATGTACGTACACTATTAAGAGTTAAAACAGTTGATTTTACACTGTAATGGATGCAGCTTGCTGACAGAATCAATACGGCGGGATTTACGCCGCTCGGGAACTCGCTTGGTCTAAACGCGGGCCGCGGCTACTCATCACGATCATGTCGGCAATGATTTCAGTGAGAGCCAAGCCATTCCCAACACAAAGCGCACAATGTGAAAAGACTCGACATTCATGGTTGGATCGATAAAGATGATTTGATGGCTGCTGGGTGGCTCAATCGGTTAAGGCGCCGTGCTGTGGTGCATGGACGAGTCCCAATAGCCTCGTATCGAATCCGAACCGTGCCAGTGCCGATTGTGGCCGGTAGCTCGCGGCGACCAGGGTATGGGAGAGATCAGTCGTTTAGGGTTGCACGTTCCATCGCTCTCTAGCGACCTCCGTTAGTCGATCGTGCGCTCGTGGACTGCATGCCAAAGCCATATGTGAAAGGTCTTCCTCCGACTCCACTCATTACTTGGCTGTAGTCTGTGTAAAGAAGCACACTGGAGACACCACGTGTTTCAGGGGAGAGCCGCGGATGTCTACACCCTCTCGAATCGGCAGTGAGGGATCGCGCAGGAACGCGGCTGCAGTTGTAAAAATCGGGGGCGTTCCAAATTAGGGTGGGGATTGGGCTTGGAATGTGCTGCCCCATGTTGGGCAATATAAAATTATTCTTTTTTTTATTTATAAAAATGAAGCAGCAAAACTCTATGCCAACTGGTCAGAGGGAGACTGGACTTGTTTAGAACTCAGGGATGACTTTCCGAAGGACAATCCGTGCCAAAAGAGACTCATAGTTTGCCTGACTGCCAAAAAATGGACACAGGGCACAGACACCTGGCGGTGTGTGAAGTAAATTCCCAGCTTCCCCTTCTGCAGAACAGTACGCTCTCTCCGCCTCTCCCTCTGCTCACGCTTCGTCTTCTGAGAGCACGAGGCGCTCTCCCCGCTCTGATTGGCCCGGCGCTCTGATCACGGCCCCTCTGATTGGCCGAGGCCAGGTGTTCACGTGCTCAACCACTCGCCACACTCCTGCTTCTCTTGCCTCAGCTACGGGCGTGTTCCGCCATCCCCAGGGTAACGGAGGAAACTAACTGTGGCTCGGGGAGGGGGGCGTGGGTTTAATGCTACTTTCTCTCTCTCTCTCTCTCCTGCTTCTTTAGTCAGTATCACTGCCATGTATGGGCGGTTAAAACAGCCCTTGGTCTCAAGCCAGACACTGTGCATATAGCCCTGTGACTGAAAAACATTCCCTGTTCCTTGAAAGCAGTGAATCACTGCACTGACACAGGGCTGCTGTCTCCAGGGCACCGACCTGCAGCACACGATCTCGCGACACGTCAGCACATTCTCACACGTTTTCATCAAAATTGTGCAAAGGAAAGCATTTCTGTGCCGCCTTGCTTGAAAACTGGGCTTGTTTTGACAGAAGTGGATGTAAGTTTGCTTATAATAAGTGACTTTTTTGTTTGCTATTTGGGGGTTCAGGCCTGGTTTGAGCCCAATTTTCCTTCTTTTTCTCTGTACAGTGTCTTTGTGACAGTTCCCTATAAGAAGCTATACAAAATAAACCCCCCACCTCCCCCACTGCTTTGACCCCTCTCTAACATAAAGTAATTATTTAAAGGAAAGCAAAGATAATCATTGTATTTCACACGGGGTTGAATGTGCGCTGATCAAGTGATCAGGTTTTAAGGAATTAACATAAAGGTCATTCCTTCACATGAGGGAAACTCCTCTGCCAGGAGCATGTGTCTAATGTTGTGCAGCGGCACTGCCTTCGGCGGGCCTGTTTTTACACGTCTGTGTGGCAGTAACGAGAAAGGAGGCATTGCATTAAGAACACAATCTCACAAATCAACTATTGAGTCAGGGGAATGACACGCGCGCTCTGGTTGGCCGGAGTGATGTGTGCACGCAGGCTGTGATTGGTGGTCACGTCCCGAACACGCGCGGGACTCCTGACAGCTCGGAGCCTGTCTCGTTTATTTTTCCTTCGCTGCCTGTTGGAGTCTGTGACGGGTCGCCGGGGGAAACGCAGGCGTGCCCTTGGCTGACGGGCCTCTCCTCTTTCCGTTTGTTTTCTTGAGTCACCTTGAGCGCCGCCCATCTGGGGCGCCAGGTAGTCGTCCGTCTCAGGTAGGCTTCGTCACACGGCAGGTGTGTTTCCCCCCCCGGGCTGAGAGTCCTGAAGGAGCATTAGCACAACACTAATCTGGGCTAACAGGGGGAAGGGGGAGGGCAGTAGACTTCATTACCTCATTAGGAACCATCTGCGGGAGCTCATGTCACGTGTCTGGATATTCCCTGGACTGATTCCAAGGGATCCGTTTTAGTTTCTCTATTGGGGGTGGGTGAGGAGGGGGTTTTAAATTGGGGTGATTTCCTGCCCCAGGACAGGATGGAGGGGGGGGGGGCGGGTTACCACCCTTCCCTTTCCTGAATTCAGACTCTGCCAGTATGTTCCTCTGGCTGACGTCTGTTACCACACAGAAAAGACATCTTACCATTAAATCAACTCACTATTAGAATTAATTTATCTTCATAAAAAGAGTCTAATAAAGTTTTTCAAGAACTCAATAACAGTAGAGCTTATTTTAGCCCATAGGGATGGATTGTACTTCAAGTACCATAGAGTTTACACGGGTCTGTAGGGCTGAACGGTTTATAGGAATTCAATAAGGATGAAATCTGCTGTAGGAGATCTAACTAGTAGGAATGAATAGGACTCTTTCAGAGCTGAGATGACAGGAAGCCTTATGGTGTGCATTCCCTCTCTCTCTCTCTCTCTCTCTCTTCCTCTTTCCCTCTCACTCTCTCTCTCCCTCTCTCCCTCTTTCTCTCTCTCCCTCTCTCTCTTTCTCTCCCTCTCTCCCTCTTTCTCTCTCTCTCTCTCCCTCTCTCTCTTTCTCTCCCTCTCTCCGTTTCTCTCTCCCTCTCCCTCTCTCTCTCACGAGAGGTTCAGAATTTTTTTTTAAACTAGGCTTTTAGGGCTTTTTCAGCCTTATTGGACAGCACAGTGTAGAGAGACAGGAAGAACGGGAGAGAGAGGAAGAGGGAGAGACATGCGGCAAAGGTCGCGGCTCGCGATGAGCATGTGGACGGTGCTCTTACAGGCTACACCACAGAGACACAGAATCCCGCTTATTTTCAGTAGAATGTTCACTCACGTTCTCAGATTGGTGAAGGTGTCCGTGTAAAACCTGATGAAGATTCAGGAAATTAGTAGCCTGTTTGTGGTGCTTAGAGGTTGCAGAGAATAGTGTGACGGTGGTCAGCGGTGTAAAAATGGCGTGATTTATTTCAATGATGCAACGTGATCGCCAGCGACCACAGCCGACTGCGTCCAGCCATGAAACCTCTGATTATCTGGGTTTAAAATTTGTGTAGACCCAATGTTCCACATGAGAATGAATGATCCATACCTTCAGTATTCTGAAATACCAAAAATATGACAAAATATGAAGCTGACAGCAAGAGAAGCTCTAATTATATAATATGTTTTAGCACTTTGGGAAGGAATAAGAATGCAAACTCAGGCCAATATTCGCAGCCAGTGGAGCAAGTAATTTGGTGTTTCCGCGTGAATTAGGTCATCTAACTCGCATGCCTTTCTCAAGACGGGAAGCTTTGTTGGCGCCCATCAGGATTCGACGTATCTGGGCAGAGCGAGGCTGAGCACGCACAGAGAGAGTGGCTGTGTGTGTGCAAACTGGCCTCAACCAATAGGCTCGCGAGTGACTGCACTGGAAACGGCCAATCAGAGGCGTCGCTGAATCTCTAATGAAAGGGGAAGTTGTGGTTATGCTAAAATCTATTTTAGTAGCGCTGACACCTCTTTCTCTGAAGCTATGATTAATAACTTTTGAGCCTGTTTAGTTCAGAGATTGCATTGTAGTGTTGAAATTTTGAGAACAGTCAAACCTAGCCAGTTTTTCCTGCAAAATTACGTCTTGCAATATTGCTAAACTTGCACTGAACTGGTACACATCAGTGTTTCTCAGCATTATCTATGGCTAATTATGACAGCAATATTTCAAAGTGGAAATGACAATCTTTGTAAATAGTTAGTATTTGTATGTACTGTGACAAACCCAGATGATGTGGTTGATTCATTGATTGAGTGTAGATCTGCATGGCTGTCAAAACTGGACATAGCGATCATTTGGTTTGGCGTGATCTGAACTGAACTATTATGAAGTGGTTTTCAGTCTGACGTTATTAGGGGTGGACCCAGAATCATAACTTTGGGTTGTGCCGTGCAGCTTACAGTCTCTTCTCCGATGAAAATTGACCCTCATTAAAGATCTGGTATGAAAACTGTTTGTTTCCTATTACCAGGCTCTTTCTGATTCTCTCCACGTATGTGTTTGTTTGGGTTTTTGCGTCGTACAACACTCACTATGATACCTTAACCTAACCCTAACCCAACACTCACTATGATACCTTAACCTAACCCTAACCCAACACTCACTATGATACCTTAACCTAACCCTAACCCAACACTCACTATGATACCTTAACCTAACCCTAACCCAACACTCACTATGATACCTTAACCTAACCCTAACCCAACACTCACTATGATACCTTAACCTAACCCTAACCCTAACCCAACACTCACTATGATACCTTTCACTCATTCAAGCATCTGCATGCACAACTGATAACTTACAGACTTCCACACCTCATGTTTTACTTTATTTTTATATGTGTTTTGCTTAATTTAAATAAATGTATATCTGCTCAGTGATTCCCTGTGTGGTCTCCCTGTTTTGTCATGGCTCTACGAGCCGGGTCATGATGAGCAGGAGTGTGATTTAGTCATACATACATACATACTAGCTGCTGATACTGAAGAAGGTTATGTCAGGGTATCATTTTAGAGTTATCTGGCTAACTTTGTGGAATACCCTCCTGGGCTGCTATACATCTTATGGTCTAAACATTCTCTAAGATGTTTTATTATTTCTTATATAACGGTATATACTGTATATTATTTCTAACAGAATCACTCTTCTAGATTTGTTGAAAACTTTACCTTTGAACCTCACTGATTTATTTCAGGATAAACTGTACTCCCAAAGCAAAAGCAGGATCTGCGTTATATAAATACAGCACAAAAAGACTCAAAGCACAACCCTGGCGTGGGATTAACGGCATAAACTGGGGGACAGCTGCCTTAAATAAGCAAGGCCTCAGACACGGCTGAGGAGACCAGTGAACTGGGTTAGTTTGAACAGATGAATCGGGCTAAGTCTCTCTCACACACACACACACACACACTCATGTCAGGGAGAGAAAAATCGCATGCTGCTCCTGGCTGACCAAATAAGGGCAGTTCTGTTTGAAGTAGCACTCTGCGTTTCCTGTTCTCAATAAGAATGTGATGTTCTGGGGCGTATATCTCCACAGGCAGGGACACACACTTCTTCCATCGCAAAATGGCCATCCTGTAACTACAGGCCCCTCCCCACCTATAGACTGGGTACAATTTGACACATTAACCTCAACCCCCACATTAACCCCTCCCCGCCCAATGCTTTTGTATCTATGCAACACAAAAGTACATGAAATCCTGTATAAATCACAAGCCCTTTATATCATGGATCTATTTAAGACATGAGTATTTTTACAATGTAAATATTTTATCACAGTGATCCAAACATTGCCAAAAATACATACAACTCGCAAGGTTAATTGTAATTTGGAGGAGTTGCCGGTTCTTGGTGTTCACTGGTAAAGTGATAAAGGTGCTGTTGCCGGGCAGTGTGACTGAAGAACACCTCTCTCTGGATCTTGAGTGGTAATATCGGCAATGTCACTGTCCGTTAAAACCTTCTCCATGCAGAACACAGTCCGTCTGTTTCACCTGAAAACAATTGTAAATAAAATATATACCTTTTTGCTTAGAAATGACCTTCTCGTCTAAATTAATCTTAATTACTGTGGATGGCTTTGGCTGTATTTCTAGATTGAGGAGTACATGTATTGTAATCACAAAAAAACACAAAGGAGATTATTTGTTCTGTTCGGATTTATTATTAGTAGGCTACCATTTACAATCAACAGGTTACTGTACTTTTTGTAAATCATTGTTGCATATTGGGAAATTCTTCCATGAAGTGAGTGACTGTCATATTTTATGTGTTTCAAAATTAGCATTAATATACACCTTCCTTTCATATATTCCTACACTGCTGGAAACTCCCTGTAGGCGACCGAATGATCTCTCCACGTTCTTCGCATCGGCTGCAGCATGCGCTAACGAACGGTAAGCCCTGATTGGCTGGGAGCCCGCGATCACTCGCGCCGTGATTGGCTGAGGCCAGTGTTCACGAGGGCTGCCATATAGACAGTGCATGATCAGCATCTCTATCCACCCCCCCTCCTCCTCCTCCTCGTGGTTGAGTAATCACACAGTCTGCCGACAGAGAAGACGTTGAGTAGGCTAACTAAGGTAAGGAGCTGCTTAAAAGACAGGATCAAACGGTCTATGGATGACACGCACTGATCTGTGTAAAAGATGTTATGACTCAGTCTTTTAGCAGCCTACCCAACCCCCAAAGCTGCACCTAGTTTCAAGAATATGAACAACAGCAAACAAATTTGAATTAAAAAAAACAAAACACTTTCACTGGACAGAAATGAAATGAAAACGCTGAAATTCTGGAAACGCATTCATTGTTGGGTATATAGTTCTTAGTTTTTTTTCCCAGCAATTTTTTCAATCTATTCAGTAGATTATGCACAGATAAGAAGTCCAATTTCCGTAGGAATGCCTTTAAGCTGTTGAAAGGATTTTGTAATATGAACAGCCATGAATATTGAAAATTACTGTGCAAGAAACCCATAAAAATTGTATTTGTCTTTAAATATTATGGTTCAGTTGACTGACAATAGTATAACTAAATATCTGCAGTCTTTTTCTTAAAAGTAGTAGTAGTAGTCTAGTGCGAGAACTCACTAATTAATTTGATTTTTGTATCACTGACCATTTTAGGTGTTTTTTGTCATCAAAGTTGCCTCATAGCTGCAGAATGCAAAGAACATTCCTTCGAAATGACAGTTGAAAAGAGAAGTTCACAAGCATCGGCCTCCTGTCTTCTTGCCCAATTAGTTACCACACATACTCACACACACACATGCACAAGCACTCGCGCACAAACACACACGCACGCGCACACTCTTGCGTGCACAAATTCACACACACACGCATAAGCATGCACACACACACTCATGTGCGTGCCGCGCACACATGCACACACACAGGTGTTAAATAGCAAAGCTAGGTTCCAGGTTGTTTCTCTCAGCATTATCTAGAATCAGGTGGGTGACAGGTAGCTTTTTTTTCTGCCCAGACTGGTCTTTTGAGGGTCGAGGGGGCCAGTAGCTTGAATAACACATTGCATGTGCTTAAATGTTTGAATGCAATAGATGACCTTGGCACGTGTGGAATTGTGGGTGAATGGGAGTATCGGGCACTGGTACATTGTGTGTGTGTGTGTGTGTGTGTGCCTGATACCCTGGCTCTCTCATGCCTGGTAAGCTGATATGTGCCGACTCAGGATTTAACATTTGAATTGCTTTCTCATACCAACCCCTCACAGAATCTCACAGCAAAGGCATCTGTCCCACCACTGACTCATAAAGGAAATAACCTTTTCAGGAGTTAGCAGACCTCAAATATAGGGTGTTCCTTGTTCCTCTCGGTGGAAATTCTCAGTGGATAGACAGTCATTTATGTACACATGCTGTAGTGTTTCTCCTTTGCAATGGTCGTGTTCCTTTCACATTTCCCCTAATTATGAGAATTAAAATCAGCAGCCAAGTTGTGTGTACCTTGTGCTTGCGTTTGCTACCGAACGATGAAGTTATACATTTTCAAATCAATCTTAAAACCTTTTAGACTTTTTAACCTGGGTCATTTTTTGGGGAAGAATTTATTGAGGAATTCTCTTTACGTGATATCTCACCCATAATGTGTAGTTGTGTACCGTGAGAAATATGTTTCTGAACTAACTATATAATGTACAATGATAACAATTTCACCTTGTTGTACTACACTCACATAACAATGCTTCACTGTTTTCTTTTCTTGTTTTCGCTTTAGCGATGTTTTTTTCAGACTCTTTAATTAACGTGGGGGCCTTGGATAAGGAGTCTTTTCACGTAAACATTGTGTTCAGATGCCACGACCTCTGACCTAATTTGTGGTGTCCTCTGTCAGTTTGGAAATAAAAAAAAAAAAAGCTCTCAGTTTCCAGCAGTAAGCGAGACTCATGACTTTATTCTTGTCTGCTGCCTGCACAATACAGTAACAACCCACTCATTATCCAGCATTCCGTCTCGGCGTCCCCGATTGGTGGAGCTGGCGCCATCACTCGCTCCCCGATTGGCTGGAAGGCGTGTTCACGCTGCCGGCACACGGGCAGCGCATGCACACACCCTTTAGTCAGCTGGGCATCATTTCATTCTCTCACCGCCCGGGGTTTCCGGGAAATCTCTGGCTCCTGAAGGGGGAAAAAATTCTAATTATGCAACCAGTGCCACACAGTTTTCTTGGTTCACACGGTTCCACCATCACTCGGGAGGGGCGGGTGGGTTATAAGCTTTGCTCTGAAAAGAGGACACCTTGTTTCAAGTCATTCAAAAAGAAGAATAAAAAATGCTTAGAAATGTTTCTTTCCACTTTGTAGATTGCAGAACACTTCCCCCCCCTCCACTGTTCCCAGGAGTAATTGCTACATTAAAACATGAGCCTGTTCTCCCAGATTGTGTGGGAAAATAATATATTTTTAATGCCCGTGTAGAATATTCTAGGATACATGCAGAGACTAGAGGTGTCTGTATACTTACAGTATATCTACCTGCTGTGTCATGGAGAGCCAAGTGCCCAGTCTGTGCCATTAAAACAAGGCAGGAAGATGCTGACCAGAGCTGATGCTTTAAAAAATGTAATAAAATAATAATATATAATATAATATAATAATATAATATAATAATAATAATAAATGTAGCTGCAAGCAGCAATTAAGGGGGCCAAGCGCTCAAAGTCACAAATACATATGCAAAAAATATGCATATTGATATTTCTAAATGGGGAGAGACATGGCCCTTTCCCCGGGGACAGAATGTACCTTTCACAATCTGCGACTTCCTGCCTAAAACTACGTTTCTGTCCTGCAGTTTTTCAGAAGTACTCTTGAGATCACGGATGTGATTTCAGATTCTCATGACCCAACTTCCCTCCTCATATTGTGGGTGCTTTATGTCCACACTCAGGGAGGGGTACTGGTGCAGGGGATGGGGTGGGCCTTTATGTCCACACTCAGGGAGGGGTACTGGTGCAGGGGATGGGGTGGGACGTGACCCCTCCAGTGATGGAAGCTCAATATGAACATGATTGTTTTGCCCTGGGACTTCATCCAGACCCCTGCACAGCTCTCACCTTTCGCAGTTTAGAATTAATCTAAATAACACAATATATATGTTTTTGTTCTCAGTGTAGGGCTATGGTGGGCTGCATTTGGGCCCAGAGCCCCAGTTGAATAGCCCTGCATGCTATATAAATGGCGTTTGTAAGTGAGCAGATTAGCTGGGCGAGCGAGGCCTATTTGAGTTCAGCGGTATCTGAACTGGCACAGCTGGCCGTGGGACACCCTCCGTCAACCCCCCCCCCCCCCCCCCAAACATCCCCGTCCCGTTACGGCGCGCTGCGGTAACATTAGCGGCAAGGTTAATTACGAGCTGCTGACTGTGCTGTAACCCCAAGCACTACCCCACCCCCCTCTCTTTCTCTCTCTCATATTCGCACGACTCTGCCACCTGGCCGCTCCAGTGCCGTTGCCACGGTGACAGCGAGACGACAGGCGGCGGTGATAGAGATAGAGAGACGTTCACGGCGTGCGCGGAAACATTTCTGCTCATAAGCCTGAAGGTGTCGAGCACCTCACTTACAGAAATGATCGCTCAGAGACTCAGATTCTGATCTCTAAGAAGGTGCCGCTCTCCCGCGGGTACGAGGCGCGACTACAGTGCAAACTGACAGGTGCTCCACAGGTAGGGAGCTTTGTACAGGGGGTCAGAGGTCACACACGAAACAGCAGCTCCAGGGTAGAGGAGGAAAGGAGGGGAGAGGAGGTGAGAGGAGGTGAGAGGAGAGAAGACAGGAGGAGAGGAGGGGAGGATGCCAAGGCAAAACAGCATTCCTGATGCTCTCTTTGACCTTGGTCCACTTTGTTTAGTCTGGGGCCGGTTTGTTCCAGCCTGCTGTTATTTCGCCTGTGAACCCTTTGGAGGAAATGACCTCTCTAATGTCCATTTGGAGCATTTATTTAACTTCATGGGCACCGTTTTATTTTTTATCCCTGTTAGGATAATATGCTTGGACATTTTTAAAGATCTGGCCAGGTTCTGAAGCCCTTATGGCTGTCCGGCTCACATAACCAGGACATTGAGATCTGGTCTGATGCAGCTGCTGCTGTGGCTCTGACCCACACAATAGGGACCGGGAACAGTTTGCAGCCAGCAGGCTGTGTTTATTGAAACAGGGCAGGAGAATGGACTCTGATACCTCAATACATGTCCGAGGGGGGGTGGAGGAGGAAGGGCAGGCTGTAAAAGTGAATAAACAAAGGATGTAGAAGGGCGGATACAGCCCCCCCCCCCCCCCCCTGCTGCCTCCACAAGAAGCTGCCTCAATGACGGACACCTCACTGCTTCACAAGAAACAGGAAGTGGTAGTCCTGTGAGAGTCGGGGGAGGGGTGGGGGGGCTTCTGTATTAACCATTTGAAGAGCAGGTTTTTTTGGAATGTTTTTTTCTAAATTCCGAGTCAGGGTTCTAGAAGTCTATTGCTTCCATTGTTACATCAGCAACGGCATTAGAATGTTCCGTTTTTAATCACATTTCCATCAACCTTTATTTCATCTTGAGAAACCATTGAGGAAGAATCCTCATTTACAATGGTATCCAGTTACAGATATTTTAATGACATATTTGTGATCTTACACCTTAAAGGGTTAAATCTGCAAAAAGCAAAGAGAGAGTGAGTGAGAGAGTGTGTGTGTGTGTGTGTGTGTGTGTGTGTGTGAGTGAGTGAGTGTGTGTGTGTGTGTGTGTGTGTGTGTGTGTGTGTGAGTGAGTGAGTGTGAGTGAGTGTGTGTGTGGAAGTGCATCCCTCAGTACACAACACAGTAATTTCTTCCAAAATGTCCAATATGCTGCAGTGTGCACTATGTGTAATCTTGAGTGTGTTAGTCTAGGACAGAGCGTTCCTGAAATGGTGCGTGAGCGAAATAACTATATTATGCACCTTCCGCCGGCACCCACACCCAACTCAAATGACACACTGCCCCCCTCTCTTACTGCCCTGGTGCTTTTGGACCTGAAGGGGGCTGAGCGCAGGGCAGTACAAGGCTATATTGTAGTTCTGGTTCTGTTAGCTGTGCTGTTAGCCATACTCCTGTGCACAGCTGGTATTCTGGTGTCCTCCTGCACTGTTTGTATGTGACCTTCACTATGTTTAGAGGATGAATAAATATTGTCTGCAAACGTGTTATTATAAAACTCCAAAGATTGGTAGTAAAAGTGTACGAAGCAGAGCCTGTAAATACTCCGCGTTCCTCTCAGTGTTTATATCGTTCATGTTGTATCAGTCGTGTTTACATTAAGCGCTAGTGCATCGTCACTCATACTCTGGTCCCCCAAGTAAGGTAATAAATATAACCTTATTACCATCTGAGAGAAAGCCAAGGAAATGCATGTTGTACAGCGCAAATCTCTCCAGTTAAAAAGCCAAGTGAATGCATGTTGTACAGCGCAAGTCTCTCCAGTTAAAAATGATGTGTGAAGGAAGACTTGATCCTGATGTTGATTGGAAGCGGATTGGAGGGCGGTCTAAAGGTGGGGAGGTCCAGCGGACGCGTCGCCTTGCAGGTCGCGAATGGCGGTCTGTCCTGCACGAGCGACCTGTAGCTTTAGCGGTAAACTCACTGACGCACACTTGATGAGCAGCTGTGAGGAACAGGCCTCCAGGAACAAGAAACCCAAAAAACCCAAATCACCCAAAGACCCTCTCTGCTCCTGGGATCATCCTTTCACCCGATCTGCACTTTCTTTTGACCCCCGAGGAAAGACTCCTGCCCTCTCCCCTCTCACTCTCCCCCCTCTCACCCTCCTCCCCCCTCTCACCCTTTCACTCACCCTCTCCCCCTCTCACCCTCCTCCCCCCTCTCACCCTTTCACTCACCCTCTCCCCCTCTCACCCTCCTCCCCTCTCACCCTCCTCCCCCCTCTCACCCTTTCACTCACCCTCTCCCCCTCTCACCCTCCTCCCCTCTCACCCTCCTCCCCCCTCTCACCCTTTCACCCTCCGCCCCCCTCTCACCCTTTCACTCACCCTCCTCCCCTCTCACCCTCCTCCCCCCTCTCACCCTTTCACTCACCCTCTCCCCCTCTCACCCTCCTCCCCTCTCTCCCGAGCGTGAACAGAGGAGTGGGCTGGCGCAGAAAGCCTCTCCCCTGGTAGCCTTCTCTCTTCCCTCTGCTTTCTCTCTAATGACCCTGCAGGTCGGGATTAGAGTAATTCGATTCAGGATTAGTAATAACAAAGTCTGCCTCCTCTTCCTGCTCCTCTTCCTCGTCTTCCTCCTTATGTCTTCTTGGCAGAATGTCCTACCTAACACGGATGTGTCACAACAGGGATTTTTGCTGATAATGATAGTTGGGGGGGGTCAGGGGGTCAGGGGTCGTGGGTCAGGGAGGGTGACGTAGTGCGACGCAGAAGTCTGATTGGCTTATATGCTCTCTGGACAGGAGGGTTTAGCCGCAGGAACTGGGTCACATGATGTATCAGGGCGCTTTACTAAAAAAATTAAAAAAATAAAAAATAAATAAAAAAACGTTCAGACTGAGCTCCATTTTTCATATTCATATTCATATTCAAGTCAGGCTGTCGTATGAACCTTTCTCCCTCCATTTGAAGTATGGAGTAGCTCTACCCCTGCAAAACATTAAATTATTTTTCATATTGGGGGGGGGGGGGGGTGTGTACCTATTTCTTGGTTTTCAGCACAGAGGCTCATTCAGAGCCGAGTAGGCCACAGACATTAACTCTGCAATGCTAACGCTGTACATTCACCGCCGGGGACACTGGGAAATGGACTGTCCCGATCTTTCCCGTTTCACCTTCACCTTCAAACCCTCGCATCCCTGTGGTCTGGCACCCTTTGACCTTCACATCCTGTTCAGCGTAGCCCTCCCTGTGGTCTGGCACGCTTTGACCGGCACATCGTGTTCAGCGTAGCCCTCCAGACTAAATGGGACACCGCTGTTCCTTTAATAGATCCCGGAGAGGAAACGACCCCGCGAGTAAAGTTCTTACGATGAAATGTCTGCACGCGAAGGGGAAACCGTACGCTGACCTCTGTCGCGTTAGTCAGCATTCCCAACTGCTGTTAGCACCGCTCTCTATACAGCAAAAACGGCCAGAGTTAATTAAACTCTGACTGAGTAGATTTTACACTGATGAGAGTAGGTTTTATAGGGTGCGGCAAGTACGAGGAACTGTACAGGATAGCAGTGTTAACAGCCAGTGTGGATCAGGGCTTTTCAGCTGGCAGCTCCGGGCCCAAATCTAGCCTGCCTCAGACATCGTTTTGGCCTGTGATTTTAGAAAAGCACTATTGGTACTACTAAAAAGTACTATTGATATGCATTAAACGTGAGGGTTTGTATCTGTACTTACCGCCTACTAATGAAAGTCATGGGAATAGTGAGAGCTATGCATAATTTATGAAGGCATCTACATTGCCTACATAATATTCATGCATTATCTTACAGTATCAACAGATCGTGAGAAATGTTTGACCTATATTCACCATTTTTCAGAAGAATCAAGCCCCTGACAGAAGTAGTTGAAGTGCCATGCTCAATGTAATGGATGTGCTTGATGTAATAGATGTGTTTGATGTGATTGGATGTGAATGTAGTAATTCCAGGCCTGCCAAAGCTTTGTCAGTGAGTACCAATAGAGAGAGAGGGGAATGTTAACCAATCATTCATGGTTTGCTTCACGTGGTTGAGATGTTCCGGGGCACTGCGGACCTGTGCTTTGGGTCCGTCATCACAAACGGCAGTCGCCCAATCACAGGGCAACGAGGCCCGCACCAGCGTTAAATTACAAACAAGAAAAGTCACAGAAGACGAGCCACAGTACGCCAGTCACCGAACCGTCACACGTGACCGTCGGCATGATCCCGGTGATCGTGTTACTCTCAGTTCGAGCCAAGGTTTACATCACCGAGAGACCCATTATCAATGCATGAACCCTTGTGTTGACCCCCTGGTTCCCATAGAAACACACCCTCTGCTGACCACCAGGGTTAAGGCTCTCATCCACCCAGGTCATGAAAACCCCATCTCCAGCACAACCTTAGAGGTGGGTCCAGAAGATGTTATGGCAACGGGTGTAACAGCTTAACCTGGACTTAATGAGGATATCACATTGCTATTGGTTCCTGAAATACTGTTTAGAGCAGGATTGTTACGCTCCTCCTAAACAAAGAGCAGCTGATTGCATTGTAGTTGCTTTGTTTTCCATGAACAATAAACCAAGTATTGCATGCGTCACTGTCCTAATACACAAGCTAATATTATAAACATGCCAGTTTAGCCCCTGTAGGACATCCAACCATTATTATAATATATATAACACTATAACTCGTCATCTGGCTGCACATTTGAGTGCATACAGGTGTAGTAGTATCAATATGTCTTGCTAAAATATTGAGAACTTTTCAGGAAGCACAAGACTTAAAATGGCTTACTATCACCTTTGTAAACACTAGTGGCTACGCGATAACGTTACAAACTCTCAACGATCAAAGCAACTTTGAGTTGCAGCAGTGAAACATCGAAAACAAGTATCCTTGAGAAACGTCACTTGAACTTGACGTGAAGTTAAATGGAAGACTGCCACCCAGTGGTTCACAAGAGAAATGCGGCCCTGCGAAAATATGAAAACGTGGCCCAGAAGCTCAAAGAAAGTGCGTCATTAAGTATATCAAATAATGTAATTTAATACAGTACTGGCTTGTGTTTCTTTATCATGAATTACAATAGTAGATCTCGATTAACTGCACTTCTTCTGAACGCAGGAACAAAAATCTGTGACTTTTGGGACACAATGTACAGTTTTTGCAGAAACGGCACAAAGTTGTTTTTGTTTCCTCTTTACTCATAGTCACAAGCAAAACCACGTGGCCTCAATGGTTATGTTTTACAAACTACGCACACTTATTAATTATTTACTTTGATTATGAGTGGAGTGTACCATTATGTGTGGCGTTTGTGAAATGTATTTAAGCTTGGTAACTCATTCTAACTGAGCACTGCTTTAAAAGACCCTGTCTGTTGTGACTGTATGTTTTTAAAAGTTGAACCGCGCTCTACAGGTAGCATCGTGTGTCAGGTCTGCAGAGGTTATGATTACAGGTGAGTACTTCTTGTCCCGTACGACCAAATCAACAACCACCCTCAGGCTGTGCCTACTTCCTCTGTATGTTGAGCGAGGCTCTCTCACACAGGAATGTGTTTACGCTCTGGGCTGTGAGTTTAGACTGCATAAGCACTATACTTCATATTGCCATGATCACACATAATGTGTGTGCAAAATAATCATATTCAAATAGCATGCATCCATGGAAATGTGTGCTACTAAGTGTGTTAGCGTAACAAATAGGGTACAAATGGGTAAAAATAGGCTTTAGTCGAAAGTTTAACTTGTCTACAGAACTCGCCTCTTATCACACAGAAGACATTAATACTGAACTCCAGGCATGTATGAAGCGCAGCACCTCTGGAGTTTGTGTGTGTGCCTCTGTTTGCATGCACATGTGTACACACACGTATGTGCGTGCATATGTACACATGCAATATACATTTATTTTTATTTTTTGTGTTTAAAATGTGACTGCATTTAACAACATTTAAAACACAAGGCTGACACCATGCATGTGCTCAGTAACAAGTGTCCATGCTAACAACGTGTTCTCATAAAGTACTTTGTACACAAGAGGGGCTGCGATATCGAGTTTGGCTAACAACTAAAATCCTCAAAAACTCAACACTTCATCTTGTTAAACACTTTGAGTTCCTCTGTGCTTCTCCGCTCAGCGTGAAAAACAGGCCACGGCCTTGAGTAAACAAGGAAGCTGGCGTCTGCTTCTCTTTGGTCACAAGTTAAGGTGAGAACGCCTCAAACTCTTGTGAAATCCCATCTCTTTTGCACACTGTTCACTTCAGCTCCATGCATGTTCATGGAAGAGTCCTGCACCCTGTTTCTCCCGTAACATGAATGCTTATTTCCCAAACACACTGCGGACAGACACCGCGCACAAACCGTATTTATTGGTGCCGTAGACACAATCGCCTCTCTGCTAAAAAAATAAATATCTGTTGTGATATAGAGAGCCGTTGGGGCGTATCTGAAATTCAGGAACAACATGCTGGTTGAGAAAGAGGTCGGTTAGCCCACAGACACAAACATACACACACATGTGCACACCCACACACACAAGCACACACAGCACCCCCCAGCACACAAACACATGCACACATACACACACGCACATGCACAAGCACACACATGTACACACACACACACAAGCACACACAGCACCCCCGCAGCACACAAACACATGCACACATGCACACACACACGCACAGACACACAAACAAGATCCTAGGAGAGCTGCTTCACTTTGTAATGTTCCAGTACATGAGTGCAGTGCAGTGCAGTCTGCAGTCTGTAGTGTGTAGTGTGCAGTCTGTAGTGTGTAGTGTCTGTAGTGTGTAGTGTGCAGTCTGTAGTGTGTAGTGTGCAGTCTGCAGTCTGTAGTGTGTAGTGTGGTGTCAGAGGGAGATTTCACACTGACTACACTGAAATGAGTGTGTGGTGCTTAGCCAGGTGTGTGAGCTCATGTCTAAGGGCAGGTTGTTCTCATGTCAGTTTTAAATTACAGTAGTTATTGCAGTTGCAGTTATCCAGAGCACATCTCAAAGCTGAAGGCATTAAGGGTTAGGCCGTGGGCAGAGATGATGTCATCAGTGGCCTGAACATTGTACAGGGATGCTGGAGGAAGCATAAACATCTACACATGCTTGAGATCACATGACCCAGATCTTTTGGGGAAAGGTTGTTGTGTTTTTTTTGTGACCTTATTTGGTGTGGGAGGGGAGGGGGGTGGAATGTTGACAACGGAATCACACTGGCGGAGGTGTGAGCCGCCCTCTTTTCTAAGCCAACTGGAAAACGTGTCCGACGGGTTTCGGCAAGCTGGTTTCCGACTGTGCAGCAAAACAACTTTTTTTTCAACGGGGGGGGGGCTGGGGGCTGGGGGCTTGCTTATTTTTCAGGCCGGGTCGGAGGTGTTGTGCCCCCAAAGGGTGTGATTTCCACCCTCGTAACCACTTCTGCTGCGAAGAGTCGCCGGGCGCTTCTCTTGATTTTTTAGGCCTTTGAACTGCTGCATCCGTCACTCTTGAGTGACAGCTGAGCACATAATGGTTTTCTCTGCAACGCTGACCCTCCACCCCACCTCTTTCTGTCACAGGTAAACTTCGAGCGCAGAAGCCGTCTCATTACAGTGACCTTTGACCCTCTGAGGTTGACTTCAGGCTTGGATGGGGCGAGGCTGTAACACCCACCATGTTGCAAAGCTATGTTCGAACGATACTGGATCTAATTATAGGGATCTAATTGCACACATGATCTAATTATTGAGATAATAATAGAAATGCTCATCATGCCTTACCCTGTGACAGTGCTGTACCCTAAAAGCCTGTGACAGTGCTGTACCCTAAAAGCCTGTGACAGTGCTGTACCCTAAAAGCCAGAGCTGGGCTTTCCTCTGCCTCACATGGGGAACGGCACATAGGACAGCTGCTGGCTCTGTCTAAACAAACCGCATGATTAAACGGCGTAATTTAACAGCACACTCAGGCCCTGGGGCGTTTTTTTTTTACGGTTTCCTGACAGTCAGCAAGGATTTAATTTAGGCCTTGGAAACAAGGTGTGTGGATCTAAATCAAGCCAATCAGTGACTAAAATGAATCACTAAAGTGAATCGCTGAAAAACCAGCAGCTGTTGCGGCCCTCTGAGTTTGAGAGACCCGGTATAGGGTATTACAAATCTCTACATGTATATCTGATCCAGCCTATGGTTCGCGTGCACATCAACGAATACTGTGAGAGATGTGAAACGAGTGACATTTTTTTACATTCATAAGTACCTCATCTGAGCGCATAAATTGCATTTTTGAAAATGGGTGCTACACATGGGTGGTGGTAGAGGCGAGTTTCCCCCTCATCGTTGTAAAGCGCTTTGAGTCACCGGTTTCAGAGAAAGGCGCTATATAAATGCAAGGCATTATTATTATTATATATGGGATAAATAACCTCGCTGATGTTACGATTTCCCTTGGTGATATGACTCGTCTAGGGGTAGAATGGGGGAAACGTAATATGCCGCGTCTGTATGCACAGCTGGGCAATGATAATGCTGTGACAAACGGGTGTAAAAATAATACCAAAAGTTTATTAACAGATAATAATAATAATAATAATAATAATAATAATATGAGAAAACACATAGGGAGACAAAGGGGAGGACGCCATAACAAACGGGTACCAAAGCATAGAAATAAACAAAATACCCCCAGCTAATTCTAAAGCCCTAACCTAGTTCCCTAACCCGAATACACAATTTATCTAACTATAACCTAGCTGTCTGTCCCACCTAAACTAAGCCCATAATTACAAGAGGCGGCACCCGCCTGGGAAACTAGCCTAGTGTATTTAAACAAATTACAACTGCGTGATGCGAGGTGTAAGCCCTAGGGCATCTTACTTACATACCTCGCCCTCCCCTGAGCCAAATCAAAATCGGGAAGATAACGAACAAACAGTTTTCTTTTGGGCAACAAAATAACAAAGGCTAGGATATTGTGGTTCTCACACACACACGACAATACAGCACACGCAAGTTCAAATCAATTCTTCTAACAGAGGAAACGGGATATTTAAATATATGCGCACGCCCCTCTGATTGGACACCGGACAACATGTAGACGAACATCATTGGCTGACAACAGGAGGGGAATACCTGAGAGAGAGAGAGAGAGAGAGAGAGAGAGAGAGAGAGAGAGAGAGAGAGACACACACACACAGAGGGAGAGAACAACCCACACAAACGCTAACTTAGGGTCATGTCCGTAACACTGACCTTAACATCTCTTTTTCGAGATGGATCTGTCTGGGAGAGCAGCATGCATGAACACAAAGGCAAAATGAAAGTGTGTTAAAATGGTGACATTAAACCAAATCAAATAAACCATTGGGTTGTCATGTGCAGAAATGGGTACTAACAGGTCTGGCCTTCTAATGGTGGCACCTTTTATCTTACGATGTGCTCTACAGTGAAGGGGCGAACTCACCTTAACCTCCACCAATCACACGAAGGCTGGTGACCATGTGACCTTTATTTTTTAGCTGTCACACTTTTGAGTGCTGAAAAGCGAAATGGGCTGTTTGTGCACCTTCGGGGAAATCTCTTGGAAAGGCCAAGAGCACCGCTGCGACTGTCATACTTGATTCATGTAACATTTTAAAAATACCCCAGGATAGCAAAACTATGACCGTATCTACAAAACCGCGCGCGAGTGAAGGCGTGACCCGTGGAGACCTAACGCGCCGTATCGCCTTTCGCACTGAAAACGGAGAGGTGTTGTTTCTCGTGGCGAGATTCCCTGGACGGGCCCGTCTGGGGGGGCATTTCCAAGAATCATACGTCGTCGAGAGGACGCCCCAGACCCCGTCCCCGACCCCGAGGACAGGAAGTCTGAAAATATGGCGGCCCAGATGTGACCCGAGAAAAACGGAAATGAGGGACGGGGAGGTTTGGGGGGCAGAGACCGGAAAAGTTGGAATGCCGAATGCTGTAAGTCTGGTTTAGAACTGGCCGCTGTGGCCCTCTGGTGGTGGGTTGTACAATTGCATGTGTCCATTTTACACCATTTAGTTTGAATAAGAATATGGAGTTTATACATACCGGTAGTCTGTAGAATAGTTTATACCACTCATTGACCATGAGATGAAGTCAATTTTCCGCTGCAGGTGGTAAAACAGGGCAGGGTCGCTCAGCGGATCAATAGCAAAGTTTAAAACGGTAATTATTTTTTTTCATGAATTTTGTGGGACAGCAATTAGCACGTGGTGTTAATGACATGGAATGCCGACGAATGAAGCTCTAATTTGTTGTTTCAGTTGTATGCTAGCAGCTAATAGCTCTGATGACATTCCGATTAAAATTTCACTCAATACAAGCTACTATTTCCAAACCAGGGAGGTAGCATATTAATCTTCGGTCATATTCTGACATTTGTATTTGAGAGCTTTATACATATACTGTGATATAACTTTGAGAAAATAATATTTCAGTAATATGTGTCTTTGCCTCGAGCGTCATTTCAAAGGCCGTTATATTTGTAGAGGCAGCAGAGAATTTAACTTTACAATTGAACAACCCACTCTTCGTAACCAACAATTACAGCCCCCACGATCTCATTTTAAAAACCAATCTGTTCATATTCAGGCTCTCTCTCGTGCTCGCGTCAGGTCGAATCGAATCCAGATGAGACATTCGGAACTTTAATTTGTCTTCAATTTACAATTGAGAGCGTTGCGCTTCTACATGTGAGCACAAGAGGGAGACATTTCTCACTAAAATGTTTATCTGGCTCAGGAAAGGTACAACGTGTACTTTACTATGATATTGTGCAGATTTCGTACAGCGTAATGCCACTGGATTCGCGCCAGCACAACAGTACAGTTTGTTCATAACATGAGCACTCAAAAACATAAACTCTTCGTCATATTGTACAATTAAGAAACCATACAGCAAATAAAAGCATGATGGCACTGTTCTCATTTACAGTATTGTGTCATAATGCTAGAATACAACAGTACCAGTTACTATACTCCATAGTTGATATACGCATGTAGAATTTCAAAGTAATAATAATGTGAATGACTGCAGCATATTGGGTATCTAAATGCTAATAACACCGTAATTGCACAAAACAAACACTGAGCTTGTTTTCAAGCCCAGCAGGTGTGGCTGCACACACCGCTTTCCCTAAATCACTGTCGCCCCTTGTATTTGTTCCAGGGGGAACAATCTTCTGAACTGGAAGACCCAGTTTGTCATAGTAATCATATATCAGGATTGAGTCAGAAAGCATAATCTAACAAGATTGAAACCGAGGTGCCAACAGCACTCTGAGACAAGCGAGTATGGACATATCACTAAGAATTTGAGAAATGTATTCAGCTGAGAGTGGAAATTCATTTGGCAGCAGTTGAACACCAGGAAAGCCATGTTTAAAACATGCAAAAAGACAGGAATATATGAAAGTTCTGTGGTTTCCAGCAGGAATCGCATGTCGATTCCATATGGGGTTTAATTTTCATAATTGTAATTTTACTGGCCTGTATTATTTACCACAAACATTGTTTAGTTTAGTTGTAGTAGCTATTACTCTATTTTATACAGTAAGTGGTTCTTGTTTGTAGTTTGCACTGTATTGATAACATATTAACTGTTATTAGCCCCTAGACTGCAATCCTGACCCTCCAAAAATAAATCCATTCCCTTCATGAAGATGTATCTGTAGAACAATGAGCTTTTTATTCAGCTGCAAAGTGACCTTTAAAAAATAAAATAAAAAATTCCACCTCAACTTTTCCAGAGAATAAAAATAAGGAAGAACATTTCATGTTATGGTTTCGGATTGAGACTTTGAGGAATTATGGTCTTTTCCTGTTTGAGGAATAGTGTATCTCCTTTACCTGATGCTAAGTGCACTATCGGGGCCATGCACCGACTGACTCTGTTTGCAAGAGTCTTTATTGAGAGTCTAATTTAACTTGTTTTCATGTCGATGATTTTCAAACTTCACGTGTAAATGACTTATTAATGACAGGAATTTTAATTTGATCCACATGTAATTCAGTCAAATTTTACACATTGATTCACGTTCATATTAAAATGCTTTTTATTTGTTTGTGTGAGGTCTTAGTTTCATAGCATTCTAAAACAAAACAAACAGACTGGACAGAAATCCAGAAGTTTTAACATGTTTATCAACAAGTTTAACAAACACGTCAAACCAGCTTTTTTAAACACAAAATAGTTTTTTTATTAAAATAAATATATATTTACAATATTCCATTTCATTTAAAATACAAAACGCTTGCAAGTTACACAAATATTGTTTTAAAATTCCACATATCGTGTTAAAAACAGTCATCTGCATGTACAGTCGCCTTAAAAGTATAAAATGGAGGCACCTAAACTCCTCAGAATATTTTTTAAATGCCATTAAAAGTTAACTTTGGCTCAAATTGTTGCTATGCAAGCAATTTAGAACCATTTATTTGGCCAGAAATAATGGGTTAGCAAAGCTTGAAGCTGAGCATCACACCGTGTCAACAGTAAGGCCTGTATTCAATCAACATCGGTCCTTAACTTTGACAAGTAAATGTAAGTGAGTTTGTGTTTGTGAATAAAAAGTGTAATGATTGCTGTTAGTTATGGACAAATGTCAAAATTAAGGAAAACATAGTTTGATTGAATTCTAGCCTGAAGCCCAGTGTTTGTTTCTTCCTGTAAAGTCATAAAAACAAACATGTCAAACGATTCAAACAAACAAACAAACATGTCAATCCTTCACATGAGCGCATCTGTTAGTCACTCTACCACACAGAGCGTGCCTCGGCACACACAAGAGCCTGGCCTGAGGTTTTTAAAACTTGGTGAATTTATTTTTGGAAATTAATGAACATTTTAATGGATCGTTTGTGATTACGTCCTTCTGAGGTGAAGGTTGTTGCATTTTGAATGCCTCTCCACATGTAATGTACAAAACATAAACAATGAACTATGATGGTGTTTAAAACTCCTGAGCGATCAAACTCATCCAGCTGGGCTGTCTGGAAGTTCTCACATACTCCCAACACTTTATAGTTTATCTTTAAGACACACATTGTATAAAGCCTGTGGACTCAGAGGTGTAGCATTATGTGGGGTAATACCTGTACCTCGGCTGTATCAGTAAAACTCTCTTTGGTAAAGGTGATAGTAATCATTAAGGGAACTTTCACACCAAAATATACTCTGGTGCCCTTTCAAAACCATCTTCTTTTAGTTTCATTTCAAACCGAAAAAATTTATTCAAACCTTAATTAGCATTCAGGCCAATTAATTCTACTAATTACACTGGCACATGCAGTCCCTAATGTAGTTTACCTTCAGCGGCCATTCTATGGAGAATATACAGGTGTGATGGACAGAACGCAGGTATGATACGAGAACACAGGTGTGATACGAAAACGGGTGTGATATGAGAACACATGGCAGGACTTTTACCATCTCGGTAGCTTGCTGTGCCGTGTGCTCTGAGGATTGCTTACCTGGAGCGCCTCTCTCACAGTGCAGCGGGAACACCATACCTGTCCTGGCACCCCACCCCCACACCTCACAGGTAACATAGACGTCTCCTCCCCCTTTCAGGAGGTACTCAGGCTGCTTACAGTCCTGGCCTGTCCACACAAGACAAGACCACTGTGCCTTCAATGAAAGCGCCTCGTATCTCTGCTCCAGGGTTTAAAGACACGCCCCCGTTCCCACGGAAGACACCACCCTCCCAGTCCCCTGGGACCCCCTCATCCTCCTCCTCTTCCTCCTCCTCTCTGATGACCTCCTTCTGCAGGGGAGATGCCGGGCGGGCGTCTCCGGGGGTCCTGGACAGAGGGCGGTGTGTTGGCGGTACGGCCGCGGCTCCGTTCAGCCTGCTGATGGACTTGCACATGGGACAGGGGTAATCACACAGGCCCTCGATGTCCTGGAAGGCCTGGTTGATGATGCGGCCGGTGCAGTAGTTGCAGAACAGGTGGCCGCAGGTGAGCCGTTTCAGCCGCACGTCGAACGCGATGCAGCACTGGCAGTGGGGCGGGTCACGCTCCGCGGCTTTCGCGGGATTGCTGGAGGAGGAAGAGGACGAGGAGGAAGAGAAGCACCGCCAGGGCAGGTGAGGTATTTCAAATATTTTAACTCTCCCTGCTTTTAGGTGCTGCTCAAATTGGAAAACACTTCCCCCTGAGAATTTTTACCAAAACATACAGCGTTGCTGATAAAACCACACCCTCATATGAGGCTTCTAAGGGGAGGTGAGGATGGAGGCTTCTCTTTCAATGATTGGTCAATTCTGAAGGATTTTACTTGTGGCTGAAAAGTCAAAGTATTTCAAATTGCATGTGTGTGTATTTTTGTGTGTGTGTGTGTGTGATTCAGCATGGGCTAAGGGCTCACTAGCTGTACCATCCCCGAGGAGCTGAGAATAAATTTACCTGCATAACTATTCACCTGTTCGTGTCTTTATTACAATATAATAACTACAGCAAGGGTGAGTCAGAGTTTCCATAAATATTCATGAGAGCGGCTCTTTCTAATAATTGGCAGGAGAACATGCACACGGCACTGGCTTGTTTTTGCTGTTTCATGTTGTTGTCTGAATGTGCACCTCTGCTGAGTTCCTGTTGTACCCACTGCTGCTGAGTCACATGGCAAATGCAAGCAGCGATGCTGGTTTAACAACCCAGGTGAAGGACGAGGGAGAGCATAATTTATGGGCCTTAAAACGGTAAGATCACAAACGTGATCAGAACGTTCCAATGCTGATGTCACAATCACTACTGGTAGCTGAAAACAATGTGGTTCTAAAACACTGACTTAGAATTTTGAAAAAAACATTTAAAAAAAACCTATTCTTAAAAGAGTTAATGTAAAATTAATTTCTACGTAAATAAGTATGCACGTAGTTTTCCAATCACAGTAAAAATGTACAGTGTTAAATCAACTCTGACAGAGTACATATGATCACTGCTGGAAAGTTACATTTAGGTATTTAACAGACACTCTTATCCAGAGCAATGTTGCCTACACAGATCACATTTTTACATATACAATCCATTTACACACCTGGATATTTTACTGAGACAATTCATGTTGCGTGCCTTGCTGAATGTTGCAATGGCAGTGCCCCACCTGGTAATGAAACTCGCAACCTTTTGTATGACAGTTATACTTATAACATTACTACCCTACAAGGGAATTGACATTGAAGATGTTCACTGCTTGGCTGCATACTTAAGTAATGGGGCTTTCTGAATTTGCATGGGCCTGCAGGCATTTGGCTTCTGCGCTCTTATCTGGAGAGTACGCGCAACAAAGCGAGACAAACAGGCGCTTAAATCGCATTAAATCACAGGCGTATTCAAGTCGAATGTAGAGATGAGTGCAACAACAAGAACAAAACGAATAATCCATAGAGTCAATCTGGTACTGCTTTCTAAATGATTCCCACTGGACTAACTATTTTATATGTCGATATGGACAGGAGAGGTTGTTGTTGAAAGAACAAAATTTTGCATAATTTCCTATTTAAATCAGTTAAAGTGACCGCTTTCTTTGGAAATAATTTCTTATTCATGAATACACGTAGTTATTTGTATGATACTATTAATGAATGATCATTCGTGTCAATGCACTCCTGAAGGCTATAGTCTGACTGCACTGGCATACGATGCACCAGAGGTAAAAATCCAGGGGACATAGAGTAAAATTCCTCTCCAGTATTTTCTCCAATCACCTGGATTTGCTAATTAACATAATTTTTCAGCGAAGAGGTAGAGCTAATTAGCGAAATCAGCTGGCTGAGTCTATGGGTGGAAGAAACACATGGCAGAACTTTTATTTATATCCCCTGGATTTCCACATCTGCGATGTACCGATGCAATTCTGGGTAAAAATGTTCTAATTGCACAGTGACGCGTCGTATCTGTGGACTACTTTTTACTTAGACTGTAGTCAGCTATACCGTGGGCTACAGCCATCGTCCCCGCCCGTGTCCACGAAATTTTTTTTTCATAAATGTCTTTCATTCAAGGAAGATTTAGTTTAATCAAGATGATTGTGAGCTTTTCCCGTTTAAATGTTTTCAGATTAGCCTACGTTAACATCCTGAATTTTAAAAAACGAAACTGAGCGCACAGCAAGTCGATTGGATTTTGTGAACTTCTGTCGCTTATTGCTAAAATAATGTTGTCATTACAATTCAGCAATCAATAGACTTAACTGACAGGTTTTGATAGACAGTAAAACAAAAATATTATATCCCACTTGTCAGGAGAATACCCTCCTCACCCTTACGATCAAACAAATGCGTAAAAACATGCTTTTCTGGACATAAAGTCCAACCAACGCGGTATTAACGCACCTCGGCGTGGAAGACGATCCGCGGTTCAGGCAATCAAAGCCGAGAGACGAGAAGATCCTCCGTAGCAATTCCATGCCGACATCTCTCATGGTTCCCAACTGTCACGTCCACATACATAAAAAAAATATTTTTCAACATACTTTTACCGTGTCAAAACGCCTTGAGCAAGATCATATCGGCTATATGGTTTGTGACCAAATAATACGTTTTAAAGATGCAAATGAGAACGAATGGTCCCATCCGTAAGTCCCATTTCATAATATAAACAGCCCGGTCTTGACTGAACCTGCCAACTTCAAGGTGGAGAGAGAACACAAATCAGATTCACAAGGGCGATCGCTTGAAGCAAACAAGCAACTTGTAAATCCTAAGTATTTAAGTTGGAGGCCAAAACTCGTTCCTAAACCGGTACAGCCAGATCTGAGCTGGGTTCATATCTATTCTGTCATCATCTAATCAGAGAACAGGCAACGATGTACACAGTTGATGGCTTCTGTGGTGTTTAATACATTTTCTGTCAGTTCATATTTTCCGAAATTGCATGCCAGGTTAAACACCCTATGCATTTATGCGGGTACGTGCCTAAAACACGAGGCCAGATGTTCACCGGAAGATGTGCATGATTGTGTCCCCTTAGAATCTTGCGTGACAAGTGCTTCGTTTCCGCTATCTTTATCTGTGTGGATTTTAATCGTAAATGTCACCCACTAGTCAATCGTTGGTGTCGGGCTTATGCCGCCTCTCTATTTAACAAACGCAAACTTTTGGAACACTTTGCAGACATGCAGCAGATCTAGCAGTCTTTAGTTATTTTTAATGATCTAAAGCAGATTGTTAATTTCATTGAATTACGTTTTCTTTGATGTAAGCAAAGTAATACTTTTTTAAAAATGATTTTGTATTTAATTCTCCCTCTGAACAACTCTGTTGTTCCGTCTTAATTCTTTAATCTTTAAATCAGTGAGCATACAGACACTTGCCATTTGACACACTGGATCTGTACCCATGTAAATAGCATTTTACAGTATGCAATTGTGGTGGTGGTAGTACTACATCATAAGAAATATATATTGGCATAAATAAATAGATTTGCACATATTATTATTCTAGATGCCTCTCATTGTTCTATAGTTCTGTAAATAATTATTGCAGGACTAAATGTTCAAAACTTTCAGAAATTTTCTTAACTTTTAAAAATTCATTATGCTTTGTGAACACAGAGAATGTTGTGGAAAGAAAAGTTGTGCAAATATTCTTATTAGTTTCAAATACATTGATGTGTCTGTCCTTCTTGTGCAAAACTGCATCAGCGTGAGACAAATCAAGGATAAAACAAATCAAGAATTAAAACATAAAACCGCTTTAAGAATGCTTGGGACTCATCCAGGAAAATTTCAAGGAGACCTCAAATTCTTCCTTTCATGGGAAGTGGCGCTGTGTGGGAGTTAACTTTCAAGTGTTTGCTTAAATATTCTGTTTTTTTCCCCAAGATAGAAAGGGGGCTATGGGAGTATACAGAATGAGTGGGAATATGGGTGAGGTGACATCACCACTGCAGTGAGAGCTTGTACATCTCTAT
The DNA here is from genome assembly GCA_022702515.1 of Ilyophis sp. 1 JC-2022. Taxonomy (NCBI): domain Eukaryota; kingdom Metazoa; phylum Chordata; class Actinopteri; order Anguilliformes; family Synaphobranchidae; genus Ilyophis; species Ilyophis sp. 1 JC-2022. The sequence goes on along the minus strand of CM040395.1, from coordinate 64,662,607 downwards.
TGAATCAGGTATGGAGTTCAGTAAACGGAGTGGGTTTTACCCACAATGCAACACTTGCAGGCTTAACTTTATCTGAGGAGCAGACTATAATCCGCGGTGTTATCGAACACCACTCAGCCGAAGCTCCTGGGCAAAGAAATATTTCTTCTGTGATAACTTTTCGTACTTAGATATGATGACTTGAACAGGAGGAAATACGTTGAAATGAATGACCTATTTTAGAAGAGAAGGGTAAACTGCGTAGAGAACTGATTAATGCCCCCCTCCCCCCTCTCAATTCAATTTCACTTTCAAAGTGCGTTATTGGCATGACAAATACAGGCACTTGTGTGTGTCTCTGTGTGTGCGCGTGCACCGTGCGCACATGTAAGTTTCTATGTACGTGTGTATCCTACGTACACACACACACACACACACACACACACACACATTTAATACTCAGCAGTACAAGTAGCATCTTAATTCTATTTTTAAATAGGATATTCCTTATGTTTCTTTTCAGCCCAAAGTGATGCGGAATGGATAACCGGGCTTCTATACGAGTTTGTACTGTTTGGTTCCAGATGACTTGAACGATGCACATCATTCGCCAGAACGGTAGAGGACGGCATTTCACATGAGCCTCTAAAATCAAGCAGCTAAAATACACCGAAGAAGATTTCAAACACTTCCGCCCAACGACGTTAGCACGCCGGGGCTATCATGGCGGCAGGACCAATTTCGGAACGAAATCAAGGTAAGGCATACGTTTAAATGAGTAAATACGTGCATTTTAAGAAGTGGAATTGTGCATTTATTGAAGAGGTGACTGAAATCGTGTTTTGTTTTGTTAGTATTATGCCTGGGGCTTTGGAGCAGCTAAAAGCTATTACGTGTTAGCTAATGGTAGCTAGTTAGCTAACTAGCTGAATAAAAGAATTTGCGAGGTTCTCAATGGAGAAATTACTGTGAAGATGAAAACTAGGCATGTAACGAATAGCCATAATTATCTGGACGGTTCTTTTCGCTTGTGAGCACTTCTAGCTAACGTTACAACCTATCTGAAGTATCTGCAAGACTTGAAACTTTAATTGAACAGACATTAATTTAATCTCTGTGACTAACGACGTTAAGTTGGGTAACCGTGACCTACTGATATTTTAGAGCCGTGCATTTTATTGTTCTAGAACTAAGTTCGCTGCATTATTGACATTTTTAGACTAGCTGTGAAAATAGATTCATTTGGTGCTCCTCTAAGCCAAAATAATGTTCCGTCTTTAACCGTAATAGCTGACATACATCATCTCCAATGTGTGCACCTGAGAGTTGCCCGGTATAGATCGTGATGGTAAAGATTGACTGACCGACTCTCTCCCTCAGATGCCACGGTGTACGTGGGCGGTTTGGATGAGAAGGTGTCGGAGCCGCTTCTATGGGAGCTGTTTCTGCAGGCCGGGCCGGTCGTGAACACCCACATGCCAAAGGACAGGGTGACCGGCCAGCATCAGGGTGAGTATGATCCCCAACGTGGCTTCATGTCTGCAACGCGTTCTCTTACCCATGGTCAAGAAATTGCCAATGAGTCGATGTGACGCTGCTCGCTTTAGCGTTCTTGGGTCCTAGCGGTGTTGGTGGTAGTCATAGGTCATAGAAAGATTTTATTTCCCGCTAGGGAACTTCAGTTGTAGCCCCAGCAACAACAAAAAAGACATTTGGGGCAGACCCACGACACACAAACAAACATATCAAACAAAGACATCCAACAGAATCATTACATCAATCAAGTGAATTAAAGTGCAATACAGCCCTGATTTAAAAATAGCCCCCGCTGTCCCGAGATGTCCAGTGTCACCAAGCAGTCCAAAGCACAAACTCCGCCTCCACGACTCTCCTCCATACACGCAGCGCCGCGATCTCTGCCCACCGCTGAAATGGAGCAGCGAACTGCGTCAATCTTCCCAGTCATCTCCTCATTCCTCCCCGGCATTATGTTCTCCTTCCCTGGCTGCCTTTTGAAGATTGCCTGCACTCTCGGATTAGTCCAGACATCTTCAATTCCGGTGAAGAGCGATGGTAACTCTGTTGCTGCAGATCCAACGGACATTCCCGAGCATATGTATTATGTTGCGTCTCCATGGTGATGACCAGAAACAAAATTATATCGACTAGACAATCCGTCAATATTATCAAAACGAGCAGCAGGAGTGCCCTGAAAAAATTCCAGCCCACTTCCCCGTCCCACTACAGACACACAGTGCATGAAAAAAACAAAGACAAAAGACCGACACAACAAAACACATTCAAATTAACAAACACGAACACGAGAGACAGCTGGACTCCATGTCGCCATTACAGCGCCACGTGATGTCATGAAGACATAGACATCTTTTTTTTCCCCTTTTCCTGAGTTTCTGCCACAGCCAAATTAAATATTTCTGGTGCTTTAGCAACACCGTCATTTAGAATTAAATTGGTGTGTCTGAGGTTGGGCGCAAACTGGTGTTTTTAAAATGATTGTTATTCTCAATTTCAGGCTATGGTTTTGTGGAGTTCCTGAGTGAGGAGGATGCTGATTATGCCATCAAGGTAAAGTCCACACTGATACCAGCAATATTTCTCTCTATTCTTTTTGAGTTTTTCAAAGTAGCCCAGAGGCCTTCTGGGTATTGAAGTCCAGGCTTGACGCAGTGCAGGACGCACTCTAAACTCTAAACTTTAGGCAAACAATGAGTCTCCAGGGGCTAAATGGACTCTTCTCTGCATTATGTGTTCTTATTTACCATAGTTGAGGCATATGACCAATGCATTTAGCTAAAGTGACTAGCAAAAAGTGTATTTACCATGGTAAGAAAACCACCACAAGAGATAGATGTAGGCAGGTGCTATAGAGATAGATGTAGGCAGGTGCTATAGAGATAGATGTAGGCAGGTGCTATAGAGATAGATGTAGGCAGGTGCTATAGAGATGGATGTAGGCAGGTGCTATAGAGATGGATGTAGGCAGGTGCTATAGAGATGGATGTAGGCAGGTGCTATAGAGATAGATGTAGGCAGGTGCTATAGAGATGGATGTAGGCAGGTGCTATAGAGATAGATGTAGGCAGGTGCTATAGAGATGGATGTAGGCAGGTGCTATAGAGATGGATGTAGGCAGGTGCTATAGAGATGGATGTAGGCAGGTGCTATAGAGATGGATGTAGGCAGGTGCTATAGAGATGGATTTAGGCAGGTGCTATAGAGATGGATGTAGGCAGGTGCTATAGAGATAGATGTAGGCAGGTGCTATAGAGATGGATGTAGGCAGGTGCTATAGAGATGGATGTAGGCAGGTGCTATAGAGATGGATGTAGGCAGGTGCTATAGAGGTGGATGTAGGCAGGTGCTATAGAGATGGATGTAGGCAGGTGCTATAGAGATGGATGTAGGCAGGTGCTATAGAGATGGATGTAGGCAGGTGCTATAGAGATAGATGTAGGCAGGTGCTATAGAGATGGATGTAGGCAGGTGCTATAGAGATAGGTGCTGTTGTCGATGTATGACAGGGTCTGAAATTAACACCAGACACTGTTGAATGTGACTGGTAAGATTTTTACTCTAGCAGCCAGTTTGGTGGGTAAGCGCCCAGGTTGTGTTATAGTGTAAAATGTAATGTGGCAGGTAAAATATTGAAAATGGCTGGTGATTTTTAGAATCCACAAACCGCTCTGTCCAGTGGGTGAAAATTTCATGCCCTGAAGTACGAGCCGCAGGACATGCGAAGTAAAGGGAGAGAAGGATTATTTGTGTACTTATTTATTTTAAAAAATAGCATTCATTGAGCTATAGTCTGAATGGCTGGGTTTTCAGAGCCAGTGAATCTGCCCTCCTGATGTAACAACTGTTGTGTTTTAAAGATCATGAACATGATCAAACTTTACGGGAAGCCCATCCGCGTCAACAAGGCCTCGGCGCACAACAAGAACCTGGACGTGGGCGCCAACATCTTCATCGGGAACCTGGACCCCGAGATTGACGAGAAGCTGCTGTACGATACCTTCAGCGCTTTCGGGGTGATCCTCCAGACCCCTAAGATCATGCGCGACCCCGACACGGGCAACTCCAAGGGCTACGCCTTCATCAACTTTGCCAGCTTCGACGCCTCGGACGCCGCCATCGAGGCCATGAACGGCCAGTATCTTTGCAACAGGCCCATCACCGTCTCCTACGCCTTCAAGAAGGACTCCAAGGGCGAGAGGCACGGCTCGGCCGCCGAGCGCCTGCTGGCGGCCCAGAATCCCCTGTCCCAGGCCGACCGGCCCCACCAGCTGTTCGCCGACGCCCCGCCGCCGCCCTCTGCCCCCACACCCGTCATCACAACCCTCGGGGCAGGGATCCCCATGCCCGGTGAGCCCCGCCCCTCCCCTCCCCTCCCAAACCTCACGCCTTTCTCTTTCTGTGTTCAGTGTCCTTGTGTCTGTCCTTCCACACGTTTGTCTCCTGTTCTTCTGTACTGGAATGCTATTTGCATTTGAATTTGCATTTAGCAAATGCTCCCATCCATTTACACAGCCTGCATTTGTTAGCGTATGACGCTTATTTCTCTGCTGACTGCAGAACTACTGCTGCACCGGTTTCATCTTATTGGTCTGCTTCATCACATGTCTTCTCACTCTTTTCTGACCAATCAGATGTGATTGGGTAGTTTTAATGGCAGTTGCTTTGTGTGTTTGGTACCTGACTGAGTAATGCTAATCTGTGGCGTGCAGTGTCTCTCACTCTTGAACCTTTAGTGGGGGAGATTTGGTGATGTCGTCGTCAGGGGGCTACGCTCGCATTTCTGGCTGTTTTGCGCTTCTGGAACCTGGGCAAGGCCTGTGCGTCTGCCCTGTCCCTCTCTGCCGTGACCCCCCTGCCATTTTGGGTTTGTGTCTCTGCAGGTCTCCCTCCGCCCGGTGCGTTCCCCCCTGTTCCACCCCCGGGCTCTATGCCCCCTGGAATGCCCCCCGGGATGTCCATGCCCCCCGCCCCCGGGACCCCAGGACCCCAGGGAGGGGCAGGGGGACCTCCGCCGGGACCTCCGCCATTTCCTCCGGCAGGCATGCACCCTCCAGGTAGGTCTGCGTGGAGGACAAAACTATTTAATGTTCAATCAGTCTGGGAGGGTCAGTTCCTGCTTGTTTTATGCTTTTAATGGTACTTAAAACAGGATGTCACTGTGTATCAGAGACTAAGCAGACAAAAGCCCGTGTGTGTGACTGACATCCAGGGCACATTGCATGTGTGGTCTTATCTGAGTGAAAGGTCCTCTTCTCAGGACCAAAACAACTGGGGACAAAAATACAAGTGAAGATTTTACCAATGTAAAAATATCCTTCTGTTCTCATCTCTTCTTTTTCTCTCACTCCCTCACTCACACTCCCTCTCTTCCTCCCTCCCTCTCTTTCATGCGGCACACAGGAATGCCTCAGATGTCCATGCCTCCGCCTGGCCCCCCAGGAATGGGTCCCCCCCCAGGTCCTCCTGGGTCCAACCAGCACCGGGCCCCTCTACCCCCGGGCATGCCCCCGCACGGACACCCCCACATGGGCATGCCGCCCAGAGGACCATTCGGTCCGCCCATGGGTAAGTGCTGCCCCCTGCTGGATCGGAGGCCAATACATTTTTAAATGTAAAAAAAACAATACACACTGCTGTTTTTTTTAATGTTAGCGATAAACATGGTAGGGTTTTCCCTACACTAGAACAATCGCATTACAGGAAAAAAAGCCAGTCGAGAGCTTTCAATCATTTGATTCTGTATTACACTTTTGATAAAAAATTATACACAAGTATTGGAATGCTTATTGTTTCGACTTTTTGCTGTACTACAGCTGAAACACCTGGAATGTTATTTTTTTTAGAGCATGTTAATGTTAATCAGAGGTAATGCAAACCAATGCTATGATCTGGTAGGTGTAACCTCTAAAGCATTATATCTCAAACCTGTATTATGGGCAGATATAGTTTAACTTAAGTCCAACTTAAGATTTCTGTGATTGTGGGTACAAAATGCACACGCTAATACAACGCATCTCTTTCCTGTGTAACTGTCTGCAATAAATTAAGAGATGGTCAGAAAGAGGCGTAAAGTCCAGGGGTCAGAAAGTAAAGAGTCCTGCCGTGTGTTTCTTCCACCCATGAACTCAGCCAGCTGATTTCACTAATTAGTTCTACCTCCTGGCTGAAGAATTGTACTAATTAGCAAATCCAGGTGATTGGAACAAAATACTGGGGAGAACTGTTAACTTTCTGAACCTGGATTTTCCACCTCTGGTCAGAATCTGTTGCTGATCACCTTGAGTCACATGACCTGGTCTCCGCCCACAGGTCCCCCCATGCACCCCGGGATGAGGGGCCCTCCTCCAATGCCTCCTCCAGGTTACGGTGGCGGCCCGCCCCGTCCGCCCCCCTTCGGCTTCCAGAGAGGGCCACCCATGCCCCCCAGGCCTCCTGTACCCCCGAGGGGCCCGATGAGAGGACCAATGCCCCCTTAGACTGTAGAGCGCCCCCCCGAAACCCCTCAGTTTCTTTTTTAGAACATTTTTTTTCCCATCAAATTTTCATTTTTACAGCAAGTTTTATTTCGGATTATGGAGGAATCGCGGCTTTGTGACGACTTTTTGTGATCTTTTTTTTTGTTTGTTTGTTTTTTGCCGTTGTACAGTTCCGATTTGAAATAAAGGTTTTAATACAAGGTGGCCGTACTGGGTTCCTTCACTGAAACTGTTCTGTGCCAGAGTTCATTAGAGAAATTAAAGTGAAACTATTTTTTTTCACCAGAGGAAAAATTAAATGAAAAACTGAAGTCACACTAACTAAATTTTGAGTGGTAAATTTAGAATGCCCCGCCTTCATTTTCAGTTTGGCTTTTGCTATTTGCTGGCTCTGGCTTCAAAGGCTCCATTTTGAAGGGGTGTTGACTGTTCTCGTTATCCAGGGGTGTGGTTTTATCGGTCGTTGGTTTGTTTTTAATGAGGCCGTTCAGGTGAATGGCAACGTATGGCGAGCGTTGTTGGCCTGAATGGCCTGTTCTCGTCATTACGTTATGTTATGCATTGGTGCAGAGCAGAGAGTGTTAAAGATGGTGGCGGGGTCGCAGTATGGAGAGTATCATGGTAGGAAATCGAGCCTCCTGTCAGATAGGTCTGCCTCTGAATTTGAGTAAGTTAATTCGTTCCAACAGAAGAAAGAAAGAAAAAGAAAAAAAACATTTTTGTATCCTGTTTCTGTCCATTCGAACCCATTACACAAACGGGCTGTACAGACAGATGGGTATTTGGCATTATTTATTTTTTATTTTTTCAAAGATCCATTAGCTGCTCAGTAGGGCCTGAAATAAATAATTGCGCAATTAAATGTGTTGAAACAAAAGGGCTCCAGAATTTTCAGGGGCTGGGGTTTAAAAAAAACTAATAAATTAAATAAGTTAAATTGAACGATTTCGCTTCACGGTCACGCAATGCATCAAAACCACAGTCACGTATCCCCTGGAAAAGCATTTGTATCGGGTTCAGTGTATCGGGTTCAGTGTTAGGATACCGTTGATCGGTATTCAGTTAATGGCTCAAGTCAAACCTCATTTGCCGGGAGCTTGGTTGGACGGGAAAGCAAATCACACACCTGGTTTGAGACGCATCACAGTAGAGACACTGGTCTGAGACAGGCCACAGTAGAGACACTGGTCTGAGACAGGCCACAGTAGAGACGCTGGTTTGAGACGGGCCACAGTAGAGACGCTGGTCTGAGACAGGCCACAGTAGAGACGCTGGTTTGAGACAGGCCACAGTAGAGACGCTGGTTTGAGACAGGCCACAGTAGAGACGCTGGTTTGAGACAGGCCACAGTAGAGACGCTGGTTTGAGACAGGCCACAGTAGAGACGCTGGTTTGAGACAGGCCACAGTGGAGACGCTGGTTTGAGACAGGCCACAGTAGAGATGCTGGTTTGAGACAGGCCACAGTAGAGATGCTGGTTTGAGACAGGCCACAGTAGAGATGCTGGTTTGAGACAGGCCACAGTAGAGACGCTGGTTTGAGACAGGCCACAGTGGAGACGCTGGTTTGAGACAGGTTTTGTGTACAGTTTGCTCTATACTTAGTGTCTGGCTGGAGTCATTTTGTTTCGTGATAAAGCAAAGCTTATTGAAGAGACAAGAAGTCGAAGATGGGTTTAGAAATGGATGCCAAACAAACTCAAATATTAACAACCATTTTAAAAACGACAAAGGAAATTTCTTTTTTCGGTGGCGAACGTTTCAATAGGTCAGTACCTCCTGCATTTAAAGAAGTTTAAGATGTTAAAACTTTATTTTCTGTGATAATTGTGAGCGTAAGTCAGCCCCCCAGGATGTCTGTGCCAGTGACGTTTAAAATGGCTGCTCAGTTTGAGTTATTTGTTTCTATGGCAGTGATGTTTTTGGTTGTAAAAACTAAACAATGGGTGGGGAATAAATAGTGTTGTATTTCATGTTGTCAATCGGTGCTCTTCTGAGCTGAGATGAAATTCAGTGGGATGTCTGAATGTGCACTCTTGACCAGAATGCGTACTTACTGGGAATACATTTTATTAAAATTTCTTGAAACTGAGAAAATGTGCGTGACTAAAATGCCTTTTTGTAGGAGCTAGTGTATTCCACTAAGGTACAAAATGCAAGCTTCCAGCAAGAAGGGAATCCCATGATGCAATGCTCCACACATAAAAAGTGGGCGATCACGTTTCAATTCTGGGATTGCACTTCCTATATCGGTTGCGAGGGCTGTTCAATTCAGATTAGGGAGGGAGAGAGAGAGAGAGGATCCGAAAGCAGCCTCGGTCTGGTCTCCGTGTGTGCACTGACAGCTTCGACCCATCTGTTTGTTTCCTCTGAGGAGATCTCTCCATCTGGCTCTTATGATTTTACCTGTTCCCGCCGCAGCGGAAAGCAAAGTTTCACGAGGCACCTCGGCAAGCTTGTGTGCGGGCGCAGCGTCCTTTCTCTAACTGCCCGGCAGTTCTACAAACCCATCTGTTAAGGACAGTCAAACTGGACGACGGATTTATTAAAATTTGATGATTCTGGATGATTATTACTATCATGTTCTGCACATTCCTCGGTCAAAGAACTTCGGGCCTGATTTACTAAGCCCTTTCGCACCCACAAAACCAATAACATGACCACTGATTGGTCATGGTATTTGATTTGCACCAATCATTGGTTGTGTTATTAGTTTTGCGTGTGCTAAAGGTCTAAGTAAATCAGGCCCTTTGTTACAACAGATATCAGCCTCCCAGACTGCCACAAGCTTTTGTTCATATTCCTGCACACTTACTCCTTGCCCTCTGAATATTATCTAGGGTGAATAATGCGGTTTACTGACATCCACTAAAATATATTTCCATCCAAGATTTGTCACTAGTCTTGTGAACATTATATGTCACTGTGAAATCTATGAATCGTACCTTTTTTCAAAGTCGTCCATATACTTACTGCTTAATCTCTTAGTGCCAACTGGCACAGAAGGCAGACAAGACTCCTCTACTTTTGACGGTCCGAGGCCCCAGTTCTGCTTCATCTTCTTCAGTTTCTTCTACTCTGTTCTCCTCCACGTTGTTTTTGGGCGCCCTGCTACGTTCCCTTGTATTTGTGGAGTCAGTGCATCCGTCTGTGTGCCGTTGGAGTAACGAGCCCTGATTGCTGACGATGCGCACCTGTGCCCAGCTGATGGCCAAAATGGATAAAAGCCTGATTGCTGTGCTGGTCGGGGTTCTCTCTGCCTTGCGTGCTTTGAGTAAAAGCCTGATTGCTGTGCTGGTCGGGGTTCTCTCTGTGCTTGCGTGCTTTGAGCGTTTTTGTTGCATAGCGGCCACAGACGTTTCTGTTTTCATATGCTGCAGGCTTTGTTTAGTGTGTTTCTGTTGTAGGTTGCAGGTGGATAGACTGTTTCTTTTCTTTGACATAAAACTACATAAAAAAGGTGTTTTAACAGAGTAGGGGAGCAGTTTCCCGGAAGACTCACTCTTTTCCTGTTGCCTCGGTGGAGAGGGTAGCTGCGTGCTTTAGCTCTGGGCTGACTCCATCCTGCCAACCTTCTTTGGTAATGTATTTTGTCTGCTTGTTTTTTGTTTTTGGCTTTTTTGTTGTTGTCTGTTTTGCATTTTCCGTCCAAAGCCCAGGGGTGGACTTCACCAAAGGGAATGCCCCCCCCCCCCCCCCCCCCCCCCAGTTAAAATGTTTTTACAAAAACCATCTTCTTTGTAAAACTGCCATCTCTTCTTTCCGTCCCCTTTTAATGGTTTTCTATGGTATCATAGAACCCCTTAAAAAAAAAATTTTTTTTTAAAAGTTTTTAAATCGACCACGACTTTGAGATGTTATCTACCTGACGCCTCAGAACATGGCCAATCTACACCTTCTCCTTGTATGTTAAATGGATGTTAGATTTCCGAATGGGTCCGAGTCTGTAGGAGGCTCGTCTAGCTCTGGTCAGTTGGCTGTGGATGTCTGAAACCTCATCTCGCATGGAAGGCAGTGTCTGATTGTCCAATGATAGTGTCCGATGGTGCAAAATAGTCTAATGATCTCCACTACAGGCATTCCGTATAAGTGAGCAGGATCCTCCGAAGGCCGTCTTTGTGTAAGCTGGCAAATACTTTTTCGAAGTCTATAAAGTTGACATAGTTCTCTTTGCCATTTACGGCACTGAGAAGAAGTCTGTATGTTGAGTGTATCTTGCAGACAGTATAACATAAGGTTACATAAGGCTGTCGCAAGCGAGCCAAGGTGCGTTCCGGGTCAAATCTGTGGACCGTGTACCGTTGGGTCTGGTTCCGGCTGGCGGGTTTCCTCACAGCAGCCTGGGGTCCTGCTTCTGCATGCGGGTCAGGACACGACGAGAGCGGTGACAGGGTTATTTGTGTGCCCTGCTCTAGCCGTGGCTCACATGCACCTTGTGCCCCCCGCTGCTTATTCATACGCCTCTTATCTGAGTTTACAATCAAAGTCATATTCTGCTTCTCCTCATACAAGGTTATTATTATTATAATAATAGTTGAAATGATTAACATAAAAAATGTAGTAGTTTTGTTTGCCCCGTGTGTAAAATTTAACCTGACCCTTAATCCCATACTGCACTGCAGGCCTGACACTCTACCTTCTGCTATTTACTCCAATAAGCACTTTACTGGCCTGCTATCAGTCTTAGACATTTCAGTGCACGAACCACTTAATGCCATGATTTTTCTTATTATAAGCAATTTACCTAAAATTTTATTGTGAAGCTTATATTTGGCGTGAAGATCAGGAGTAAGAATTCCAATGCGCTTGTATTTGTACACATAGCAAATTAATCTTGAACTTGACCTTTGACCCTATCCTGGCTAGGGAAGGAGGGGAACAGGGAGTGGTGGGTCTTTTGTGGAGTGGCCATGTTTTTGCGCCAGGCCTTTGACTTGGCCTGCGGGCTGTGCTGGGCCGGGGGGGGAGGAGGAGGGGTCACCGCTGGGATGTCTCGAGGCCGCAGCGAGGGGGAAATGAGCCTGCCTCGCTCGATTACTGTCACCCTCTGAAATCTTGCGCGCCTGGCGAATCGCGCCGCGACGCAAACCCAATGCAAAATCGACCCAGCTGTACCCAGCCCAATCCAAACCCGCCCCCGCCTAATGTAAAAATAAAAAATAACAGCTCCCTACTCCCTCTTTTTCCCCCTTCTATCACCCATGCAGTCTCTCTCTCTCTCCCTTGCTTTCCCTCCCTCTTTTTCTTTCTCTCTTACACACTCTCTCTGGCTTTCCCACCGGCTACTTCATCATCTGGCCTGATGACATCACACGGATGGGAGGAGCCTGCGGTTGGCATGGCGACACGGGTAGGTGGGTGTGTGTGTGACGGATAGAAATATGGGGGTGGCATTTGTAATTCTGCTCAGGGAGATGTCTGCATTTGAATGGAAATATTGCTCATGCGGTCCCATGCTGCCATGATGAAATATAATAGTTTTTACACGCTAACGTGTGTGTGGTTGTGTACGTGCGTGTACTTAAAAATCCAGCACCATATGTCAGTACCGAAGGCTAGGAAAAATACCAATTTTATGTGTTGCAGAGCAAACCACAGTGAATACATGAAATCTCTCTCGATGCATGTGAAATGGTTTCGGTGCACGACCTACATACAGTTTACACACATGCATATAAGGGTGATGCATGCATATACACACATGCATATACGTGGCAAGTTCATATTCTATGACCTCCAAGATCTAAAATTTGAGATCCCCTCTGTTTCTTTCGGCCCCTTTTAAATCCAGAGTCTAATGTCTCACTTCAAAAGAATCTGCAATCAGTCATCTTGAGGAATGGAAATCAATAATAGAAATGGATTATGTAATGTTATGCTGGATCCTTAGGCCATGCTGGATGAATATTCATGAGGAAGTATAAAATGGTAGATAATATTTTCATATGTAAAACATTTTTCTGAATCATTTATCAAATTGTATTATATCAATAGAATATTTGCTTGCAGGTGTCAGCCAAGTGTGTGGCAACCTATTATTATTATATATATATTTTTAAAGTCATGCAGTAGTAATCATAAGATCCATAACAAAATTAAAAAGGTGTTTCATGTCATCTTTGGGGGACAAAATATTTTTTTGGTTTGATTTCAAAAATTAAATGTAGATATGACCAAATAAATACAGTTTATTTAAATGTTTAATTTAACATTCAATAAATCCTACTTGTATTGTGCAGTGATTTCATTGTGTCAGTGTATTACATGCATGCGGGCTATGTTAGAATAATAATAGCCAGTGTTCTGACGGTGGCAGTATTCCCAACGGAGTCCCCTGCACCTTTTCCCTCGTGCCCAATGGCAGCGTAAAAGAGGGATTTCCAAAGGGCTTTGTCAGATAACGCAGTTAGACATCTGGGTTGCAAGGTTATTCAGGGGTGGCACAACATAAACAAAAAGTAGAACGTGCCAGGGCACGGACCGATCGAGAAGGAGAACGGGTGCCCGCTAAAATACCCACTCCCAATCTTAAACGGAATAGTAGCGCAGTAATTATCTAGTAAAGTAAGATTACAAAAACGCGCACTATCTACACGGTAGCAGGGATCAATAGTGGATTTAGATGATTAAAATGTTTGTGTTGACGAACTCGACACAGGGCCTCAAAAACGGGGCATTTCAGCTGATCTCGGTTGGTATTCACGCGGGCACATAGGCTACGTATGTAATATTCTGACGCATTTGCTTCGCAGTCAAGAAATTATTCAGTCATTTTACAACTGTTAAACGGAACCGACTAAGTTAGGGGTGAAATGGAGGGGAGGGTTGTGGTTTGCCAACAGCAAAAAAAAAAACTACACGCCGTTTTTGGAGAGAGAGGAAAACATGTTCCGTGTTATAGGTCTAATAACAAGCATATCTCCACATTGCGCTTCCAGGCAACGCTTTGCCGGCCCCTCTCCTCGGTGCTTGAGTGGTGTGTTCCTGCTGATGAGCGAACCGGAGAGGCGGGGGGAGGGTATCCAAGGGGAAGGCAGTGCAGTTTGGTACCACTCTCATCGCGCATCTTTTCTCTTCAGTCGGCTTGTGTTCATTCGGAGCCGCGTGAGGGCAGAGGCTACATCCTTCGTTAACGGGACCTCCACGGCACGCGCATCCTGCAGGAAAAAACCTCAACGCCCGGATTTTAAAACAACAACCTAGGCGACCTTTAAAAACAGGTAAGTGTGACGCCGTGATTTCCGCGTATAGAAAACAGCGGGCTCAGTAATTAGGCTATATAATAAGGCGAATGGTAATAAGCAGTAATATCAAGCTTTCACCATGTAGCCATTTTGCAAACTGTCAAAGCCCCTGGTGTCTTCCAGAAAACGTTTAGGCTACTTCCGTGACAGAACCACTTGTATCTTTTATTTGAATATTTTTAGTTTTTTTCAGATTTTTTTGTTTGTTTGAGTAAACTGGCAAAGAGTAAATAGTTCAAAACCCGTACATGTACAGTCTAAGTTTGGTCCATGAAGAGGCACAGAAAGCACTTGACATTTATACCAAGTTCTCATTTAATAAAGACAAAATGTATTGAAAAGCAACGTATAGTACGTGGGTATACCACTGCAAGCGAGTTATTCTTGCGTAATAACGCAGGTCCTATTTTTATTTCACGGCGTCCTGGACTGTGGAATAAATTGATTTGTTGTTTGTTCCTGGAGCGCTTATTAACAACGTCGTGTAAATGTATTGCATCTTTAATCTATCCAACTAATTTACACAACCCATGACTACTTATTTATCTAGCTTTTGCAAGTAGCCGTTTATGCACAACATGGCAGAGAAGGGTAAACACCGCTGTCCAATTAGGGGTTGCTCACATTGCCCATATTCTATGTCAACATAGGTACAAATTACGTGGGTGGCTTATTTATTTATTTATTTATTGAGTAGAGCTGTATGGCGCGTTTGAAAATTCCAAATTGCTTTAAACCTTCGTTTAGTCCTCCTGGCATCGCGTGAGTGTGACGGTTGGGGGATGGGTGTGAAATATTAGCTCCGAATTTTAATGTCACTCCGATTACATGGCGAAAAGCACCTTGTGGCGAGCGCTAATATTTTTCCATTTATATACAAAAAAAATGTTGCACTGTCAGTTGAATGTTTGATTCTTGAGGCGACTAGATGACCTTGCACGGAGTCACGCGGATACGGAACCATGGTGGAGATGGGCTTTGGTTATGGCAGAACGAGACCAAATGATGCTGTTTCGCCCCTCCGCGTCGTCGAGTTCGTTCTGCTACAACGACCTTGTCATTAGAAAACATGTCACACACAGTATAGCTAGACTACAGCCGCTTCGTGCAGATGTGTAAAACGGAAGGCTATTTTAAATAAAATTGCACTGTTACAAATGTAATGTTTTCAGAGATAGTTTTAATTTAACTGAACGTGCTACTTTTCTTGTAAACGCTATTATACCAGATCATTGCGATGATTTAAGGAGCTTTTGTGTAGCTCTGCACATTTTGCATTTTGCACGATTTGAGGCGTTTGGATTGATTGACCAGGTTCAGAGAGTCATCGATCCATTGAATTCTTTGGAGTGCAGAATACTGTTATGTGGAGAAATTAAGTCTCAATTTACTGGTAATGACTGCTCAGTGTATGCAATGGACGTTTGGGAGGAAAGGGTTAACGTGGGCACTTGTCACGTGCTTCTTTTTCATTGCCTTGTCAGTTAATTCAGTTGTCATGCTAGCCTTCTTCTTAACTTCTGCACTTATTTTCAGATTGTCCAAAAAAAAAAAAGACCAAGCCACAGTGTCCTTGTTCCACTCTTACATATTTTCAGAGGAGAAGAGCAGCTAAGATAGAGGCACGGGGACTCAGAAGGGTCAGAGTTATTGACTGAATACCACCATATTCTTCACGCACAGTTCTGGCTGTCAGTGACCCCCATTTCAAGTGAGTGAATGGTATTGTGTAGATAAGTCATTGTCCTTTCCCCTTCTGTCGTTTCCAGTACTTCGGGGGTGGAGCAAGGTGTTGTGGGTAAGCTAGGAGGTCCCCCAGCTGCCTTAAGATAAGCATCAGGGTCCATGTTTGGCTGTGAAATTTAATAACCGAATTTGGTTATTAATAACCAAAGTTCTGTGCTCAGCATTCTTAGCTAAGATGAGATCAAAATATTTAACTGTTAACAGGTGGCAGCATATCCAAAAAATAATAATAATATACATTGTAAATAGAAATTAGACTGCTCTTATTTCAGCCATTTGGATTAAATACAGAGGTGCTTCTGCAATTCAATTAGATCTGTTGAGATAAGAAGAGGATCATTTAGCCTCCTGCCAATCCAATAGCAGACAGAGAAAGGAGAAATTGTTGTAGCTTTCTTTAATTGAGAAGTGTCTCTGGAAACAGGGTCACCGACGTATATTTATAGACTTCAAGAACAACAGCGTCTGTAACTACGTTTCTGTGAAGCGGGTCCAAATTGCGTTAGACATAACAAGCACGATCAAGCCATAGTTTTAGTATTTGTGCAATGGATACTTCTATGGATTAAACGGTAATCAGATGCACATTTCAGTCTCCATTCCTAAATTATGCATCTGCACATACTGAAATATATATATATATATACATACATCTGCAGGGACTCAAATTAAATGTATAAATGTGCAGAAGTGGAAATGTGTGTGTGTGTATATATATATATATGTGTGTGTGTGAGCAGCATACTGTAGGCTTGCAGTGTATAAGGACCAGAGCTCAGACATATATTTACAAATCTCACGGAGCACAAGACAATGTTTGTGAATCTGCACACACTAATGTTTAAACAAATATCTGCAGGGGCAGGAATAATGGATGAATTTATCCGCAGGGATTTGAACATGCATATTTATATATCTGCAGGGAGATTTAAACATATATTATCGGCAGAGACACAAAAATACATTCATATAGCTGCAGGGACTAGCATGTATATTAATGTGTCCACAGGGTTAAGAATGTATATTTATAAATATGTTGGGAGTTAAACGTATATGACCTTATCTGTAGGGTTCAAATGTATATTTACCTGTGAGTTCTGTCCAACCTTGCGACTGCTCCTGGGAGTCTCTCTCCCCCTGGCTAGCTGCTCCTGGGAGTCTCTCTCCCCCTGGCTCGCTCACTGCAGTGCTCGTGTGAGGCCTTGCGCGAAACGCCATGTTCTAAACGAAGGCGGAGGGGCCGTTGAGTGGCAGCTCTGCCGGGCTCATTGATTGGAGACGGCTCTCATTTTCCACCTGTTATCACTGCTGATTAGTCTCCTCAACAGGGGCCTGAGAGACACGGACAGGATGCGCTGAAATCAGATACAGAGAGAGAGAGAGGGATGGAGGGGGATGGAGAGATAGAGATGGAGATGGAGAGAGGGAGAGATAAAGAGGAGAGATGTGAGTGAGTGAGTGAGTGAGTGAGTGTCAGACACACAGTGACATGTGGGTGCTCATGTCGCTGAGTTAGAGCTGGTCTGTATTGAAGCGGTGCGGGTAGTTGTAGATGATTGCTGAAGGTATTTTGAGATAAATACCTGAAGGAGTTGGTTTATTGACGTCTCGGTGTCTGGCATGTGTGTGGAATCATCTCCCCATTTTCACTCAGGATCTCCATTTTGCCTATATTTATGTGCTGTATTCTTTTGTTTGAAAAGTATTTACACAAGATGTAGGGAAAGTGGTTTTATTATTATTAATATTATTATTATTGCTGAGGTATTTGTTTATAAGCCCAACTGCTGTAACTTATACAGTAGGTGGGCTGTGATTGGCAATAACAAATAAATGTGCTGAAGCAGCCAGTGTAAGCCAATTAGCATCCTCCCAAGCCTGAAGCTAATGATGGAACTTCAGCGCGCAGCGGCGGAGGTAACGCCGTGCTTCTTCTGTTTACAGCGCTGCGCTTGTGGTGCTGCACGCTGTCACTCAGGACACGCACACACACACACACCCTCTGTGCTTAACATGTCTTTGGTTTGCTCTTTGAGATCTCCGGTGGGCTGGGATACGATCCAGCAGCCGTTGCCGTCTAGACGGTTGAGAACGACGTGTGCTGGACCGACCGGACGAGTCCATAAGCTGTCATGTCCAGAGGCATGTTCTTATTATTTTCATTTTTTTATTTGGTAAGAAAAACAGTGCAGTACAATTTTTTGCATCTATTTAGGTTTTCAGCCAACCTGATTCTACAGAGTGTGCTGGGATGTGCTCTGGTTACCATGGAACCCTTGATAAATAAGAACACAGTGTATTGTTGTACATGTTTGTGCTGGAAAACAGCAGTGCGGGAGGTGAGTGAGGTGAGTGAGTGTGAGTGAGGTGAGTGAGTGAGGTGAGTGAGTGAGGTGAGTGAGTGAGCATACGTGTGTGTGTGTGTGTGTGTGTGTGTGTGTGTGTGTGTGTGTGTGTGTGTGTGTGTGTGCAAGTGAGCCAACACAGTGAGAATGTTTATTATATCATTTGCACAAAAAAACTAAACAAATTAAACCAGTTTGATTCATTCAGTTTTCCTTGTCCGGGTACTACAGGTAAAAATAAATAAATAAATAAATAAAACAAGAAATATAGAATTGTAATTCGTACTTTGGAACTGGACACTGAAGTAACAAATGAGGTGGTGTGTATAAAGTATAGAAGAATGTTATAAAATGTATGGAGTATGGAAGAAGGTTTTAAAATGTAGAAATGTAGAAAGTACGGAAGAAGGTTTTACATTTGATTGACCCGTAGAGTTTCTGGATAAGAACACCAGCAGGGTGTGTGGTGAAATAGAAAAAGATTGACCACTTTCCCCCCCGTCAAGCTTGTTTGCCAAGGAGGTTTCTCTGTAGCGCAAACACGCCCGTACCGCACGTTCTGCTGAGTCTTCCCATCAAAGGGAAGCATGTTTTGCTGCTTCACCCCCAAATTAGTGGAACCCCTCCCATCTCCTTGATGGCTGCCCCCTGGTGGCAAGATGTGACTTTGGCGGTAAGTGGCGGTAACAGCTGGAAGTATAAAGGAGTATTTTTCTCTCTTCAAGTGGAATCTGTCGCTCCTCCGCTCCCCCTAGCCTTATCAAAGACATTTGTACGTGATGGGAAATCTTTTCTGTACTGTTTGGTTATTTTAAGAAAAAACATTGCTTCGTTGGGGTGTTTAACGTTCATTGCATGCCGGATTAGATCAGTTAATGTGAATTTGCCCTGGAATCCTGCTGAAAAGAACAAACAGCCACAGGTTTTGGGTAGGAAAAGTGTTTGAAAAAACTAATTTACTCATGGTAACATCTGATTTATTGTAACAGTAAAGTATTTAATTGAAGCACAGGTCCAATGTACTGGAGTAGTGAGTTCACAAGTTCAGGGATGAATCATTTTGAGGTAATTACCCTGGGCTCTTTAGCTGAGGAGTTCAGTCATAGTGCATTATAGGTAGGATACTTCTCCCTGGGGCAGAACCTGATTGGCCAGTCCTAGATGCATGGCTCTTCCTACCACTAATAAAGATGGCTCTGATTGGGTGATGAATCAGAGGTCCAATAGGAACAGGAGGAGGCCAACGCGCATGGTTATGCCTCAGGTGAAATGTGGCTGGCGTCTGAGCATCTGTGTTTCGCTATTTCCCGGCGTTACTGGGGCGAATATTTGGCAAGTAAATCCCTCTGTTTGATTTGGGTTGTGTTGTATTCTTTGTTTCAAGCCCTGTGAAATCCTTGCGGATGAGTTTCTCGGGGCAGCGTGAGGTGGTACTGGGTGGGGGGGGGCTTTTTTATGTCTCGGAGTCTAACTGAAAGCGAAGTCGGAGACGGACTCAGGAGAAATCTCTGGAAGTTCAGAGGGAAGTATAAACCCATAGAATGTGTAAAATGTGTATTGGTGGGTGGAGATTACAAGCTCTGTTACAAGCTGGTACAGACGGTTACAGTGCAATAACTGAGTGCGTTTATGTTCCACTCGGACACTTTCCCTTAGATTTGATCATCGTTAATCATGGTCATAAGGATGTTCATCTACTGATAATTGTTCAGAGCACAGCCCAAAATCAAGAAGTTATTATTACCATCTGTAATGGCTTATTACCATAGTAGATGATAAACCGTTTATCACTAGCCACAGCAGGTTTGCTTAGCACAAAATTAAGTTCTTAACTGGATGACTTCATTATCGGTTTTACACTCTTGCAGTGGGCCACGTGTATCCGAGCTGAATTAATTTTTTTTTCATTTTTGAAAAGTACATAGACAGTATTTTGGGGGTTTAGGGTTAAAGTGTACAGCCAATCATGAAAGCTGAGAACATACGCGATATCCTTCCAGTGATGCGCTAGTTATAGGTACTTGTTCGGTAGCCTAGCCTAGCGGTTAGGGAACTGTGCTTTGCCACTCCAGGGTTGCAGGTTTAACTCCCAGGGCTGCAGTATCATGAAACGATGTGCTAAACCTGAATTGCTTCAGTAAATATCCAGCTGTGTAAATGAATTGGATGTAAAAGGATGCAAGCGTGTAAATTAATTGGATGTAAGAGGATGCAAGAGGATGCGAGTGTGTAAAGGAATTGGATGTAAAAGGATGTGAGCGTGTAATTAATTGGATGTAAAAGGATGTGAGCGTGTAAATTAATTGGATGTAAAAGGATGTGAGCGTGTAAATTAATTGGATGTAAGAGGATGCAAGCGTGTAAATTAATTGGATGTAAAAGGATGTGAGCGTGTAAATTAATTGGATGTAAAAGGATGTGAGCGTGTAAATTAATTGGATGTAAAAGGATGTGAGCGTGTAAATTAATTGGATGTAAAAGGATGTGAGCGTGTAAATTAATTGGATGTAAGAGGATGCAAGCGTGTAAATTAATTGGATGTAAAAGGATGCGAGTGTGTAAAGGAATTGGATGTAAAAGGATGTGAGCGTGTAATTAATTGGATGTAAAAGGATGTGAGCGTGTAAATTAATTGGATGTAAAAGGATGTGAGCGTGTAAATTAATTGGATGTAAGAGGATGCAAGCGTGTAAATTAATTGGATGTAAAAGGATGTGAGCGTGTAAATTAATTGGATGTAAAAGGATGTGAGCGTGTAAATTGCTCTGGGAAGGAGAAAGGCATCTGCTAAATGCCTAAAATTGTAGAATGTTCTGGAGCCTTGAGTGAATGAAGACTAAGGCTCTTCCATTGCATTTTTTTCTTTCTAACTGGAATCTGAACAAGTCGTCCGCGTGGTGTTTAAAGTAGGTAGGCCGTTGGATTTTTCCTGCTCAGCTAGCCACAAGGTAGACGGTGAAAGGGCTTGTCACCCTGTGGCAGGGAACAGTGATCGGCAGTATACTGATGAAAAAATGTCACACACAGAGAGAGAGAGAGAGAGAGAGAGAGAGAGAGAGAGAGAGAGAGAGAGAGAGAGAGAGAGAGAGAGAGAGAGAGAGAGAGAGAGAGAGAGAGAGAGAGAGAGAGAGAGAGAGAGAGAGAGAGAGAGAGAGAGAGAGAGAGAGAGAGAGAGAGAGAGAAGGGTATGAAATGGTGTTATTCGTTAGAGGGGAGCCTCACCCCGAAAACAATTTTTCACAGTAAATTGATCTGTTCGCACATAATATTAGAGCCTTCCAGATGTCTCTCTCTTGTACTGCGAAAATCTTCCAAGTGACACATCTTACACCACCGGAGTCGGCTACGCCCGCTCTCGGTGCCGTAGCGACACAGCGCCATGTCAGAGGCATGTTTAAGTGCGATATCGAGGGGAAACCATAACTGGGGGGGGGGGGGTAGTGAAGGGCTGTATAAAATGCAGTAACACAGAGTAAGGCTTCAGGTCCCCTAAAACCCTTTGAAGAGTAGATTTTTTGGAATGTTTTTTTTTTTTTTTTTTTAAATTTAATTTTTTAAGGCAGTGTTCTAGAACTCCATTGCTTTTCAATTCCCAGTAGTGATTGTTACATCATTATTAGAATGTTCAGCTAAGAACATTCTAGTCTCATATTTGTGATCTTGCAACTTAAAGGGTTAAGAACTGCGCCGTCTCCGTGGGGGTGTACGAGCGCCATAGCGCCTCGCTCCTGTCGTCTTTCCCCAAGGCTCTCGCGTTACGTTCAGGGTCATTCTGTTGTCTCCAGTCTCATTTTTTTCAACACCTATTCCTTCCCATCCCGGTTCCCTGCCGCTGCAGTGTTCAACATTATGTACGTGGCTTCCAGGCAGCACGCTGATATATATCCTGGGGTTGAGGGAAGGTTTCTCTGTCAGATTAATGTTCACGGCCTCGATGTGGCGATGACATCACTCATAGTTTCTACCTGCACTGCAGTAGCTCAAGTCTTTGAAATGTACGCCTGTGCTTTTAATACCCTGTTTGGTGAAAAAACAGAACACACAATTGCAGCCATCCCACATTGAGCAAAACCTGTAATCTAGACATCCTAGAGGGGTGTAAATCCAGGTTGAGAGACGTTTTGACATGACCGGATTAGGTTAGCCTCAATATAGCTCAGGCTTTACCCGGATATAGCCTGGCTACTTCCTGTTTGGTGAAAACCAAATGTAACCGACTTTTTAACACAAAAATGCTCACTGGGTGTTTTTCCTTCTTAGCTGTTTGTTAACCGATTAAGTGCCCCTCCCCCCTCGATCTGTATAAGCGGTATTGACGACGGAGCCGTCTAATTGGACGGCTTTGTTCTGCGTCGCGCTGGGCCTGCTTAGATTCTCAGCACCGTTCTAAATTACGACGATAACCAGTCTCTGTGAAAAAGGTGGACTAGGTTCCTGCCACTCCCGCACGTATGTTAAAGGGGTGTCTCTTTTTCTGGTCGGGCACGTCTTTCAGACGCCTTCGTTAAGATCTCGCTCTCCACCGGGGCTGTGGCGTGGGCGCCGTTTCGTCGAACAAAGCGCATGTCGGTGGCCGTTGGTACGGACAGGAGTGATTTGTTACAGGGGTGACCCCCGAGTCACCGCTGGGCGCCCCACACATGCACTTGTCTGAGGCTGCTCCTCCAGGTCCCGCCAAGCCGTCCGTGAACTTGCCTGACCGCTTTGCCTTTTTTTGCGTCTAAATTTGTAGACCCGTATCTTTGTTTGGCAGGATGCCGACAAACCCCCAAGCCCTCTATTTCTTTATGTCACTTTCCCACTGTAGAGCTGGAACCAGGCTGGCTCATTACACCCCTTTCCCACTGTAGAGCTGGAACCAGGCTGGCTCATTATACCTCTTTCCCACTGTAGAGCTGGAACCAGGCTGGCTCATTACACCCCTTTCCCACTGTAGAGCTGGAACCAGGCTGGCTCATTATACCCCTTTCCCACTGTAGAGCTGGAACCAGGCTGGCTCATTATACCCCTTTCCTACTGTAGAGCTGGAACCAGGCTGGTTCATTATACCCCTTTCCCACTGTAGAGCTGGAACCAGACTGGCTCATTATACCTCTTTCCTACTGTAGAGCTGGAACCAGGCTGGCTCATTACACCCCTTTCCCACTGTAGAGCTGGAACCAGGCTGGCTCATTACACCCCTTTCCCACTGTAGAGCTGGAACCAGGCTGTCAAAACAATATGTCTGAATTTACATAAAATTTCTAGAACAAATGTGTGAGCAGATGGTGTTTTGCCAGAGATATAATGGTTGATTAGTGACGTCAGCTGAAAGCACCATATAAGAAAGAGATGAGGAGAAATGACAGAGCATAGCGTGGTGATTTCCTCAAAAGCATTTGGTTAATCCCTGAAATACATACTGTCCTCCATCATAACAAAGGTCTGAAATTATTCGGAGTAAGAGTCATTTCCCTACCTGAGATTGAGGAAGATTTATCACAGGAAACCGTCAACCAGACCGATTTTTCAGGTCTCCAACGGTGACACTCTTTTCCGAAATGCAATGTTTCTGCCTCAAGGTCCTTTTTTTCTGACAGTGAATTTATTATTATTTTTTACTCTGAGTGAAATTCAACGGAGAAGGCCATGCAAAAAATGATCTTTTGGTTCCTGTTAAAGTAGGTAAAAAATAAAATAAAGTAATTATTCAGCGTGGGTCTCGTAATCACTGGTCTCCCACGCTCGGGACGTTTGAAGTGCGTTCTGCGGGGATTAGTCACAGAACGCCCACGTTAACCCTACTCCTCTCCGCAAAGCGTGGTTTCTGGAACATGTAAAGATACACGTGACTGACTACTAATGACAAGGGGGGGAAAAAACACAAACACACTCTTTATTGCCCAGAAAAGTACAGATAGTGCCTCCTGTGCAATGCTCCCAGTGAATATTTCTGTTTTTCTATGGAGATTCATTGAATATTTGTGAATGTTCGTAAAAGTATGATTTATCTTTAACTTGAAGTTAAATGTTCTCTCCAGTGCGAGTTTTACTGCGATTAAAGGTTTTTAAAAATAGAAACCTTTTAAAAAACTTTTTAAAAAGTTTATTAATGTGTGTGTGTGTGTGTTTATTTGTGCGATGCATATGTGATGTTTGCGTGTGTGTGTGTGTGTGTGACACAGAGAGCATGTTGTGTGTGTTTATTTGTGCAATATATATGTGATGTGTGTGTGACAGAGGAGCATGTGTGTGTGTGTGTTTATTTGTGCAATATGTGATGTGTGTGTGTGATGCAGAGAGCTTGTGTGTGTGTGTTTATTTGTGTGATGTAAGTGTGATGTTTGTGTACATATGTGTGTTTGCTCATCATCTTGCTGTCTGTGTTTGAGTAGTTTGAGTGTTAGAGTGAGGGCCTCTAAATGTTGTTGCTGGGAGACCATCCCCAGTGGACCTATTTGACTTTATTAAATTTGCTGCCCCCTTCACACACATTGAATGGCCATCATGGAGACTGGTTCTGGTGGAGACAGAGGCCAGCGTGGAGGGCCCTGGGGAAGGCTTGTGAAGGAATGACGGGATCACAGCGCTAACAAATATGCTTATGGACAGATATCCTCAGCAGAGCAACTGAAAGGGGGGGTACTGGTGGTCGGGACAGCCGGTTTGAACATGGTGGTGGGGCTGTTATGGGTGTTATTGGTAGGGTTAGGTTGGTGGTGGTGGTGGGGGATGGATTATGGCTTTGTTAGCGTGTGAGTTAAGCTAAATGGCGGGATGTTAACATATATGGATGTTATTGGTCGGGTTAGGGTGGTGGAAGATGGGTTATGGCTTTGTTAGCGTGTGAGTTAAGCTAAATGGCGGGATGTTAACATGTATGGGTGTTATTGATCGGGTTAGGGTGGTGGAAGATGGGTTATGGCTTTGTTAGCGTGTGAGTTAAGCTAAATGGCGGGATGTTAACATGTATGGATGTTATTGGTTGGGTTAGGGTGGTGGAAGATGGGTTATGGCTTTGTTAGCCATAGTTTGAAAATGCACTATGTACGTCGCTCTGGATAAGAGCGTCTGCTAAATGTCTATAATGTAATGTAATGTAATGTAATGTTAGCGTGTGAGTTAAGCTAAATGGCGGGATGTTAACATGTCAGTGAGTCAGTCAGTCTGTGGACTCTCCAGCCAATCAGCTGCAGAAATTAAGCACTTAAGGGCTGAAAATCACCAAAAAACCAACGCGTGCTGAGGCCCTTCAGGACTGAGATCCGTGGTGGAAATCCCGCTAAATCAGCCCGCTCTGCTTCAACTCGTATCCACTGCTGTAAAACGCTGAGCTGCCGCGGGATTAATCTCCTCCATTAGCCAGTTTATAGAATGACCCCCCCCCCTCCCAAAACACACACACACACACACACACACCAACCCAAACCACCGCAAAAGGCTCACGACGAATAAATAACAGAATTATATGGGCTTATCTCCGCTGCAGATTACTGTAGCGGACAGCTGCTTCAGGGAAAGGCCGGTCCGAGGCCGTTGTAGCGCTGCGCTAGGATCCAGACGGGGCCGTTCTTACGGTTTCAGCCATTTTAGCCGAAGGGAACTTACAAAAGTGCATTTAACGTGGTCAGCAAACACCACGGGGCGGCTGTGGCTCAGGAGGTAGAGTGGGGCGTCCGCTGATCGCAGGGTTTACCATTTACCACGGGCACTAGAGGTACAATCAAGTGCCACCGTCAAGGCGGGCGCGTCGCAAGACGTGCGAAATAAAAGGAGATATACGTAATTTTTAGAAATAACATTGAGGTGTAGTCTGTAAAGGTCTGTTTGTAGATGTTTGCGGAAACCTGCTAAACCTGCTGTTCTTATTGAGGAAAAAACTGTATAGTTGAGCACCATCTGACAGGGGTGATCAGCCAATGGGCCCTCGTTTGGTTGTTAAGCCTGCGTGCGAGGATGAGGCCCAACAAGGAGCGAGAAGAGAGCGACTGACTCTTGCCATTGTCCTGGGACAAGGGGAAGATGAGTTGCATCACCTCCCCACCACCCGGTAGTCTCACTTCCTGGCAGCCGCCATTTTAGGTTTTTGGTGGTTGTTGTTTTCTGTGCTTTTTTGGCCGGGCTCTGTGCTGTTTGTTGAATGAAAGCTGTCTCTTGCTCATTTAAATGTAAAATTTTCTTTCTTTGGCGAGTATTATTTTGATTGATCTCCCTGTCACTTCACGTACACTTATTTAAAAAAAATAATAATAATAAAAACTAGCAGCCGTGGCTTACTCTCTTATTCTGGTCATCGCTGTGTCTATTCGTGTAGTGTGTGAGATCAGAATCTTGTCCAGTCTTCTGTCCCTAAATGTCAAAGCCGTTTATTTGTTTGATTGACACAGTCTGCACAGCACGTCTCCTCCAGGGGCAATGAAGACAGTTCACTGGAATTCAACAATGACCAAAATTAACTCTTCAAACTTGAAAGACAGATGTTCATTGTGCTAGTTTACTCCAGTGGTCCCCAACCCTATTTCTAGATATCTACAGTCCAGTAGGTTTTCATTTCAACTGACTAATTTGCCACACCTGACTACTAATTAACAGCTCAATGAGATCTCTAGTTGTTGAATGAGTTGCCTTGTTAGGGTTGGAGTGAAAACCTACAGGACGGTAGATCTCCAGGAACAGGGTTGGGGGCCACTGGCCTACTCCATGAACTGAAATCACAAGACTAATGATAACAATGACCGTCTCAGTAGATGCAGGCAAGATGCAGCCATATTGGGGCGGCAGTTTGTAGTCGATTCTTCTTGCACGTTGCCCAGTGAATGTAAATGTTCTCGAAAATTAATCTTTTTATGTTTAATAAGAGTGATACAATTATTTTAGACCCGGATATACTATGAAGCCTATTGTGACAAATTCCTTGTAAAATGTACTACATAAAATTTGATTGACTGGTTATTTAACAACATCAACATCCACCCATTACCGTGGATGACAAAGAAACAAAGTCAGTTACTTTATTCAGGTTTTTTTCCGCCTTGCCTTAGTAAGCATATAGCTTAATTTTATTTGCATAAAGTAATTTACTGATGATTAATCATTATTTTATTCACGTAAGTACTTACAGTGCTAGGCACTGTTGAAAAGCAATTAAATATTTGCATAATGCACAACAATCGATGAGAAACCTAACTGCCTGGTGCTGTTGCTAGCATAAACCTATTCATAGCCTGTTGCTAAGGGACGCCTTATCTCAATTTGCACCTTGGCAAGACGGATTGGAAAAAGCAAGAGAAATTCTTTTGTTGACAGACAGCTTCGCCCAGCCCAGGTCGTCATCTGATAACGCAGACCAAATCAGCATGAGAAAGCTAGGTCCACTCACACACACACACACACACGCATGGTATACAGAAATTGACAGAGCTTGGCAAACGATTTTTTTGGAACAGAAGATGAGACAACAAGGCTGAATCATCGCTCGTTAGCTAATGACACAAACGACGTGTATAGCAGTGCCGTCGCCGGGTTGCAAAAACAGCGCCGTAAAACTCTTCTGCGAAACGAGCCACGCTGTGGAATCACTGATTCCCAATCCCAGCGTGCCAGAATTAATCCAGTGGCACTAATGTGGGATATCTTGTCGGATCTTGTTCTGGTTCTTAAACTGATCCAGTCAGCTTAGGTGAGGGTTTTAGCCATAATTCAGACATGCTTCTTCTCCCAGTTTGGGAAATGCTAATTGTCACAACATCGGAGTGCATTTCATGCGCATGCATGCGGGCTGATCAACTGGAGGAGGTCACTGGAGTGCAAGGAGACGTGGGAAATCCTGGCAAATGGAACCCTACGGCCCTGGAAAACCGCCGCCATGCTTGGCTTCGATGCCAGAACCGTGGGGCGAACAGCCTGAACTACCCAGCAGCCTCCAGACCTTTTCACAACTATCAAATTTTGGTTTCCAGAACATTCTCAGGCTGTTAGAGAAGGTAGAGTTAACAACCCCAGCATGTCAGCTAGTTGGACGTCTCTTGAACGTTACCTTTAAGCCACAAAGTCTGGTGCAAGAAACGGCCTTAGAATGTTACTCCATTTTGTTACTCAAGAGTTAGAAGAGAATTTGAGTTGTGTTGAGGGTCATTCACGTAAATTTTTAACAGGAATGTTAAGAATGATAAACAAATCTGCACTGCCTGGAGTCATAATCAATCTGCGGGAAACGAAGACCCTAGTGTGCCAGGGGCCCCGCATCTACTGTGCCAGGGGCCCCACATCTAGTGTGCCAGGGGCCCCACATCCAATGTGCCAGGGGCCCCACATCTAGTGTGCCAGGGGCCGCACTCTGTTCTCTCGATCTCTCTTTGCCCTTTCCTGTTTGTAATATAACACTCGTTACCATGGATTCCGACCAATAAATAAATAAGTAAAGGCTGCTAAGGGATGTCATACACTTAATACACATACTGTACATTTTATATACGGCCACAAGCTTAAAGATAAGTATCCTATTCATTTGGCTACTGCTGTTCTTTTAACCAATCGAATGTGCTCGTGTTGCATTGTGGATAAAAGCATCTGCCAAATGGGTGTAACTTCATGTTACATTAAATTAACAGGCCTCCTCAGCCACAAGAGAGAGATGGGAGGGAGAGAAAGACAGAAGGCTATGGAGGTGCTGTCTGGCGGCTGCTGAAGGCTGTGATCAGGAACACAATGAGGGCTGAGAAGCAGCAGAATATTCTGGCAGCGGCTGGCGGTCGTAAGTGGTTCCGGAGACAGTCGTGTCCCTCGCTCGCCCCTTCCCTCTCTCAGCAACTTTCTCTCGACAGGCTCGACAGGCTCCCTCACCACGGAATGTCAGTACTGGTGTTCCTCCAGTAGAGGGTGCAAGAAAAAGGGCTTTCTAGCCACAAATAATGCCTGAAGCGCAATGAACCCCATAATGGGTGGAGCTATGTTCTGTCAATCACTGGCTTTAGTTTGAGCCAATCAAAGGACTTGCACTCCACAGCAGAGCAGAAGCCAGTCTGACCGGAAACCACGGACGTCAAACTTTTCCAGCACGTCTGCGCTGAGCAAGAGCAGCTGGTCGCTGCAGTTACAGTTAGAACTGCCCGCCAAGCACAACCCTGAGAATCCCTGCCCTGTAGCTCCTCTGTGCCCGCCAAGCACAACCCTGAGAATCCCTGCCCTGTAGCTCCTCTGTGCCCGCCAAGCACAACCCTGAGAATCCCTGCCCTGTAGCTCCTCTGTGCCCGCCAAGCACAACCCTGAGAATCCCTGCCCTGTAGCTCCTCTGTGAGATGGGACAGGCAGGCCACTGACGCTTTTTTAAGCCTCTGACAGCGTGCCAATACACTATCCCCACCTCGCCCCCCTACCTCCCGCTCTGTGTACCGGTCTGTCACGGTGACTGACGTGTGGTCTAACAGTTCCGCACCAGGAGACTGACCCGGTCCTCACAGCTGTCAGGTGTGAAGGGGAGCGACCGCGATGCTGTTAAACACTCAGATCCGCGTGGCGCTGGCATCCCGAACCAACCTCGGCCCGTTTGGGACAGAACAGTCTGCCTTTCGCTGTTTTAAAAAGATTTAGCCGGCATGCTCGCCCTGGGCTTGTGGGTTCATAAACTTTCATGAATGCTGTATAAAAACCAATAGTTCACTCATAAAAGTGGTTGTAGATTCATGGCAAGAAATCACATTGTTTTTTTGATGCTAAGGCACTTTTTTTTTTTAATTCACAAAACTAAAGGCATAAGGGAGTTGAGCACAAACGTTTGGGAACTCAGAAGTGTTAGAAGAGCCATGGAAACAAGCATATTAATGCATTAATGTATCTGACTAGACTCGTGTTATTATATTAGAAATCTTGTGTAGGACCAGGGATAAATATTGGCTAGAACTAAAATAGAAAAAAGGAAACAAACACCAACTAATATGTCAAGCCTGTACAGTCTGGAAAATATTTAACATATCAGTGGGATCTACTTCAGAATATCACTCGGTGGCATTCGGATCTACTTTGGAATGTCTCAGTAGGATTCAGATCTATCTTGGAATATTTCTCTGTAGGATTAGGATCTAGGTTGGAATATTTCTCTGTAGGATTAGGATCTACTTTGGAATATTTCTCTGTAGGATTAGGATCTACTTTGGAATATTTATCGGTAGGATTAGTATCTATAGTGGAATATTTTTTGGTAGGATTGGGATCTACTTTGGAATATTTCTCGGTAGGATTAGTGTCTACAGTGGAATATTTTTTGGTAGGATTAGGATTTACTTTGGAATATTTACTTCGGAGTGGTTCTCATACCTGAACAGGAGCCTACCCCCACATCCGTCGCTTTCGCCCCCAGACACGACAGCCCATCACAGTGCCTGTCTCCTAAAAATAGAGCCCCCCCCCCCTCTTCACACCAGCAACATCAGCTCACCATTCACCCCTGCTCACCACCTAGCGTGTGAGAACTCTGGGACGCTGAGAGGGAGAGAGAGCCCAAGAGAGACAGAGAAATGGAGAGAGACAGAGGGAGAAAGAGAAAATGAGAGAGAGTGAGTCACATCATTAGCAGATGCTCTTATCCAGAGTCACTAATAACACGTAAGCACATATAGCAAGGCTCAAATAACAGAGCTAAAAATAGAGAATCAGTTGCGTCCCTGACAAACCAGAGTAAATTGTACAGACGAACACAAAAGAAAGCTGCAAGGACAAGTATGCACTCTTTCTGTAGCACCGAGTACACAAGTATGCACTCTTTCTGTAGCACAAAGTACACAAGTATGCACTCTTTCTGTAGCGCAGCGTACACAAGTATGCACTCTTTCTGTAGCGCAGCGTACACAAGTATGCACTCTTTCTGTAGCGCAGCGTACACAAGTATGCACTCTTTCTGTAGCGCAGCGTACACAAGTATGCACTCTTTCTGTAGCGCAGCGTACACAAGTATGCACTTTTTCTGTAGCACAGAGTTTGGAGGTTCCTGCTCTAGACAGAAGCCAGGCCTTCAAATCAGAGTGTCATTTTCAGGGTCTTGGCTTACTGACTGGGGAGAACAAGGTCATGCTTTTACATCTCTCAGCTAGAAAGTAGAAAATAAATAGAGATGTATTCATCTTCCTTTTACCCTTTATAAATACTCCTAGGGCCTGATTTACTAAGACTTTTAACACATGCAAAACTAAAAGCACAGCCATTGATTGTTTTGCGTATCCTAAAAGGTTTTCCTAAATCAGGCCTCTTCAGTACAAGACAATTAGCAGCATTGGGGCCCTTCCGACTACAGGATCCCTTATAAAAATATAGGCCTTCTGGCAAATTTGCGTCAAACCTTTGGCGTTGTTGCCACAGGTTTGCGGCACGTTCATGTTTTCAAATTAGCTTTGTGGGAACTGCAATGTTTTTCACTACTGGCAAACTCTGACAAATGGCAACATTTAGTGGTAAACTATTTAGTTTGTGGCAAATGCGTTACATATTAGCTGCGAGTTTGCAGCAAACTATCCAGTTTTGTAAGGTATGTTGTGAGTGAGCTGTCAGTTGCTAATGAGGTAGCTAATGTTTCTGTTTCCGGGGAGCGCTCTGATGGCCCCTCCTTCTTATTATTACCCAAGCATGTGTGCCCAGCCCCAGGCGCTGTTAGCCGCTTATTACATAACCCGTAGATTATGTCACGTCTATATTTAATCAAGGGAGTCTCCCATTTATTTTTATTTTGTTTTCCTCCCTCGTTTGCATTAGATTGCAGCGTCCAATTAGCTGAGATTAGCTCATTGCCATGACTATGGTGGTCCAATGGGAATGGAGAGAAGACAGGTGCTCTGTGGCTGAGCTTGTCAGTGTGCAGAATACAGTCCTGACTCGTGCGCCTGAGGCTGGTGTAGCCGTGTGAATGACCTATAGGAGCAGCTCTTGTGGGCGAAGCTGAGGGGGGGGGGGGGGGGGGGTGTTAAGGACATGTGTGGGAGGAGCTAGGGATGTTGTTTTGTTTTGTGGGAAAGGCTGAGAACTTGTGTGGGAGACACTGAAGATATGCATGGGTGAAGACTTGTGTGGATGAGGATGACTGTGGGAGGGGCTAACTGCTTGCACAGGAGGGGTTAATGAGTTTTATGGGAGGGGCTTGGGATTTGTGTGGGAGGGGCTTCACTCTCAACTTCTCCGTTGTGGCGATTGGCTATTTGCACAATGCCTTCAGGGGAATCACCAATCAGGTGGGCCCGTGTCTTTATGTCCCTGCTTTCCCCTCCCAGCCTGTCAGTCTGGGTGATGGAGTACTGCAGGGAAAGCCTCGTTTCTTTTTAACGTTGAAATTAGTTGTCGTTTGATTCATGGCCGCCTCAGTGCAACCCACCTGCTCCATTGGTTGAGGAGAAGATAAGGGAAATAAGCTGACAGCAGGTTATCTAATATTCCTGCCGCTGCATTTTCATATTGTAATGGAGTGAGGTGATGTCTGCTTCATTTCCCCCCAGAACTGTGCTTGCGTAAGGAGTAGTGTAGTATAGTATGGGTTAAGAATAAGGAACCGTAACCGTAAGGCAGGTGGTTCGGTCGATTCCCAGGTAGGACCGTGTTGTACCCCCATTGAGCAGTACTTTAACAGAATTTGCTTATATATATAATCCAGCTGTATGAATGGATACATGTAATAAGAAGTTGTGTAAGTCGCTCTGGATAAGAGCGTCTGCTAAATGCCTATAATGTAATGTAATGAGTAGGGGTTCCTAAATTCCTAACTTTCTACCTTCGACTGTTTATCTTTGGATTTTGGCGATATGGTTTGGACTGGAGGAAATATTCATAAGACTAATTTAATGTTCAGTTTTCAAGTGCTTGTCAGTGAACAGAAAATGTAGAGGGGAAAAAAATGGTTCTGTTCTTTAATTAATATTCATGAAGGAAAAGCCGGACATCCCTGAATACAAACGCGGGTCATTGTCATTATCCACTTTCATGCATTTTCCTTTTCTCGGGAAACGTGAGGGAACGTTTATGCATTTGATTTATCATTTGAGTGTTCAATCTTGGGAGCTGTGCAATATGCAAATCTGAAAGGAATCGCACAGAGTTTATCAGATTAATGGGAATGGCTTTAACAGGAAGGATTGTGGTCCGAGAGGAAACGGAGGATATTCCGCGCTTGGCTTCCATGAAATTCCAGTTGGGGAGATCTAAGGCTCTGATCCAGCTATTTAGCGGCTCTTTCCAGACAAATATTATTGTGATGTTGCAGTTTATCATGTCTTACTGACTTAGCCATAGCTTAGCTTACTGTATGTACTAGACTCAATGTTCATGACTTAGCCACAGCTTACTGTATGTACTAGACTCAATTTTTATGACTTAGCCACAGCTTACTGTATGTACTAGACTCAATGTTCATGACTTAGCCATAGCTTAGCTTACTGTATGTCCTAGACTCAATGTTCATGACTTAGCCACGGCTTACTGTATGTACTAGACTCAATGTTCATGACTTAGCCATAGCTTAGCTTACTGTATGTACTAGACTCAATGTTCATGACTTAGCCACAGCTTACTGTATGTACTAGACTCAATGTTCATGACTTAGCCACAGCTTACTGTATGTACTAGACTCAATGTTCATGACTTAGCCACAGCTTACTGTATGTACTAGACTCAATGTTCATGTCTATCGATAGCTTCTACGTTGTGATAGAACTTTACTTTATCTGACGTGTTTTGTAGTTGCTTCAACGGCCTTCGGTATGCACTTATTGTACGTCGCTTTGGATAAAAGCGTTTGCCAAACGAATTAAATGTAAAGTAAATACACCCCTGTACCATGTACCTGTTTTTAAAAAATATATATGACAGATCTGAGATAATTTAGTAGATTATAACACAAAGCTTAATGATGAGAACAGCCCGTTTGGACATTAGTACAGTAACAGTAAAATGAAGGTCTGTCATTTCTGCATTATTAACAATTCTACAGCTTCTGCATATCTCTGATAAAGAGGCGTCACGAAGAACAAGGTTCACAAATTTAGACATGTTTGATTTAAGTGCGGCTGTTCGACTGGCTTTTTCTGTGGAGGCACTAGTGAAGTGTGGAAACATGAACACGCATATTTAATGTACCATTTTTCATCCAATTTGTAAAATGGGATGCTGTTTGGTTTCTTTTGATGTTATTCATTTTTAAAAGTAGCATAATTTGTCAGGGCTTGGTTGTGCAGGGATGGTGGGGTGGGGAGTCACGCTTTTTTATTTAAAAAAAATGAATAAATAAATAGAAACTGAATCTTGGCAAACAAGCACCTGTGTCACGTTGCCAGCACGCTGTGTGTGCGGTCAAAGAGAGGACCGCGGCGGTAAACGGGAGCGCAGGAGAAGGGAAAACACGAAATGACGACCATCGTGAAATACGTGGTCCACCCTTCCACAGCCTCCCCCCCATTTCATCTCCTCCAGCTCCCCTTCCCACAATGCACCTCTGCATACCCAGATTACCTCACCGTTTACATACCGAAACCGACACCTCTGCTAAACCCTTTTTTTTTCTTCGTCTAGATGGGGTCCATTTTCTGAGCCCATTTTCTACTGTTTATTCTATTTATCATCCTCTTAGTGTACTCAGTGGTTGTCGAATGCAGTGAAATGTCAGTGATATAATCCAGAGGATGGTGCTGGGTGTGCTTTTTGCCTGTCATTGCCGTGAAATGGCCGCGGGGTGGGTTTTTTCCCCCCCAGCCGGCTATCTCTGGCGACTGCAGAGGGATAGCGGACAGGTTAGGGGCGGATAAGCAGAGCCGAAATGGAGAGAGGCTGAAAAAGGGACGTGCCACAGTCGCGCTGTCCCCCCCACTGAATACCAATGAGGGGGAGTGAAAGTGAGAAAACAAGGGTCGAGGGAAGGGCTTGTGCGACAAACGCTCACCTCTTTGGGGGGAGGGGGGGGGATGCTGGTTCCTGTCCAGTCGATTAACCTTGCAATGGAGGGAACAGCCCACCCCCACACACACACACTTTTTGAGGGGACATTTCAAAGAGCGAACAGTCCTTGCCGGCTTTATGAAGTGGGAAATACCGATATTGTACCTGAATTTTTTAGGCCCAGTACTAGAACTAGATTGATATTATTGATTCCAGGGTGTCGAGGACGTGCTATGTAGTTAGCACCAGGATAGGCGACAGAGGGTCCTCTGGGATGATTTCACACATCAACATTTTTTTATTAAAAAGAGCTCAAGGACACCTTTAGAAGGGAGATATCTAAGGAAATATCTGGCCTTGTTGTTTGGCAGTCTCCATTTTTGAAGGCCAGACGATTCCGGCTGGTAAGCCACTGTTGGGAATGATTCATGGTGTGACACTCAGAGATGGTGAAGTTAGGACATGGGGGCATAATTTGGGATTTTATGAGGACAGACAGTTTGGTCCTCATAAAACCTGAAATACATGCATAGAAGCTCTCACACATACACACTCTCTCTCTCCGTCACACACATGCCCATACAAACTCCAGTACACGCTATGATAAGGAATGAATGCTTGAACAGTTAGATTTAGTTTAATTAGTGTGTGCAAGAACACTTTTTTATTATTATTTTTTGTAATTCTTTTTTTTTAAACCACCACAAACCCAGTATGCAGTGTGCTGTAATGTAGTCGGATGTAAGAGAGCCCATTTCCCACAGGAATGAGCACAGGCATCCATCATTCCCAGCACAGCAGCCAGCAGTGAAGAGGGGGAGAGGGAAGAGCGGGGGGGGAGGGAGGAGGGAGTGGGGGGAGGCTGGATTTCTCAAGGGGAAGTTAAAGAGAGAGTGCTAACAAGATCATCAATTTTCCAATTTCTCGGCACGGGCTACCCTCTGAGACACATACATGCGTACGGATCCACGCTTTACACTGTGTGTTTGGTGGTGTGGGTGGGGTGAGTGAGGATGAGTGTGGGTGAGTGAGTGTCATTAGGCCGACAGCCTTGTGCTCTGCCCACTTCTCAGCCAAAGCTTTGATTGCCTATATCTACCTCTTAAAGAGTATCTTTTCTCTATTTCACAAAGCACATATATCCTATTGTTAAAAAAAATAAAAAAAATAAAAAATTTAATTAATCCGTACTATAATGTTTCACCAAAAAAGAGGCATTCAAACTGCGCAAATTAACGTTAGCCCTTTCACTTCAAACGGTTTCCCCCTTGCTGGCTCCGCCTTCATGCCTATGACACGCTACAGAATGGATCTATTGCCCCTCCCCCCAACTGTAGCTCCTCCCTTCTCCACATCTTATGTGCACTCTCCCACTCGAGCGCAATTCGCATATTTTCAAATTGTGAAGTGGGCGGAGACAGGACAAAAGCTGATGTTTATTACCCATTTAAATGAGGTTATGGCCAATGAGGAACTTGGCTCGCCTGTAGGACTACTTCATCAAACTAAGGTGATGTTTCCCGGCGATAAGCCATCTCCAAACTGTGCCAAGTAAGATGGGAATTGGAGCGTGTTTTTATCTGTGTTCCTCAGAATCCAACGGCTTTGTAGGTGTCGGGAGTTTCTTTTATCTTTGTGTGGGAAGTTCTTTCTCGCGCGTTAACGTGATAACTGCAACTGTGTCGTAAAGGTTTGCACGCTAACTCTGGATGCGTTATTAGAGAAAGCCCCCACAAATGCAGGAGTTTGTGTCCAGTAAACCATGGTCCCTGATCTCTCCTGCGCAGGCTCAAGGACTGCAGGAGTTGGTAACATCCTGTGGACGGTAGTGTTTGCAGTACCTAAGTGTGCTTTTGTGTGTACAGTAAACCATGGTCCCTGATCTCTCCTGCGCAGGCTCAAGGACTGCAGGAGTTGGTAACATCCTGTGGACGGTAGTGTTTGCAGTACCTAAGTGTGCTTTTGTGTGTACAGTAAACCATGGTCCCTGATCTCTCCTGCGCAGGCTCAAGGACTGCAGGAGTTGGTAACATCCTGTGGACGGTAGTGTTTGCAGTACCTAAGTGTGCTTTTGTGTGTACAGTAATACTCATGTGGTTTTATGTTCTCATCTCCCTAGACTCAGCTGACCTGACCTGACCTCAGAGGCCGCTGCTGTAACTGTCCGAAGAACTGAAAACGGGCGCAGGGTGAAACCGCTCTGCCGCGCGCGCCTGCTTTTGGGGCCCCCCCTCCCCCAAACCCAAGCCCCCACAGCCTCTTAGGTGTGTAACCCCTTCCCCCGTTCCAACGCAAAGAGAAGCTTCCCCCCGCTGCCCCCCCCCCCCTTTCCAAAATGGAGGACGGCTACAGAGACAGGACGGCGTTCATCAAGGGAGCGAAGGACATCGCCAAGGAGGTCAAACGTCAGGCGGCCAAGAAGGTAGGAAAGAGCGTGGACAAGGTGTCGGACGAGTACAGCAAGCGCTCGTACACCCGCTTCCAGGAGGACGACGACGACGACGACTACCCCGCGCAGGGCCAGCAGGACGCCGGTTATTCCCGCGGCGACGAGGCGGGCCACAGCGACTCCA
This sequence comes from Ilyophis sp. 1 JC-2022, assembly GCA_022702515.1. Lineage (NCBI taxonomy): Eukaryota > Metazoa > Chordata > Actinopteri > Anguilliformes > Synaphobranchidae > Ilyophis > Ilyophis sp. 1 JC-2022. Next base: position 64,625,328 of record CM040395.1, on the reverse strand, counting down.
CCGAGGGCCACGACGAGGACGACGAGATCTACGAGGGCGAGTACCAGGGCATCCCGCGTGCCGATTCCACCAAGGCGGATGGGGAGCTGGGGGGCGTGGCGGGGGCGGGCCAGGGCGTGGGCGGGGCCCAGTTCCGGGACTTGGGGGAGCTGGCGAGTGATCGGCGGAAGGACCAGGAGGAGCTGGCGCAGCAGTATGAGACCATCCTGCAGGAGTGCGGGCACGGTCGCTTCCAGTGGAGCCTCTACTTTGTGCTGGGTCTGGCGCTCATGGCCGACGGCGTGGAGATCTTCGTGGTGGGGTTCGTCCTGCCCAGCGCCGAGAAGGACATGTGCCTCTCCGAACCCAACAAAGGCATGCTGGGTAAGCACTGTCTCTCTCTAATTTTTTTTCTCTCTATTCTTCTTTTTCTCTCTCTCTTTTCCTCCTTTATCCATAACAAGATTTTCTCGTTTGTTCTGCTGCAGTCTGGTATAATGGTTTGGGAACTGGGCTTGTAACTCGAAGGTTGCTGGTTGGATTCCTAGCTGTGCCACTATCGCCATTCACTTGGGCAAGGTGCTAAACCTGAATTGCTTCAGTAAATATCAAATACTGATTTACTTTCTTACCAAAAATAAATTGAGACTACATAGTGTATATGCACAAATGTTCAGCACTTAATTATTCAGCCTCGTACCACCTCCATGAGGATAGAAGTGTGGAAAGAGTTTCAGCAGGAGGACTACAGCAGGACGACTACAGCAGGACTACCCTGTTCAGAATGTGTGCAACACGATTAGTAAGATTTACTAAATAAGCACATAATCCAATTTGACTTCCTAATATTAAAACCAAACAAAACGTATTGATGTATTCCATATTCATAGGCCCAGCAATCAACTAATCTCTGTGTGGATACTTAGCATGTTAGATTCTTGGTTTTTTGTGACATAACACCCTGCGCTTTGTGACATCACACCCTGCTCTTTGTGACATCACACACGTGTGTGACACTTCCAGGCTGGTAACTTAATGTGCTGGTATTCCGGAGGCTGATTCAGTGAATCTCCTGCTTTATCACCATAGTGATAAAAGTCACATTTCACAAGCGCTTTTCAATACTTGTTTAATATGAATGAAAGTGAGTCTGTGCTCACACAGCTGAGATGTGATTCTGCCGTGCTGTATAAAAGCAAGGCCTTCCCTAGTTGTAAACAAATCTAAAAGAAGATGAAGTTTGTCCATCTCTGGGGGCTGAAGCAACAGTAATATATTCCCTGTCTATTTTATCCTGGCAAGTGCAGCATTATTTCTGCAGTTCTATACTTAGGGTTTTGAGTGTAAATCTGGGGTGTTATAGCAGTGTTTTATGTGGGCAGATATTGGTTGATGGTAGTACGTCCTCGTATTGTTTTATAGAGATTCATGAACATATGACAGTTTTGATTGCATGTATGTCTGTGTGTGTGAGTGCATGTTAACATGCGTGCACGTGTGTGTATGTGTGTCGGGAAACAGCTGGCTTTGTGTGAATTACAGTCAGTCACCTTGAAATGCAGGTTTTGAGGTAGGGCTGCAAGTGAAGCCAGAAAATACCGCGTATGACTGACTGTAACAGCATTATCTTGCTGTTGAGCTCATTGGACTTGCCAACAAACCACAGCTTGATACAAGGCAATTCTGAAAGGAATGTTTGGCTTTCTCAGCATGGTTATGGTGAGTTGTGCATACTGGTCCTGAAGGTTACATTAGCTAGGCGGTGTTTGTAGGTAGACCACTGCATGTAGCAGGTAGGCCAGTGTGTTTTGTATTTCTATTTGCGTAGATAAGAAACTGCCTTCCACCCACTGAAAAGCACGGCCTTTACTTGGGGAGCGGAACGTGATGTGTTTTCCCTTTTATGACGTCATCACCAGCGGACTCGCGCGCATGTGTGAGTCAGGGGTCAAAGGTTGTTCTGCTCTGAATGCCTTCCTGTTGGGGATAATTACTGGCCAGACTTTTGATTGGGCTATCCCGCATCATGTGACGGGCGAGGGAGGAGCTCGCTGCTGGAATCGAGTATAAACAGGGGCTCTAACTGGCAGAGTGCATCATAAGCAAATCAATAGATCCAAAAACCAGCATGGCTCATTTGGAACCACTCGTTAGCGTTTCACGTCATTCGTAAGTGCTTCGGCTAACTTTCGTCTCATGTTTTTAGCGGGCAAAACATGTGTAAAACATTCGGTCGTGGTCGGGAGGCCTCCCGCTTGCAAAACGAGTCCATCCATTAACTAACGGAGGAGCTGGTGGAGGGTTGAGTTGAGGCCATGGTCTGGCTCATTGTGATTCGATGTCACAGCACGGTGAGGCAGAAAACTGTGCGTTTAGACTTCATGGAGAAGCCTGTGAATTGGAGTGTGGGATGGAGGTTGTGCTGGAAATTCAGATCAACTACGCTAGCGAGTGAGTGAGTGTGTGTGCTTTAGTATGCATGCATTATCCTTGGGGTGTTTCCGCATCAGTGCATAACCCAGGTGAATCGTTTTTGTGTGTGCGTGTATGTGAGTCTCTCTCCACTGTGCTGTCTCTCTCCACTGTGCTGTCTCTCTCCACTGTGCTGTCTCTCTCCACTGTGCTGTCTCTCTCTCCACTGTGCTGTCTCTCTCCACTGTGCTGTCTCTTTCTACACTGTGCTGTTTCTCTACACTGTGCTGTCTCTCTCTCCACTGTGCTGTCTCTCTCCACTGTGCTGTCTCTCTCCACTGTGCTGTCTCTCTCCCCACTGTGCTGTCTCTCTCCACTGTGCTGTCTCTTTCTACACTGTGCTGTTTCTCTACACTGTGCTGTCTCTTTCTACACTGTGCTGTCTCTCTCTCCACTGTGCTGTCTCTCTCTCCACTGTGCTGTCTCTCTCTCCACTGTGCTGTCTCTTTCTACACTGTGCTGTTTCTCTACACTGTGCTGTCTCTCTCTCCACTGTGCTGTCTCTCTCTACACTGTGCTTTCTGTCTACACTGTGCTGTCTCTCTCTCCACTGTGCTGTCTCTCTCTCCACTGTGCTGTCTCTCTCTACACTGTGCTGTCTCTCTCCACTGTGCTGTCTCTCTCGCCACTGTGCTGTCTCTCTACACTGTGCTGTCTCTTTCTACACTGTGCTGTCTCTTTCTACACTGTGCTGTGTCTCTACACTATGCTGTCTCTTTCTACACTGTGCTGTCTCTTTCTACACTGTGCTGTCTCTCTACACTGTGCTGTCTCTCTACACTGTGCTGTCTCTTTCTACACTGTGCTGTCTCTACACTGTGCTGTCTCTCTACACTGTGCTGTCTCTTTCTACACTGTGCTGTCTCTTTCTACACTGTGCTGTCTCTCTCTACACTGTCCTGTGTCTCTACACTGTGCTGTCTCTCTACACTGTGCTGTCTCTTTCTACACTGTGCTGTCTCTTTCTACACTGTGCTGCCTCTTTCTACACTGTGCTGTCGCTACACTGTGCTGTCTCTCTACACTGTGCTGTCTCTACACTGTGCTGTCTCTCTACACTGTGCTGTCTCTACACTGTGCTGTCTCTCTACACTGTGATGTCTCTACACTGTGCTGTCTCTCTACACTGTGCTGTCTCTACACTGTGCTGTCTCTACACTGTGCTGTCTCTCTACGCTGTGCTGTCTCTACACTGTGCTGTCTCTCTACACTGTGATGTCTCTACACTGTGCTGTCTCTCTACACTGTGCTGTCTCTACACTGTGCTGTCTCTCTACGCTGTGCTGTCTCTACACTGTGCTGTCTCTCTGCACTGTGCTGTCTCTCTACACTGTGCTGTCTCTACACTGTGCTGTCTCTACACTGTGCTGTCTCTCTACGCTGTGCTGTCTCTACACTGTGCTGTCTCTCTGCACTGTGATGTCTCTCTACACTGTGCTGTCTCTACACTGTGCTGTCTCTCTGCACTGTGCTGTCTCTCTACACTGTGCTGTCTCTACACTGTGCAGTTGTACAGTAAAGCTTGAAAAAAGCCCTAAAAATGAAGTGCATATAAAATAAGTAAATAAGTAATATAAGACGTGATCCGGGCTGGCCTGCGTGTGGAATGGGGAGCGCTCTGATGTGCATCGTTTCTGGGGGGAAAAAAAGAAGGCAGAGACCACAAAAAAACACCATTAATGTGGAACAGTGACATTATCTCTACACAGACAGACAGGAGAACAAATGGATGGACAGAGGCCCTCTCTCCTCTCCCCCTCTTTTTCTTCCCTCTCTCCTCTTTCTCCTGTTCCTCTGTCTCTTTCCTCTTCTTTCTCTCTCACTCTCCTTTCTCTCATCCCCCTCTCTCTCTATTTTTCTTTTTCCTGTCTTTCTCTCTCTCCCCTTCTCTTGCTCAATCTCCTGTTTCTCTGTCTCCTCTCACGACCTCTTCCCCACTCCCCCTCGCCATCACTCCTCTCTCTTTCTCTCTCTCTCACATGCAGAAAAGAAAGATAGAGCTATAAATAGCACCTCCATTCCCCCCCGCCCCCACACACAGCCTCCAGGGGTCTCAATGCTCTGTCACTGTGCAGGAACTCACTGATGCGAAACCTCATCCCAACCCCCCCCCCACTGTGCTCAGGCTCTATAGCCATGACTGTTCACTCCCCCACCTCCCCATCTTTCACCTCCCAACCTCCACACAGTGTGCAGTGCTGTAATCTCCATAACCTGCACCTCCTTCCCTGAGGCCCTGAGCCCTTCCACTCAGTCTCACAATGCTAACGGCGCCCAGCTCTCCCCTGCTCACACGAAGCTGCACCTGAGACTATTCGCTCCTCATTCATTCGCACCGTGGAAATCACAGTGGAGGAGCCTGTATGAAGGAACGTAGCACTTGAAATGTTGTTCTCTCATTCTGTTAAAAAAAACTAAAAAAACATGTTTTCTTGTTGGATTGGGTGCCATTACGTAGCCACACTCAAGCATGGCGTCTAAGCAGAACTCACTGAGTAAAGCCTGTTCTGTCCCACGATGCACCACAGCGCTAACCCCAGCTGGAGTCGTCTCCAACGGCAGCTATGTATTATAAATGTAAGCGCGTGGAGGAAAGCCGCGGGAGCATCTTTACTGCACATGTTACAGTTATTAACTGAACCTGTTGGAATCCACTGGAAATGAATGTGTGTGTAGTAACGCCTGTTTTACATCATCACGTTCACCACCTGTATCGTTGAACCGTTGGTCAGAGTAGCGCTGGTGTCGACCCTTCTCATCTCTGTAGCTCTGATATCAGATTATATACTGAGAGGATTAAGGTTCAGAACCAAGGACAGCTCCCAATGCAAGAAGGACTCTCTCCCTCGTTCACCCTCTCCCTTTCTCTCACCCCCACCCTCTCTCTTTCTCTCACCCCCCCTCTCTCTCTCTCACCCCCCCCTCTCTCTCTCTCTCTCTCTCTCTCTCTCTCACCCCCCCTCTCTCTCTTTCTCTCTCTCACACCCCCCCTCTCTCTCTCTCTCACCCCCCCCTCTCTCTCTCTCTCTCTCACCCCCCCTCTCTCTCTTTCTCTCTATCACCCCCCTCTCTGTTTCTGAGCTACAGGACGCTGTCACGCTACGGTTGTTTTTCAGGGGTTTTCCGCTGCTGTCTTGCGGGACATCTGCTGCCGGCGTTGTCCTTAGTCGCATGCTTAAGCGTAGGCCGTCTGAAGATTCATCAAACTGGAATATATTGGCTCCAGGGAGACGGAGGTTTTATTAAGGTTATGGATGCGGAACCGAGCGCTTATTCTCTCTATCTGATGTTCTCTCTTGATTGTTAGGTTTCCATCGGGATCCTGTATTGATTTCTTATTGGGTTTCTCTTGGCAGTGGAACTCACACTGGCTGTATATCTAAACACTGCTGCTGCTCACAGCGAGTGGGCTGAATCGTGTGTGGAGTGGGTGGTTGCGTGACGACTATTGGGCACGAGCATGTGCTGTTGCCGTGTGGACTCAATCCAGTCCAGCAAACGGATGCTTTATTGGCAGGGAAATCCGAAGGGCATCGCCAAAGAGACAGAGAATGTATATAAAATACAGAATCCAAAACTAACCTATATAATACTATAACACTGTTTTATATGCAAGATTAGTACATGAGTGAACATTCTGGTCTTTACAATAATATAATATTTTACCAAAATTATAATGTAAATAAAGCTGAATGTTTTTGCCATGTTTTCAAAGTCAGTGTTCTAGAACTCCATTGTTTTCAATTACCAGTAGTGATTGTTGCATCAAGGCGGCACGGTGGTGCAGTGGTTAGCACTGTCGCCTTACAGCAAGAAGGTACCGAGTTCGAATCCCGGCCGAGGGCCTTTCTGTGTGCATGTTTGCATGTTCTCCCCGTGTCAGCGTGGGTTTCCTCCGGGTACTCCGGTTTCCTCCCACAGTCCAAAAACATGCAGGTTAGGCTAATTGGAGACTCTAAATTGCCCATAGGTATGAATGAGTGAGTGAATGGTGTGAGTGCTCTGTGATGGATTGGCGGCCTGTCCAGGGTGTATTCCTGCCTCTCGCCCAATGCATGCTGGGATAGGCTCCAGCACCCCCCGTGACCCTGAATAGGAATAAGCGGGTTGATGGATGATGATGATTGTTGCATCATCATTAGAATGTTCAGCTCAGAACATTCTGATCTTTCACTTTAAAAGGGTAAGTACAACTGATAATTAGTGACTATGTAAACATATGGCTCAATAATGGCTTGTGCTGTTTCGTTATTCTCTGACAATGGGCTCTCTCCTCTCCTCTCTTGCCTGCTGCCCTCTCCTCTCTCCCCCTCTTCTTCTCCTTCATCTTCCCTCCTGCAGGTCTCATTGTGTACCTGGGAATGATGGTGGGGGCGTTTCTCTGGGGGGGGCTGGCCGACAGGATCGGCCGGCGGCAGTGCCTGCTCATCTCCCTCTCCATCAACAGTGTCTTTGCCTTCTTCTCCTCCTTCGTCCAGGGATACGGCACCTTCCTCTTCTGCCGCCTGCTGTCTGGCGTCGGGTACGAGCCCTATGGCGCCTTTCCCCTTTACGCTCACCAGTGGGCAATGGAGAGTCAATCCCTTTCAAAGTGTAAAACACTCCGCCACCAGAGGGCGATGGAGCTTCTCACTCCCTGTCAAAGTGTAAAATACTTGCATTAAGGCCCTCAGCCACCAGAGGGCGATGGAGAGTGTCACTCTATGTAAAGGCATATAACGCAAGGCCCTCCTGCCCCCAGCAAAGCCCAAGCCTAGAATGAATTGGAGAAGGGTGTTAGAAACAGCTTAAATCAATAGTCTTTAATTAGAATGTGCAATTCCACCGACCCCCTAATCATTATCTTCATTATCCTTCGTGTTTCTATAGAGCAGAGATGGCCAACTCTGGTCCTCGAGGGCCACAGTGTTTTTTGGATTCAATATTTAAGTGATTAGCCGATTAGCCGTCACCGATTGGCTAAAGAGTCCTCACGAGGCTTGTTTCACATAAAAGCTTAAATCGGCCCCATGCTTGTCAGAAAAATGTAGAAAGCTTCAGACATTCCTGTCAGCTCTTTCACTGCGCTGGTATAGAAGCAGATGTGATGGCCTTGTTGGATGCCCTGTCTCTACACTGCGAGTCATCCCATGTCGCTAACGCTAATGCTAATTCTGCACTTATTCTAAGGGGATAGCAGTGTGGCAAAGTTGTGGTTAAAAAAATCTGTCTATTACACAAGAAAGTTTTCCATTACACACACACTGTGAATCCCCAACCCATTTTTTAATTCCCTGAGCTAGGGAGCTCATTCACTGTTAATACATCCCTTGGTATCTTCAGAAAGCTCTTTATACAGTATATATATGAACTGAAGAGGATGACTCAGCAGTCAGTGGAAGCAGTGCATGCTGGGACAGAATAAATTGGGGTGAGAGAGTGGGTGGTGTAGGGTAGGGGATTCACAGTGAATGCTCTCTCTTAGAAAAGCAGAAAAGAAAGTAAAGTTTTTTTTCCGCTTTTTCTCCTGCTCCACTCTTTCTGTCCATCTCTAACCTCTCACTCGCCTCTTCTGCTCATTCCCTCTCTCCCTCCATCTCTCTCTCTTCCCCTCCCTCCCTCTTCTTCACTCTTCTCACTACCTCATCTCTTTCTCTATCTCTCCCTCCCCCCTCCCTCTCCCCCCTCCCTCTCTCTCCCCCCTCCCTCCCTCTCCCTCCCCCTCTCTCTTCCTCCCTCTCTCCCCAGTATCGGCGGCTCCATCCCTATCGTATTCTCGTATTACTCAGAGTTCCTGGCGCAGGAGAAACGAGGCGAGCACCTCAGCTGGCTCTGTATGTTCTGGATGATTGGCGGTATCTACGCCGCGGCCATGGCCTGGGCCATTATCCCCCATTACGGTGAGCCCATCACCGTTACCATTACTGTTACCCTCACGTTACTGTTACCACCACCATTACTGTTACCCTCAGGTTACTGTTACCACAACCATTACTGTTACCCTCCCATGTTACTGTTACCACCACCATTACTGTTACCCTCAGGTTACTGTTACCGCCACCATTACTGTTACCCTCAGGTTACTGTTACCACCACCATTACTGTTACCCTCACGTTACTGTTACCGCCACCATTACTGTTACCCTCACGTTACTGTTACTGCCACCATTACTGTTACCCTCAGGTTACTGTTACCACCACCATTACTGTTACCCTCAGGTTACTGTTACCACCACCATTACTGTTACCCTCACGTTACTGTTACCGCCACCATTACTGTTACCCTCACGTTACTGTTACCACCACCATTACTGTTACCCTCAGGTTACTGTTACCACCACCATTACTGTTACCCTCACGTTACTGTTACCACCACCATTACTGTTACCCTCACGTTACTGTTACCACCACCATTACTGTTACCACCACCATTACTGTTACCCTCAGGTTACTGTTACCACCACCATTACTGTTACCCTCAGGTTACTGTTACCACCACCATTACTGTTACCCTCACGTTACTGTTACCACCACCATTACTGTTACCCTCACGTTACTGTTACCACCACCATTACTGTTACCCTCAGGTTACTATTACCACCACCATTACTGTTACCCTCACGTTACTGTTACCACCACCATTACTGTTACCACCACCATTACTGTTACCCTCAGGTTACTGTTACCACCACCATTACTGTTACCCTCATGTTACTGTTACCGCCACCATTACTGTTACCCTCAGGTTACTGTTACCGCCACCATTACTGTTATCCTCACGTTACTGTTACCACCACCATTACTGTTACCCTCACGTTACTGTTACCACCACCATTACTGTTACCCTCACGTTACTGTTACCACCACCATTACTGTTACCCTCAGGTTACTGTTACCCTCAGGTTACTGTTACCACCACCATTACTGTTACCCTCAGGTTACTGTTACCACCACCATTACTGTTACCCTCAGGTTACTGTTACCGCCACCATTACTGTTACCCTCAGGTTACTGTTACCGCCACCGTTACTGTTACCGCCACTATTACCATTACCATGTAACCACACTATTACTATAACTGTTGCTATCACCTTTAGCATCACCATTGCTGCCCCCTGTAGCTCCTGGCCTCTCATCTCTCTCTTTATCCTTTATCCTATCTCCTTCTTCAGGCTGGAGTTTTCAGATGGGCTCAGCCTACCAGTTCCACAGCTGGAGGGTGTTTGTGCTGGTGTGCGCCTTCCCCTCTGTGGCGGCCATTGCGGCTCTGAACACCATGCCCGAGAGCCCCCGCTTCTACCTGGAGGTCAGCACTGACGCTGTAACTGCCTGAGCCGTAATGTCTGCCGGCTGAAAATTCCTCCCACGTCCCAGAGACACAGAGGCGTCCGCCCAAACTCTCCGCCTTCAAGAAGGCCGCTTAAAAATAAATCTTCAATTAATTAGTCTTCATGAATAATTAATTTTATCCCCAAATGTTATTTTTTTAGCCTGACATATTGCATTAAAGACTGCCTCCCAGCCCGCTGGTCGGAGGAGCCGCGATATGGCGGCTGATTTCAGCTCTATCTGAGGTCCTAATTACCCAGACTAATGTAGCTTAATTGGGTGTCTTGTATTCCTCCTGCAGTGACTACCTCTGCTTCAGAACCCTGTAATTAGTGTGTTTTTCCCCCGCTATTCGGCTCGGGAACTTCCTCTCCGTCCCTGGCTTGGGAACGGATCCGCGACCAGGTCTCTCTATAACGGGGTGTTGTGCGTAAGAGCGCCACATCACAATGGCCAAGGCCTTTTACCCTCAGTCACACCGCCATGCCGCCACGGAGTCTTCTAAAGGGAAAGGTGCTATTCAGTAGCAACCAAAGCTATTTAATGGAGTAATTCAGTGCTCTTTCACTATCGTATCCATGGCTCTCTTTTACTGTAGTACGATGACGTGACTTTATTTATTCACTTTTTATTAAATGGCCATTTTTCTTTAAGATGACTTGGCAGATTTAATTTAATCCTGAAGCGGTGATCGCCGGCAGTGTGACGCATTGTCAAGGGATGAGGGGGCAGTTTGAGCGACGGAGTGAAAGCCTGCTGGTTCCGCGCACACCATGTAAAGCAGATGTAGTACTGCAGTGGCACAGAGCTCCGCACGTGTGTGGCACAGAGCTCCGCAGGTGTGTGGCACATTGAGGTGAAACAGCAGCTGCAGGTGAGGCTGTGATTCTCTCTGGCGCAGTGTTCGACCCACCTGCAAATATGACGGCGCTTTTACCGCTCAGATACGAGTGAAAAAGAGGATTTAAGGCCTTTTTTTGTTTGTTTGCGTTAAGCTTCAGGGTAATGCTGCTAGAATGTGGTGTGTGTATGTGTGTGTGTATGTGTGTGTCTGTGTGTGTATGTGTGTGTCTGTGTGTGTGTGTGTGTGTATGTGTGTGTATGTGTGTGTATGTGTGTGTGTGTATGTGCCGGCGTGTGGAAGAGAGAGGCACTCCTGTATAAGAGCTTACCACACCCTTTCGCTCTGCCCTTTGTAGAATGGGAAGCACGACGAGGGCTGGATGATCCTGAAGCAGGTCCATGACACCAACATGAGGGCCAAGGGCTATCCTGAGAGAGTCTTCTCTGTGAGTACCCCCAAAGCTACTGTGATAGATTATTTTTATATGACACTACCCCTGGCCAGCACAGTGCTTTCACATGCATATTTATGAAGCAGCTTGGACGTTTGTTTGGCAGGTTACTCCACCAGATGGAATATCTGTCACAATTTCTTACACGACCAGCAAATAGATTGGCTGGCTTAGGAGCTAGCTGTCAGCATCATTATATTGTTTGCCTTGTGCCCGCATATTGCTTTGAATGTCCATGAAGGTATTCATATATCAATGCATGTGCAGTAAGCTCCCTGACGAACTACAACAGTGGTCCCCCAACCCTGTTCCTGGAGATCTACCATCCTGTAGGTTTTCATTTCAACACTAACTTGGCACACCTGATTCTAGAAATGAGCAGCTCAACTAGATCTCTCGCCGTTGAATGAGGTGTGTTTGTTAGGGTTTGAGTGAAAACCTACAAGATGGTAGATCTCCAGGAACAGGGTTGGGGACCACTGGACTACACCATTGTTGCATTATGTAATATCTATCTTGACTTTTTCACCACCATCTTTGCTCAAACACCCCCCCCCCCCCCAACAGGTGACCACGATTAAGACAGTGAAACAGATGGACGATCTGGTGGATATGGGTGGGGACTCGGCGGCATGGCACCAGCGCTGGAAGATGAAGCTCATCAGCCTGTTTCAGCAGGTACGCCTTCCCCCGAAAACCAGCGGCGCGCTAGCATTTCACACAGGAAGTGATGTCATGGACCCTGGAATCATAACGGGAATGCAAGCTGAGGGGTGCGGGGCATGTGAGCGTTTAATACAGGAAATGATGTAATTGACCTTGGAATCAGAGCAGGAGAATGCAAGCTGAGGGGTGCGGGGCGTGTGAGCGTTTATCGCAGGAAGTGATGTCATCAGCCTCTAGAGCCATAACAGGAGTCTGATTAGTTTTCCATAGTGAGGTGTAGCAGGGGTGGGGCTCCACTGTGGGTTTCGAACTCGGATCCTTGCTGGCAACTCTGCACAATAAAGGATACAATTAACCCACTAAGCTAAAGACCCCCCCCAGTCAAGGGAACCAATCACAGCTTCACAGCTCTGAAGCTCCTGACAGAGCATTCGCTGAGTGGGCTTAATGATATAATGTGATATAGCTGAATTATTCCAATCGGCAATGATTACCCCCGAGTCACTGCCGGCACAAATCATATTCTTTCAACTCCCTTGGGATTGATGGTCGTAATCAACAGCGTGCGCGGTGGACTTTGATCAGACAGCCTGAGGCAGGATGAAATCAGTGAGGGATGCCCTCAAGGCCAGCTCTAGACGCCGCTAAGATGAAACTCTCACAAGGCAAATGCAGTCAAACCAACAGACTGTTCAGCTGTCTCCACTTGGCTGGTTTCACCGTTTTTAATGGACTCTCTGTGTCCTGAGATTCGGCCAGGAAGGCTGCCAAAATCAAACCGTATGGACTTTTAGGAGCGTCACCACGGTGTCGGAGCGCGCGCTGGAAAACATGTCGTTACGAACACCGTCGTTGGGGAACCCGCGGGGAAAAGCCGTGCTTACGATCCGACTTTACTGCCGCGTAGGGCCCGGAGGACAGAGATGTGTGGGAGGGAATTCTGGAGGGAAGGAATTATTTTTCAAACCGCAACCGATTTAAGACACTTAAATGTAAATTGAGTGAAACATGAGAGCAGAACTAAAACGGGGTCTCTGGCGACTTGGTTGCTTAGTAGAGGCGTTCTAACTGGCAAAGCAGGGGCTGGTCCCTTTGGCGTAGAGCGGTGGTTCGCAAACCTGTGGACCAAGATTCACTGGTGCATTGTGGGAGGGATTGAGTTGGATCAGATAAAAAAAAATGTATACATATGCAGTATGTAATGTTGCATGTTATACTTTTAACTGACATTCAGAGCAGTCAAAGTAAACATTCCACTCCTTACTTGCGCTGCACTTAGTTAGATTGTCCTTCTGAAAGCATTTAGCGGAAGCTCTTACACCAGAGCAATTTCCACAGCTCATTTTCTTTTACATACAATCCCATTTATACAGCTGGATATTTTACTGAATAGAGTTCAGATTAAACGCCTTTGCTCACAGGCCCAGTGGCAGTGCCCCAACTGGGAATCAAACCCGGAGCCTTGGTGTTGTGAGCCCAGTTTTCTAACCGCTATACTGCACTGCCACTCTGGGCACAGCTGTTCCATATTTGACTGTACGCCAGGCTACATTTTAATAAGTGTCTGTTCAGAGAGAGTGTATACTCTCATTAAGTGTGCAGTGGGCTCGGACAGTATAGGGAAGCGCAGGCCTGTCTGTTCGTTGCAGGTTATTTCATTAACTGAGTGTGACGGACAGTCTGAAACAGCAGGACTTGCGGTAATTGGTCTTTTTTTAGCGCACCAGGAAGTACTGCGGGAGGGATGTAAGTTGGACAGAGTTGTGTAGGTTAATGCTGTATTAGCCGCCCCTAACAACGGGCCGCGCGCCCACGGCCTGTCGGCTGTCACCGATGCTTTGCTAGTCTCAGTATCCAGACGGGCGGATCTCCAGAAGTCTCGAGACGCTCTCTCCTTAGGGCCAGGGAACAGCGGGAGCGTTTTCCCGTATGAATCGCTACATGCGCCTTAGACCAGGGATACTCAAATCTGGCCCTTCAAGGACCTGTAATACTGTTGGATTTCATTCCTCCCCTCCAATCAGGTACTGATTTAAACCTGGGACACCAGGTGAGTTAAAGCTCTGGCCAATCAGTGGCTTTAATCGATCAATTAACTGTCAGGTAGAAAAAGGAAACCAGCAGCACTACTGGCCTCCTGGTCCAGATTTGAGTATCTCTGCCTTAGACGCACCTTCACTGGAAGTGATTGCTTGGAACATATTGGTTATGTCCCTAAATAGGCAGGATTATCACCCTGAAATACTCTGCTTTCACCAAGTTTAGTAGAGAGGTTTAAACCTGGCAGGCAAGGCTAGGGATATCCTAATAACCCTTCTCATTTCTGAGAGTAAATGGTTATGTTCCAGAGAATGATTGTGCATTTTGTGACGCTCCCTTACAGGTGAAGAGTAACTTCCTGGCCTGAGAATGATTGTGCATTTGTTGATGCGCCCTTACAGGTGAAGAGTAACTTCCTGGCCTGAGAATGATTGTGCATTTGGTGACGCTCCCTTACAGGTGAAGAGTAACTTCCTGGCCTGAGAATGATTGTGCATTTGGTGACGCTCCCTTACAGGTGAAGAGTAACTTCCTGGCCTGAGAATGATTGTGCATTTGTTGACGCGCCCTTACAGGTGAAGAGTAACTTCCTGGCCTGAGAATGATTGTGCATTTGGTGACGCTCCCTTACAGGTGAAGAGTAACTTCCTGGCCTGAGAATGATTGTGCATTTGGTGACGCTCCCTTACAGGTGAAGAGTAACTTCCTGGCCTGAGAATGATTGTGTATTTGGTGATGCTCCCTTACAGGTGAAGAGTAACTTCCTGGCCTGAGAATGATTGTGCATTTGGTGACGCTCCCTTACAGGTGAAGAGTAACTTCCTGGCCTGAGAATGATTGTGCATTTGGTGACGCTCCCTTACAGGTGAAGAGTAACTTCCTGGCCTGAGAATGATTGTGCATTTGGTGACGCTCCCTTACAGGTGAAGAGTAACTTCCTGGCCTGAGAATGATTGTGCATTTGGTGACGCTCCCTTACAGGTGAAGAGTAACTTCCTGGCCTGCTTCTCCCCTGAGTACCGCCGCACTACACTGATGATGATGGCTGTGTGGTTCACCATGTCCTTCAGGTGAGAGGGAGAGAGGAGAGGGGAGAGTGGGGAGGGTGAGAAAGGGAAAGAAAGAGGGGGAGGGAGAGATACAAAGAGAGAGAGAGCTCTGCCTCCTCTCTAACCTAATCTAACTGACTTTCTGCAGAGAACTCATGCAATTTCACCTGTAAATGTTGTATATTATTTTATATTCTGTAATGCATGTAGTATCATCCGTTAGAGGTTGTGATACCATCGACCTTAGCAGCTGTGGGACAGCGGCCAGCTCTCAGGCAATATCTGCTCTCCCCAGTCCTCTCACGAATGAGGCTGTTAGCGACACCCCCCCCCTAATCTTCTCACCCCCCTCTCAGTTACTACGGGCTGACCGTGTGGTTCCCGGACATGATTAAGTACTTGCAGAAGCAGGAGTACGCCTCGCGCACCAAGGTCTTCACCAAGGAGCGTGTAGAGCACGTCACCTTCAACTTCACCCTGGAGAACCAGATGCATCGCAACGGCCAGTACTTCAACGACAAGTAAGCCCCGCCCACCTGCCCCTGGCTCCGCCCCCAAGACAGAACGGGGAGGGACACTTCTGTTGCACATTTCCCAGGGCTGTTTCTTAAAGAAACGGTAAAGTTTTCCAGCTGGTGCTGTGTCAATAAAATGTTAATTATTCTTATTATTATTGTTGCGTATTTGCTATTTGAGCACGTGAAGAAATGTGAAATTATTTTAACAAGTGCTGGTTTACGTCTGAGTGGGCGTGGTCTGCTCTCTCCTGAAGGTTCATTAATATGAAGATGAAGTCTATGGTGTTCGAGGACTCCGTGTTTGAGGAGTGCTACTTTGAGGACATCACAACCAGCAACACCTTCTTCAAGAACTGCACCTTCATCTCCACCCTCTTTTACAACACAGGTGAGACATGCGCATTACTTATGTATCATACACGCATGTGCGTGTGCGTGAGACACAACCTCAGACATCAAAAATGGACATTGTATTTTTCCTGGAAAAAACGCTCTAGCTGTGGTGCCACTGGTGCACAGAATGTAGTCTAATGGTTAAGGAACTGGGCTTGTAACCGAAAGGTTGCAGGTTTGATTCCCAGGTAGAACACTGCCGTTGTACCCTTGAGCAAGGTACTTAACCTGAATTGCTTTAGTATATATCCAGCTGTAGAAATGGATGCTGTGTAAGTCGCTCTGGATAAGAGTAATGTAATGTAACTGACATTTAACTGACGTCATTCAGGTACCAGCTAACATGGCCGACCAAACACTGGGGCCTTTTAGAATCACTCTGTGTGTTCAGATTGATATTGCCGCACAGTGAATCCGATGGCCTCTTCGGGTGAATAATGAAAACTCTCTCCAGATGAATGAACTTCGATTGAGACATTGCCATTGATTTTCACCATAATCTCTTTTTTTCTCTTTCTCTCATTCCCTCTCTCTCTCTCTCTCAGATCTTTTTAAGTACAGGTTCATTAACAGTAAACTGATAAACAGCACCTTCCTACACAATAAAGAAGGCTGCATGCTGGACTTCAGCGACGACAACAACGCCTACATGATCTACTTCATCAGCTTACTCGGCACACTGGCTGTGTTACCCGGCAACATCGTGTCCGCCCTGCTCATGGACAAGATAGGACGCCTGAAGATGCTAGGTAAGAGACCCTCTGACACATGACCTTTGACCCGCCCATAATTGAGTGACTTCCTTCATAATTGAAGGACTTCTTCTTAGTCCACTGGTCTCTGTTTTTTTAATTTTTTTTAAAGGTCGCATATATTCTTTTTAGTGGGATATCAGAAACGTTATTAAATATTGATTAAAAGACACCGCACCAGTGCGTTTAGTCGAACATCTTTCAACTCTTCATTCTACAAGCCTCATGCCTGATTTAGCACACTTTTATTTATTTTTTTGAAATTGCTTTTTGTACAATGAGTTATTGAGTAATAATTCTGCCATGGGCAGAATGTTTAATTCATGCCTGGTGTGAATGATTGAATGTGTTTCTCTTCTGGCAGTGGGCAATTAGTAATGTTCCAGCTGTCAATCAGTTTACCTTACTGGAGTCAGATCGTTACAGGAGAGAAGTCTGCTGTCAGTCATTTCACACTGGTCACACCTCTGTCGCTTCTCTTTTTCCTCACTCTCTCCATCCG
This sequence comes from Ilyophis sp. 1 JC-2022, assembly GCA_022702515.1. Classification (NCBI taxonomy): domain Eukaryota; kingdom Metazoa; phylum Chordata; class Actinopteri; order Anguilliformes; family Synaphobranchidae; genus Ilyophis; species Ilyophis sp. 1 JC-2022. The sequence continues at coordinate 64,608,354 of CM040395.1, read as the reverse complement.
CTCTATTTCTTCCCTCTCTCTCCCTCTCTTTTTCTTTACCCCTCTATCTTTCTCCCTCTCTCTATTCCTTCCCCTCCCTCTCCCTCTTTCTGTCTTTTCCCTCCTCCTCTCTCTCCACAGCGGGCTCCAGTGTGATGTCGTGCGTCAGCTGTTTCTTCCTGTCGTTCGGCAACAGTGAGTCCGCCATGATCGCCCTCCTCTGCCTGTTTGGCGGTATCAGCATCGCCTCCTGGAATGCCCTGGACGTGCTGACGGTGGAGCTGTACCCCTCCGACAAACGGTAAAACCCCCCACAGCCCGCCAAGGCTCTGCCAACTCAAATCCAATTTATAATCACGCTAATAATACCACTATTTCATAACGCCTCGCATACCAGGCTTATACCTTTCCACCATGAGCGTAGTGAAAGCACTGCTGCTCAGAGCAGTAAACCCGCCCAGTTTAACATAGCTAATATTTTTTAACCAATCATCAACTGTGGCAATTCAAACCAGTGATTCAAATGCAAACTGATTTATGCGTTTCTTACCTGTGATGCAACAGCTCATCTCTCTCTCTCTATCCCTTCTCTCTCACCCTCTCCCTGTTTTCTCTCCCCATCTCTCTTTCTCTACCCCTCTCCCTCCTTTCCCTCTCTCTCTCCTTCCCTCAGGACTACTGCGTTCGGGTTCCTGAACGCTCTGTGCAAGCTGGCCGCGGTCCTGGGCATCAGTATCTTCCAGTCCTTCGTGGGCATCACCAAGGCCGTGCCAATCCTCTTCGCCTCGGGCGCTCTGGCGGCCGGCAGCTTCCTGGCGCTCAAGCTGCCGGAGACCAGGGGCCAGGTGCTGCAGTAGCGGGCCACCGCCACCAGAGGGCAGCAGAGTGGAGCCCCGAGCGACCACACTGTGACTCGTGCCGACATCCAGTCCCCTTTTTCTTCTTCTCAACCACACCCACCTACCCAACCAACCCGCGGACTCATAGCACCAGGTGACAAAAAAGGGTCGACGCATCAAACTCTGCCCTCACATTACCAACGGCAACTGCATTCATCTGCTTCAAAATGGTGCACCGTTACCATGGAAACCCTAATTAGTTTCGCTTTTATTGTTGGCGAAGGTTCTCTTCCCATTACGTGCTGAATTCAGCCAATTGATCTAATTAATTGCGTAACACAGATTACTTAGGGCAAGATATTACGGTTACTTTGGGAATTCTGTTGCATCTGGCGCGACACTTCATGAAAATTTGTTTTTTCTGTTTCTTATTCTTTCCAAATATTCTTACCCTGCCGGACCCGCGGTTCCGACCCCCTACAGCAGTTTTCCCTTAATAAGCAGTCTGTCTGTTTTCCGTCTGTAAATTTTTAATGAAGAGGAGTTTACGTAAGTTTACATAATTTAACACCAGTCTCCATGGTTACGGGCCAGTTTCCCTTTTTTTGCGTGTGCACGGTGTCCCCCTTAGAGTATCCAAAAGAACCGAGCTATCTGTTTCAAATAAACAAACAAACAAGCAAACAAACATGCAAAAACGACAAAAAACAAACGAACAAAGCGCCTACTGTCACTTGTCTTTGGGGATTATTGGGTGGGGGGGGGTTTGGTGGCCTTAACTTTGAGCCATGCTGAATTTGAGCTTCTTTCCTCTGTCTCTCCACACACACCCTGTAACTCAAAACCCAGAAGCTGAACTACCTTAAATAAATTCACACCCATCTCTGAGGCAGGCTTCACCCACAGCCCTTTCCTCTAAGGCTCCAGATAGCCAGAGTCTCCCCTTCTCTCTCTCTCTCCATCAATGCGGTTTTGTGAGGGTGCTTAACCCAAATCGGAGGTATTGCCAGTATACCGTTTTTTTCGGCAGTCTTACTACCCTACAAAAATCATGATCCGATGGCATTTATTGGAATTTAATTTATTATGAATATTAATTTATTGACTATATGCGCAGTGTAACGATAGTGCAACTATCTTGTGATTGGGTTTGTTGCCATGGTAACTGGCTCTGTTATAGGCCAGGCCTACTCGTTTTGTCTATTGGTATGAGTTTATGGGCAGCATGAAATGACAGGATCTTTAGGGTCAGGGTCCAATCCTGTTCACCCGCACCATTCCCAAACTTCACCGTCATTCCCAAACTTCACCGTCATTCCCAAAGAAACTGCACAGATCCTATGTGTCTATTAGACTACATCTAACCGCCACTAAAACTGCCATTTGATAGACCTAGATTCTAGAACATTCCAGCTTTACTTACTTAGGTTGGGAATTATGGGGTGGGACAGCCATTAGTCAGTTAAATCTATTAGTAGACAGCCATTGGACAGTTCAGTCCCCCCCCCCCCGTTTCTGCCTTTAATGGTACCACAAACGCAGAGGACATTAACCCCCCTTAAGGGATTGGGATTGGAGACGTGCAATCCCTAATCCCAAAATTAGCATGCAATCCCTAATCCCAAAGTTAGGTCACTTCTTGCTTTTGTTTGTTTGAGGGAGCACACATTTTTAGAATAAAAACTAACCGTAAACTGTTAAAAATGTGAAACCACCTCAGCTTCCGCCTTAATTCTGTCTCTCTCTTTTACAATACCACTACGCGCACACACACACACACACCCCAGAACAGCTCATTTCTTGAGCAGACCAAAGCCAAGGCGGCTGAGCTCAGAGAGCCCAGACTTGGTAGCAGCACACAAGCGTTTTGTTATCTGAAACGCTGCCCAACCTCACAGGGGCGTGAGCGAGACAGAGCCGGGAGCGTCTTCAGCTTTTAATATTGTTTTATTTTGTGTCGGCTGTAGCCGTTGCAGGACCGATATCCGGTTACGCGCAGTTTACGCACTTAATGGGGAATCTGGCAGTTAGGCACCCACACGCAAAGTCCCAGAACTCCTCACCTCCCTCTCTCCTTTAACTCCGCCCCCTTCTACAGTCCCTGCCTCATATTTCACAGAATTCAGTTGAATATGTGGCAGTTAAAACATTTTCTGTAGCCTTTTTTGGGTTGTAGTCAGGTGTTCGGTGTGGGTATTCTAATGTTAAAACACAGATTTGTGACCAACACCCACATAAGCCAAACCCCCAAAATTACAATGACCCCCTCCCCCCCAGCTGTGTTTTCAAGCTGACAAAAGGTAACCAATAGCAACGGATTACATACAACAAAGCACAAGACAGTTGGGACAAATACAGCCAATGTCATTTATTTTCTTTTGAAAATAGTGTACAAAATAATATATATAAATACCCATTTAAAAGAAACAGGAAACACAAAGTCTGTGTAAAATAAATTATAATAAAACATCGCTTTAGCTATTTACAAAAGGATTATGAACATAAATACAGAAAATAATGACTAAATAAAAGGTTCCATTTTAGTTCCTGTAACACAGTAGCAAGACTATTAGTTTGAGATAGTTTTACATATGATATATGTATATATATTTTGATTTATTTATTTATTGATGGTGGGTTAAAATGTATGTTTTAAAACAAAAATCTATTTTATGGATATGCAGTGACTGCGTATGTTTTTGTCCTTATTGTCTTTCATGTTTTTGCCAAGAAACTGCAGTCAGCAACATGTGAATATGTGAGGATCTGTGCGTGTGCGTGCGCATGTGTGTTTACGTGCGTCACAGAGTATGTGTGTATGTGTTTGCGTGTATGTTGAATGTGTACATTATTATTATTAATGTATACTGATTTTACATTTTTTTAAAATGGTAATGCAGGTTTGATCGGACTGTTGCTTGTTTAGCGGAGAAAATGAAGTAAAAACCATTTTACTTATAAAGTTGTGATGAGATCTGAAATCTGACACAGAGAAACAAAGTGCAGGGTTATTTGAGAGCTCTCATTGGCTATTCTCACAGGTAATCACTCTACAGGAGTATTTTTTTTTTATATAAAATAATCACACCTGTGTGTGTGCGTGTGTGCGTATGCGCGCGTGTGTGTGTGTGTGCGCCTATAGGATTGCAGGGTAATTACGAAATAAGGGGTTGGTAAAATTAATAAGAAACATCAAACCCTGTTGCATGTGGATAGCAGCTGAGCTTGTCTAAAAATATCTAATATTTGGGCTGCATTGCTGCGGGAGAAGCAAGAGAACATTCCTGTACAGGAGTGTTATAAACTACTGGTAGTTAGGCCCATCACGAGGACTCAACAACCAATCAGAACCCTCACTTGCACCTGCACTTATCGTCTCTGTGGTACTACTCTTCATTTAAAAGCACACCCAGGTCAATGCAGCGACACAAAATACAAAATACTACATATACAGCTCTGTACGTGTTTTAAATTTATTTATTTTTTGTTGGTTTTTAAATTTGTGACGGGGAAAAGCAAGATGTGGTTAAGATGTGGTTATGTTTGGTTTCCTGGGTTGAGCTGGGGCTGGTTGTTGCAGACGTGGTCCTCACTGATGGCTTATGGGTAGATTCCACACAAGGCAGACAGGCATGGCGCTCACTCTCATGCTTTACCTGTACAGTGCCAAATTTGTGTTCTCTTGTGCCTGTTCGGGCCTCCCTCCCAGAATCCCTATTTGGGTTGGTGGCCCTAAAAAACAAATGTTGTTGTGGCCCCAAAAAAATGAGTTGTGTGACCCAGGGATGTTTTTGCCCCGTAAACGACTGCCCTGTTTATGCCAGCAGTCGGCTTTGCTCACTCCACAATGTCATAAAGAATGCCATACAGCTACCTGTCGAGCATCACACCAAATGCATGAGGAAACAGATTCCAAAAAATATAAGTTTACCTAGAGATGTAAGGTCATATCCATAAAATTTAACAAAAGGAAAAAAACAAACTTTAAATGACACAGTATCCCACAAATGGCTTAATATGACTAAATAATTACACTAAAGGAACAGACTTTGATTCTTAGACACACTAACCTTTCGTAGTGTGGTGGAAAGCAGGGTTTGTTTTCGCCAAACTGCCTTATACTTAATCGTTCTTAACCCTTTAAGGCGTAAGATCACAAATATGTGATTAGAATGTTCTTGACTGAACATTCTAATGCCGATGTAACAATCACTACTGGTAACTGGAGAGCAATGGAGTTATATAACACTGGCTGTTTTTGAAAAAACATTCCATAAAACCTTCTCTTTAAAGGGTTAGTATTGGAGGCAGGAACATGGTACACGTCCTCACAAACCACAAGTCGACACAACAGGTGGCAAACAAGCACAGAGACCGTTTTAAGCGTCGACAAGCACACACTGTCCCCGGTTTCACCACCAACACAACCAAAGGGCTCTGAATCGGCCAATGTCCTTCGTTAAGAAAACTAACAGCGATCCAAAAATGTTCAGGCTAACCGAACGCTTGTTTCCTGCGCACATTGGCAATGAAATTATCACAAAGGTTACTGTAGTGACCGATAGCTAGCGTTAACTAACTGACTCTGTGGTTGCTATAGGTAACGCTCGGCATCATAAACTTTAGGCCTGCTTGTTTCAATGAGGGCTGTTAAAATAGGGTTAAGACACACTCTGGTGTATCCACATGCTGCTACCAGAGGTAAATATTTTTAATTCATCTTATTATTATGTGTCACCAGCACACTGATATCACGCAGTCTGTCTTCACCGCACTTTTAACAACCCCTGGCTGTTTTCAGACGAGAGCACAATTCCTCATGAGCCAGTGCTGCCATGGCGACAGCCAGCCCTCCCAACCAACTTGTCACAGATGGTGTAGTGACAATCAGTATGCGTGTTGTGTGTGATGTGTGCGTCGTTGTGAATTTGCCAAATATTTTTCTACTTCTTTGTTTCTGTCCTCTGTTCCCTTCTTCCGAAACAAAACAAAACAAAAAAACAACAACATATCTACGGGATTGCAAATGAGAATTAAAATAATGCAATAGCTGTTGTCGACGATGTGACGTCCTCTAAAGGTATTGAGCTGGGAGCGGAGCTCTTTTCAGTGAACAAACCTGGCGAACGAGCCGTGCTTTCCCTTTGCTCAACTTAGTGAAAACGGACTATTTTTCTTCTAGGGCCTTTGTTTAAATACATACACACGCAAGGCCCGGTTTCTTATTGACCAGCAGGCCACATAGAACCAGAGAGGGGATTTAGTAGAATCAAGATGTTTTCGAAAAACTTTTAACAGGTCGGTTATGGCATATTTCTAATCTCCTTAAGGAATAGCCTAGAAAACTGCCAAAATGGTCAGGTTGCAATTTCACATGCGAATACCTTCCAATTCCGCATACTCATCCGCTCTTGAGAAATATGCTGTTTATCGGCCCGTAAAATGGGATTAGCCTGTCGGTTAGTCAGCATGCTCCTGTTGAGTGCGTCTTGTGTATCGTCTAACGCCCACCCGCTAAACTCAAGGCCGGGACGTGGCGTACGTGTGTGTATATTGCTGTCGTGCGGTGTGATGTTTTTGGATCTTTTTGTGATGATTGTGCAGCGATTCTCTGTGGAGCGTGTAATGGCGGTTCTGTCTCTCTTGAATTTCAGCAGCTCTAGTCTATCGTAACGCTCGTCCGTGTAGCTGTGAAGGTTGTTACTTGCCGTTTCGCCATTGTTTTTTGTTTGTTTGTTTTTGTTATGGAGTAACAGTTGAGTAACGGTCGCCCACAAAAGTACAGGCATTCAAAGCAATAAGACGTGATGTGGTCGCTTGCACAGTGACGCTCGCACTGTATAGTGAACCCCCGCTTTCAATGTAAAATAAATAAACAAATAAAAACAGGAAGGAAGGAACATCTAAGGCCTTCACCCAAAAGAGCCCCTCCCAGATCTACCGTGACACCTGTCAATTACAGATAAAACTTTTTTTTTTTTTCACGAATTACCTGTGACTGAAATCTTTAACATGTTATCACTGTACTGTGCTGTAGAAATCATAGGTGTTTGTATGTAAAAGTATAAATATGTGGGATAAAATAAGAAAAGAAAAAAGAAAAAAAAATGACAGAACACTATTGTATGTTGTCTTTAATTTGTGTGTTTTGTAAATGAGAATTGGAAAAAGACGTGAATAAATACATCAATGAGAATAACAACTGGATGTGGAGAATATTTTACAGTTAATCGTCACGGTGATGTTTCCTGGTTTTCGTTAAGGTTTTTTTTCGTATATATTGCATTGGTTCAACTGAGATTCAAAATGGAAAATTACATATGGCTGGTGTTACTTTTTCAACTGAATTCATTAACACTGCACTCACTTTAAAAACCACCTGCTGTAACCCTTTTGAAGGGGTTGCCTATTAAAACTTGTGTCCAAGTCTACGTTTCAAACTAATTTGAGTGCAGTTAATCAGTGTGGGGTGTACATTTCCCACAAAGTGTCCTCGGACTTCCCCTGTGAAAACATGACTCCGCTTCTCGGAGTTACGACACCGCGCGGTTTTACTGACGCACTGGAACCGCTTCCTTATCTACGACCGAGTTTCTTATCTGTGACCGTGCGTAAATAATGGCTCCACGTCTGAGGCTTCTGCTCTGGGGTCGTTCAAGCCTGCGTTGCATTCTGGGAACATCCTGAGGGAAAGTCCTAGCTTTGGCACAGGCTGCCGTATTTCATTCTATGTTTACACAGGATGCGGCTGTGCCTCACAGTCTGAATATGATTTATGAGATTGGATTTACTTTTATTATTATTACTATTACTATTATTATTTTCCCAATTATGTATATCTCGTCTCCAGGTATTCTTCTTGGTACTGGCTAAGACTCTTGAGTATTTGAGCCACTGTCAGAGTAATTAGCTACATGGTCTCCTAAAGTCACAGTGGATGGATGGATTTGTTGAACATATTTTATCTGTGTGAATGACCTGCCTCCGTCCAGACTTTAAGTATGAATTTAGCAAGAATGTCTCAAAAGGATTACTGTCCAAAAATGTCACTTTGGAGAGTTCCTGTGCAGTATGTAGCCTCAGCAACGCACTTCCTGTTCTCTTGCATACTCATTAGACTTCTTATTTTCTTTCCACCAATATTTTTTCACGCTACTCCAAAACTTTTAAGATAGACATGCCTTTCCAACTTTATAATGGTGCTATTCACCTTGGCTCAGAGTAGCTTGCTTGTATAAAGCTTTCAATTTGTCCACATGGTGGCGCTATAATAGGTGATTTAAGATTCACCCCCATTTGGTTACACTGGTCAAATTTTAAGAGGCTAGAGCATTTTTAATCTGGTAACAGCCAAACAACTGCTGAAGCAACCTCTTGAAAGTTTATTCATAGAGTTTAATGTTGATCTACTAGAATTTGAGAGAATGTAGGCTGGTGATAATGTGTTGTAAGTGGGTACAACAATGTTTGAATTAGTGAATTCGGCCATGATAATTGGTTTGAAATACTTTTTCTCTGGTGGGAACCGCGGGGGGGGTTAGACGGGCTTTGACTGGCCTTGAGGGAGTGGCCATGTTATTGGCGTTTGCCGCGCAAGTTAATTAATTCCACACGTTTCCAAGTTTGACCACAGGAGGGCAGCACATACATGCACGTG